>MU863882.1:0-456060 GCA_033296885.1 Triangularia verruculosa
GAAATTGACGTGTGTTGTGTGGTGGGGGTTTGCCTTTCTAAAAAAACACATTTTCCGCTTTCATTTTTACATTTTTTTTTTTTTGGCTTTTAATAAACCCCCCCCCCCCCCCCCCCCCCCCCAATCCATTTAATATCCCGTGAACCTAGCCCACCCCTACCATGCCATAACCATGTCCATGCTACCATTTTGTAAAGTATTTTGCTTGCTCTGTGTCAGTCCTCCCCCCTTCCAAGAAACGAGTCTGGTAGTTCCCCCCCCAAAATATGTCTCTCCTGTTCATCCTCGCAAGTCGCTCGTGGCTGCTCTCGCTGCAGTTTGTCGTCGGTAATGGTGATCGGGTTGTGAAGTCGTCGTGGTTTGGGCCTTGGCTCGGGGGGTGTCTGGTTGTCGAAATTCAGTTCGTCCTGTCAACGTCGACCCAATCTGGTGTGCTCCCGATAGTGGTCCTGTCCGCCATGGAACCTCGACATAGCCCCCCACAGTTTCCCCAAAGTTGCCATGGCTCACTCGGCCTTCCTCAGGGTCCATCGCCATCACCGTCCAGTATTCCAGCCCCTCTCAGACATGTCTCGACCGTCCATGGCTCCCAACATCCCATTCTACCCGACGACGAGGAGGCGCAAGCTCGTAGAACTAAGTCTGTAAGTTAAGTGCAATGTGAAAGATTCGTTCGCTCGTTTCGCTTCGACTCTCTTCATAGGAACCCAGACTCGGCCAAAACTCTGTCAAGAAAAAACAAGCATTGCAATGCGTTAGTATGGCATAAACTGTTGCCGAATAGTATAGGGAGACGGCTTGAAAACGCCGAATTGAAAGTAATTCGGGTGTGGGCGAAAAGAAGGGCGGTACTACCTGACGATCTTTTCGTCCTCCCGCTCACGCGGCTCAATCTGCAAGCTCTTGTCGTACATCTCGTGCACGTCGCCGGCCGCCTGCATGTTGCTGAGGATGTAGTCCTGCAGCTCGGGGACGGGCTGCAGAGAATAGGCGACATTCTGGTACTGCTGAATGTCCCGGATGACTTCGGCCGTCTTTGCTCGCTTGGCAAAGTTGATGAGGTTAGTCTTTTTGATGATGGACGGGATGCCGTCCTCGATGAAGGTCAAGTCGGTCAGGTAGACACCAAAGAAGGGAATACACGGGGGCTGTTGAGCGTGCAGGGCTTCTCTGTATTCGCCAAAGTTCTTGGTGCTGGCCATCAGCTTGCGCATCGTCTCCAGGGTTGCATGGATCCTCTGTGGCACCTGATCCCACGTCCGCTTGAGGCGAGCAATAGGCGCAGTACCCAAGGCGGAAATGATGGATGTGAGTGTCGAAAAGTTGTTGAGCCCACGGCACTTGTCGGCAACTGCCACAAAGTGCTTGATGACAACGACGCGCTTCCTCACGTCGGTCTGTGACAAGATCATCTCAGCCACCCAATTGGTCATTTGATTAGAATGAAGAATTAGGGCCTTCACGTTTGGAGCAGGCTCAGGCTCTCCCTCTCCAACCTTCTTCTGCCAAGTCTTGTTAAGACACTCGGTTGGCTTGATCTTGCCGTACAGGCGGGACTCGATGATGGTGAGCTGGCGGGCAAACTCAACAACGTCGATGTCGAGGAACTTGAGTTTCTTCATGTTCTTTGGCATGATGGGAGCCGGCGTATTCTGGTTGACAGTCTGAATCATGCGGCGGGCACCAGCCTCCTTGCCATTGAGTCGCTGGTCCAGAACGGTCATCAGGGGACCCGAGCCGGGCGTCTCGGTGGATTTGACCGTGTCCTTGGCGAAGTTGTAAACATCCCGCAACAGCTGCTTCGTGGCTTCCTCGGTTGGGTCCTCCATCCAAAAGTTATCGAACCAGTTCTTTAGGATGTTGACGATGCGGAAGCGAATCAATTTCTGCTTCTGGTTTGTCCACTGCTCATACTCGGGCTGGCTCAGTCCTTCTGGCGGCTGGAGGTTGAACCTCTTCACCAAAAGCTCAAACAACTCGCGTGCTGATGTAAAAGACCGGTAGGTAAGAAGGAAGGTGTTGTTGAAGTTGGCATCGAGCTTGTCGTGCCGCGTGAGCTGCTCCACCAAAGCCATCAGGGAACCGCCCTTGACGGTTGGCGGTTGGGTCTTGAGGTCCCAGGAAAGATCGACATCGTGGTCCAGCCTCAAAAACTCCGGGGTGTCGTCGATCAAGGTCTGCTGCACCGGGGTCGGGTCCTCTCCAAAGAACTTCTTAAGCTTGGAGTTGTCATCCTTCCGGTACGGGTGAGTCGTCATTATGGTGTCACCTTCAGTATACGACTGCGACCCCATAGGCAAGCCCGGCCTAATTGGCCGCGATAGCGACTCTGTCCGCTGGTGCGGTCGCTCGTATGGCATAGTCTCCATTCTCCTTGGCTGCTCTCGCGTGAGCACTTCTTCGCGCATGCGCGTCTCTGCCTGTTGCTGCAAAACAATCGAAACCTGCTCGGAAAGAAGCTGCAGTGAAAAGCCGATATGGGACGAGTTCGTCTCCAGTGCTCGTGCGCAGTTTCGGACATACTCCAGCCGTTCCTCCAGAGCTTGACCTCTCACCTCTGACCACTCGTCTGCCAACGGGCCAGCCACTGCTTGACAACCAAGTATCAAATCAGAAATATTATCGTATAGGCTCTGTTTGTTGGTGCTAAAGTCAGCAAGCTGTGGCGTTTGGAAGGTGTTGTCCAGCAGAGAGAGATCGATGGATTCAATCATGGCAATCCATGGCTTGAACATGTCCAGTACTTTGCTGCCCGCCGCGCAGACAGCATTTCCGATCATCTCGTGCTTGTAAGGAGTGATAATCTTTTCCGTAATCAGGAGGTTCTTATCCAGCTCCCGAATACTCGAGACCACCATCCTCTTCAGTTCGTCGAGTCGCTCCAGAAGCTTCCCATCCAGGATGGCATTTGGCTCAACTAGGCCTTCCTCATCCTCCAGGAAGTTGGTGGTGATGGCATCACGGGGACCCAATCCATTGTTCTGCCAACTGCCGCCCGCATTCGACCCAATAACAAAGCCCGGGAACAGTCGTGGAATTTCCTCGCCCCGTTGCTGCTTTGCAACCTCGAGGTAGCTGAAGACACCTAGCAAAACACCGTCCGCTTCCTGCAAGCATTTTTGTATTGACTCGGCATTTGGCCAGTCCGCTGCGGCGATATGTGAAGAAATGACGAGCTTGCTAAACTTGGACATCATGTCACGGAAATGTGGGTAAAGCGCCTTGTTTGTCGAGATAATTGAGGGTTGGCCTGAGTGGTTGTCGGTCGTTCCAGAACCTGCTGCTAGGAGAAGGCGCAAGTGATCTGAAATGTCTTCAGCGCGCGCAACATACTCTGCTCTATTGCCACTCGTGATCGCTTCCCTGTAGCGGTCGATGGCCTTCTTCATGTTGGAAACCAAGCGAGGCCAGTTGAGTGCCGGTGTAGTTCCGTCATCGAAAAAGGATCGTGGAATCGTTGCAGCAGTGGGCAAGTTAAACCCAGAGCTGGTGAACGCAGTGGCAGAAGAAACCATTGGGGGCTGATGTGAGCCGCCGTTGGGAAACGTGTCGCCCCGAGTTCTAGTCACAGGAGACTGGCCGTTCATGGAATCCATGGAAGGTGCTGGAGAAATGCCGTCACCCATTCGGAATCGGCGTGGAGCGGGCTAGGTCACACAAGTTAGTAATGTGCGCAATAAAAGAGGGCTTTGAGACCAAAGTGAAGGTCACAAAACCAGGCTGAACATACCGCCGAGCCTCTAGCATTCATCAGAGCCTCGCCCTCTAGTTCCGATGCTGAGTTGACATCTGATTCGTCCTCCTCGTCTCGTGTTAACCCTCTTGCAATCATTTCGGCTGGTGGCCTTGTTCGGTCAGGAACGCCGAGGTTCATGCGATCTCTGGGGCCTGTCTCGGACACCGAGGATGGAGATTCGAGTGGCAATTCCATGCTGCTCTCGCCCGTCATGGTGTTGTAGTAGAACAGCCTACCGTCCGGAGTAGCTTGTGGAATCCAGAAATCAGCCCTCAGCCTGTCGCCTTCGGTTCCCTCGAGGGGAAGGCCATCGACGTCGTCCAGCTCGGAGCCATCTTCGTCCTCGAATTCTCCCTCGTATACTTCTGGGTGATCGTCAAGTTCCTCCTCGACCTGCTCTGGCTCGCCATTCTCTTCAAGTTCTGGAAGCTCGTCGATGATCTGGCAATAGTTGCTTGGAAACCAGCCTCTGACACCGTTGATGACACCGTCCCACCATCCACTCTCCAGTCGCGTTATGACCTGGATAATGTCGCCTTCGTGAAAGCTCAAGCTGGTCCTGTCATCAGCCTCATAATCGTAAAGTGCCCTGACGAACATGGCACCAGGCGGTGCCGACCCCACGATGCCGTTCATGACAAAGGTCGACGAAGCGATCCAATTTGTGGAATAGAAGTCGTCGCGACCGGCACAAGGCTCCTCCTATGACGCGGGGGGCAGGCCGGATCGTAAAAGTGGTCGCTGCGTTTCCGCCGCAGAGTGCAGCTAATCGAAGTTTCACGATCTGTAAATCGAGGATGTAGGTGCTGTTTGTTGTGAAATTCTAACCCTTGCGTGCCGAGCAGGGGTCTGTATCATTAGCATGTTGAGGTTGTCGTCAGTGAATAGAAAGGCAGCATGGACCACACGGGCAGATAGGTAGTTGGGCCCTTGTCTCTCCCCCGCTTTCTGGCTTTCAAAGATAGTGGTTTTTCGACGTAGTGTCGAGGTAGAAAGCGAGATGACCCCAAGTTCGATGCCAAAGGGGGCTGACGATAGGCGGGGATGGAATCGCACTCTATTCGTTGCCGCAGTGGACTGGCCGCCGGGCGGATATGGCTCACTAGGCGGAAAGACACTGTCGGGGCGCTAGACGGTCTGTCTGGGAACGATAGTGTCGCGATGGACGACGTGACTGGTGGAATGGGATCGATGGTCTGCGCGTAAAGGTGTGGTTGAGGGGAACTGGTGCAATTCGCCCAATCTTGTGGCCGAGGGGAGTCTTAGCAGGGTCCAAAAGGGTGGGCACTGAAGGATTGGCGTTTCCTAGGCGGTCTCGTCCTCGTTCGGTCTGCTCGCCTGGCTCTCGTCGACTTGTCTCGAGTCTTCGCCCCCGTAGGCCCTTTTTCGCTCTGGTCGGGGTGCTCGAGGCGGGATGACAGCGCCTGGCTGCACGTATTCACTTCTGCTGTTTTCTGCTGATGCCGGCAATTTGGCAGGCAGCTTCTGGACTTTGTTCTTGCGCTCAAAGTGCCCGGGAATCGGATGATGTCCCTGGGTCGGGAGTGATAAAAGAGCAGGTGTTTGGGGACGGGGCCTGGCAAGGAGAGGGTCCGTTCGTTGGCCACAGCTTTCAACACAAGCGGGGTGGACAAGGCCGACCCCATCCAGCTGCCCGTGCCCCCTTTCCTTACTTTTATGACGGATAGCCCCCCCCAGACAGATAGACGTTGCCAACCACAAAGACATCGATTCAAGCCTCAACAGTTTGTCATCTTATTTCCATAAAAGATCATTTCTCACATCGTCTATCACTCAGAGAGGCTGACAGACAGACTCCCCGAAGAGCCTGCCCCCCAGCAATGCCTGCCTGCCTGGACTGCGAAGTGGTCGGTCTTGGCACAGGCTCCCCCTCCCCCTGAAAGCTCTAACCTCATTTTCGTGCAGCCCCAATGCATCCGTACTGCTACAATCCACGGCTACATGAATACCCCTCATCCTCTTAGGACTGCATGAGAACTGCCAGCAGCCCTTCTGATAGTACTTAATACTAATCGTAGGTTTATCGCTGATACGCAGTTACCATAGAAAGCAATAATCAACCTACCTAGTGTCGCACTCGCAATTACGCATAAGCGACGGCTACAGACAAAAAGCCGCCGCCGGGCCAATATTTAATATCAAGAAAGCAGCATTTCACGTTCCGCAAACACGCTTCTCTTCCCGGTTGCCAGGCTCTTGGGAAGCCACGCTGCTCGACACCCGAGTCATTTCACTGCACAGCACTTACGCTGCTGTCTTCCTACGACGTGCTGGCTTTGCTTGGCCAAGGCTTGCGGTCCTTCCTTGCCGACCCTTGACTCGAGCAAGTCATCAGCTAAAAAGCTGTAGTCGGTTATAGGTAGGCGTGGCAAGTGTATGTACGCACGACGCAGTGTCCCATACATCAACACCTTGGCGAGTGTTTGCGAGTGGTCAATCATATGCCCACCAGATCATACCCAACAGTAGTTCGACTAGAAGAGGGGTCATGGTCAGATAGTCCTTGTCGTTGCTGTCCATTATTGACGAGCCATGCCGTGGTTTGTTGCACTGCCTTGCCTTATCTGGAGCCTTTGGACGCTCTCGATGCGCCATTACCTGTCGCCACTGCTGAGACATATGCCACTCCTGTTCCTCAAAACATATCTGCTCTCGTAGCCGAGAGTCTGGTCGTAACTCGTGGCACCATGCCATCTGGGAAATACCTGTCCACGATACGCTGTTTTCATAAGGTGGCCAGGACCTTTGGTTTCGACTTGAGGATTGATCCGGAACACCTCAGCCCAACAAAACGCAGCCCCCATTGCAGTCCGGAAGGTGTGCCGAAAAGGGGAGGTGAGATCATCGCATATCGTCCTGCTGGTACCTTCAGACCACCACCCCCAGGACAGGGCGCAGAGGGCAAAGTTTTGAAGACGCCGACCATTGCAGACACCGCATGTATCCCTTCTGCCTGCCATTTAGTAGACGCCGAGTGCCTGAGTGGCAAACACGCGTTTCCTAGACGCCCAAGCGGAGTCGAAACGAATGGAAACTCGTGTTGAGTAGCTGGCGAATACGGAAAGACTGGCGACCTCCCACCATCCGTCTCGGCTTGACTCGCACAATCTTGGATCCTGGAGACGTCAGGTAACTGAGCCAGCCGCTTGTTTTGCCGGGTTTGCTTGACAGCGTCAACGGAGTATTGTATTGGCTGCACAGCAGCCAGCCAGGCGACGAGATTCATATTCTGTGTATCACGGCAGTAAGAGGCAAGATATCATGTGTAACAGGAATCAGTACGAACGAGACCGTGATACGCACGTGTTGGCGCATGTATGCAAGCGAAGCGAAACGTCGTCGAAGGCCTCCATGGCGTCAAGTCCCGTGCTCAGCCAAAGTCCCGTGATTCGGCATCCCGCCGTCAACAACCTGAAGGGAGCTTTGGCTACGGCGCGCGGTGAAGGTAGTTGAGACCAGACCGGTACGAAGAGACGCTGACGTGCCACCGGCATAGAAACCGCATATCGAGTGTGTAACCATCGACCACAAGCTGACCACCACGTGTACCCCTGACAAGACCTTTTGGACTGCATCGTTTTCGAGCGCCGGGCTGTCGACGGCAGAGGCCCGGTCCTTGCGGGACGGACGGTTGGTCTGAAAAACAGCAAAACGCCACACCGCTGCATACTGTGGTAGGGAAAAAAAGAGCGGTTTTTTGTGCTTGTTCCAGTCAGCTTGCAGTTGCCCCTGGCATTCCCCTCCGTGTCTTGCTGTCTTTCTGCCAGGAGGGGAAAATCAGCGGCCCAACCCGAGCTAGCAAGGGGTCTGGTACCCCTCCCCCAAGGTTGTCAAAATGTGCGGTGAGCGGTGTCAAGCCTAGGCCCCGCGATGGACACACATTTTGGATTAGATTGATGAAGCCTGGCCTTCCCTATGGGAGGGGCATGCCACGCTGGTGGTGATGAAGCTTTGGATAGAGAGGACCAGCCGCTTGGCGTTGGAAGAAGGGCTGGCGCCTACCAGCTGCTTCTGGAGAAGGGTCGAATCGAATATCGGCTGCCCCTCCATCTCCCATGTTTCCGAATTCCCAAAGAAGAGGGAAAGAAATCTCTGATGACTTGCGTCGGTCTGGGAAGATGATGCGACATCCGGCATGGCCGTTGCGTTGGAGGCTTGGTCGCGGGGTCCAAGATCTGAATCGCGAACACTAGACAGGAAAAAAAAGAAGTTTCTTGATAGAGCCAATTTCCGAACCCTCGGCCTCGGGGCCACACCTTCCCAGGGCCCGGGTGAGACCCGAAAGGGAGATGGTCCCACTCTGAAGCAGTGCGTGAAACATGATGAAATGATTTTCTGGCTTTTGTTTATGACGAAGGGTCAAACAAATGCGGTGCTCCTCGAGGGGCGATGTTGGGGCTTGCTGCGACATCCCCAAGGGGTTGGAAAAGGGGGAGTGGTTGTCGTCGTGTGGTGTGTTCACGTGTGCTTTGCATGAAGTCTGCAGGCGTGTTCGCAGAGAAATGGCGATCATCCAACGATCGCTCGACGAGTGCGAATCTCTGTGCGCAAGAGTTCGCCGAGTGACAAGGGGGCCCGTCGTGCCGTCTCATCTCCTTCGAGAAAGAACATTGACACCATCCTATTCCCTACCGATAGCTGGTGAGGTAGCAGCAATAACAGGGGGAGAAAACAGGCCGCCGTCTCGTCCGAAAATGTCGTCAAATTCTTTTCGTATGCCGTCCGCGTTTCTCAATGCGGTTAGGAGGCACGGTAGGATTGATTCCAAGATACCGTGGTGTTTGGTAGTCGACGACACCCTCCTCCGTCGTTCCGGGCCATTACTGTGGCACGGAGCATTATAGGATCCAGAATGAGTTGGTTATTAGCCCCCGAGATTTCATCGTGTAAGTGTAACCAGCAACCAGCTGGGCAGCAAGAAGAAAAGCAACACCCCTCCATTCCGCCAGCCCGTCTGCCAGTCCACCTGTTCGTGACACGCACTGTGCGCGTTGTGCTGACCTGCCACCGTGCCATCCGGAGCCAGGAGGCTAGAGGCTGAAGTCCCCGCCGACCCGTCCTGGACGTCCTGCTCGAAGAGGGGCAATCTCTGAGCAATCAGCCAGGAAGTTCATAGCCGGAGGGGGAGGGGGAGGGGGACCAAAGACGGATGCTGCAAGCTCTTTTGCACATGCACATGCAGCCGGCAGGTGAGCGTCTTGCCGACTGGACACCACCTTGATCAGTCCTTCTGTCCTCGATGATGGGTGTCCCGAGAACACCGAGGGGACAGCATCAGTGGTCACTTCTCTGGTGGGCTGGTGGGGTGGCTTATCGAAGGTTTCCTCATCAAGGAGGGGTTGCATTCCCAGCTCTGGGAGACGCCAATGTGGCTAGGGAGCCGGCTTGGACTTCCGCCCCGGATTAGCGCAACATGTGTTGGCTGGTTTTCACCGTGCGCGCAATTTCAGGGGGGTCAGAGGAAGAGAGTGAAAATTCTGTTACGGGCACCCAGAAAAGAAACAGAAAAAGAAAAAAAAAGCAAACGCCTGTCCATCCAGGACCCGAGTTGGGTGAGATAATTATGGCTGATCCGTGCCGCATTAGTCCCGAGAATTCAACTCCATCGTTTGTTCGCGAGGAGTGATCGAAAAGCTCACCCACAATTCCCACAATTTACCCCTCCAACAATTGGGATCATGCCTGTGCGAAGCTGGAGTGTGTGTTCTGCGGATTGTTCGGCCAAGACGCCAAGAGCCGCAAGACAGACCGATCCCCGCTGAAGCGGATCGCGGAGCACGTCTGCCACGCTGATGGGACCGAGGGAAAGAAGCTGTGGCAGCATGAGCATGGCAGCATGGCCGTTCGGAGATGGCCTTGGACGGCCATGGTCTGACATTATTACCGGGGAGGGGGAGGGGCTCGAGAGCTACATGCTACCTCAGGCGGCTCCTAGCCGGTAGAAGCATCATGGATGTTCCAGCCGAACGAAACGGCGTGCCATTGCAAACGCTATTCTTTTTTGTCTCTGTGTCTCGATCAAGACTCCGTCACGAGCCATGGAGGGGCTGCTGTGTAAGTGGTCACGGGACGCGATATGTGTCGATGTGGCATCGCCGTCAGGTTAGGTATTGGCTCTGGACACGCACCGGCACACAGCCTTGCTTTCTGGTTTGCAAGTTGCGGCATTGCCATGCATATCGCTCTCCACCCTCGCCCATCAATATCAAATGAGGGACGGCACACTGCCCAGCGAAGGACGCTTATTTTGGGTACAGCACCACTGCAGCAGAACGTCTCCCTCTGGTTTGAAATGGCGATTTCACACCTCCCCGCGATGCCAACGCAACGCTGCGACGCCCCACCGCATCGCATCGATGGACTCCACTGTGTCGCGAGACAGCTAGGTGGACGGTGTAGATTCGGTAGATTTATCAGTTATTATCACAATGTGGCGGTCAAGTGACTGCAGCATTAGTTTCAGAGGGAGCTGATCCTGAGCAGTTAGCTTGGGAGGCCCGTGTGCGAACAGGTGAGCTGGTGAAGAAGAAGCTTGGGTCAGCTTGAGAACTGACGGCCTGACAAAGAGCAAAAAAAAAAAGAGGGGAAGATGATGGCAATCGATTGGAAACTGGAACCTGGACCTGAGATGATTGCCCCGCGACCAGCTTCCATGCTTGCTCACCCACCCCTCCCCCTCCTTGAATTCGAGAAGTTCAAGAGAAGCAATTATGGGAGGCCACTATCGAAAAGTGCCAAATTTCCGCCAGCCGGCACTGTGCGTTTTAATGGGACGTGGCTTTTCAACGCGTTAACACCCGGGGTCCCGAATGATAGGGCGTGCCGTCTGAGAGCGGTGCCAATCGTTAAGAGACAGAACTTGGCGTGTTACTTGGATGTGACTTGACAGCTCTGCCCTGCGGGCCCCCTTTCCAGATTTCCAGATTCCCAGATTTCAAGCTCCCATATAACCCCACCAGCGCCGACGACCGAGTACCTCGTCGAGACCTTCGGCGACAGGTGTCCCTCGGCGGCCAGGTGGCATTCTAGTGCGCGCCGGCATCGTGACTGAATACACGGGCGCCGGATGAGGATCCGGACCGCTCACCGCTTTCTCGGAGGGCGGTAGACGCTGAGGATGGTCTGCAAGTTGAGTGATGCTCCAAAGGGAAAGGTATCGCTGCGGTGGTGGATTCCCAACCCCTCGCAAGACTGTGTGGGGCGCCAGGAGTTGCTCGTTCCCGGGCTTCATCTGGGAGCGCGAAGCGCTAAGCCTATCCGAGACAAAGCAAAATTATCCACCCTGTGGCTCACAGGCGAACGAGTTCAGTGGGACGGTCTGGGACGGCACCCCCACCTGCATTGGCAGTTTCCCTCCCCCCTCCACGACCTCCGCAGCCCATTTTTCCCCTCTCGCATCCCTCTTTCCTCCTCCCGTCATCAACCTTCCTCAACAACCCCTCACACTTTTCATCCTCGACACCAAAAAAAGAGGCCCGCTACTTGTCGCGCCCACCGCACATAATAGCAACACAGTCCTCGCTCACTGCAGCGGGTCGACCATCTTCGATCTCCCCATCGGCGGATGCCATTTTAATTACCCCAATACCGACCACTATTCCATGACCATACCACAAATGAGCAGCTACACGATACAAAGTCCACAAGACACACTTTAAATCCCACGGGAGCGAGAGCGCGCGAGAGCGAAGCGAAGGAACAGGAATACCAGGCGAGCGATTTCAACTATCGTTCTTTTGTCGTCGTCGTCGTCGTTGTCGTCAATCAGTGCACCGCCGACCGCCGAGTCGTCTTTACCAGATACAAAGATACTCGACCTCGAGTTGCAATACGTGACAACAACACATCACACAAGATGCCAGGCGCAAGCGTGGCAGTCATGCCACCGTCGGCCACATCGACGCCGGCCACCCGGAAGACTTCGGTCGCAGAAAGGAAGTACAAGTGCCAGTTCTGCAACCGAGCTTTTAGCAGAAGCGAGCACAGAAGTAGACATGAGCGATCACGTATGTTGTCCTCCATCCTCCATCCCCCCCCCCCCCCCCCCCCTGCATCCCATCTTCATCCCTCCATCCCCCACCCTTCATTTCCCTCTTACTCCCAAACGCACCACCACCATTTTACTTTCCACATGACAGCCATGCTAACCACCTCACAGATACTAAGGAGCGCCCGTTCAAGTGCCTAAAGTGCCGTAGCACCTTTGTCAGACGTGATCTTCTTCTCAGACATGACCGTACCGTGCATGCCAAAGATGGCGGTGTTCCTCTTCATAGTGACGGAAAGCGTCGTGGTGGCCCCAAGGCGGCTAGGACTGTCAGCGGTTCATCCAAGTCGGCGCTTGCGATGGATACGTCAGCTCTTGAGCAGATTGAGGCTAGTAGTGAGGGTATCTTTGATGTGGAAACTGCTGCGATGCTTGTTGCTGATATTCAACACAAAGCTCACGCAGCGGCCCGAGCCAACAGCGACTACGCTGCCAGCCCTAGCAGCATGACCTTCCCCTCGAACGGGTCTTCGATGCTGGAACCCTCAGCCGGGTACTCCAACGGGCCGATCGCCATGCATCAATGGGAGGGCTTCGTCTCGCAAGACCCCAAGACGCACTCCATCACTTCGAACGGGTCCATGTCGTTTGATGCCCACAATCCCAACCAGCTCCTTGCCGGCCAACACGGCGGGTTGGCGCCTGGTATGCAAGCCTTGATCAACTCTCTTCCACCTTCTGCCACTGGCACCCCCGCTCCTCAGTCGCCTTTTGTGCAGCAACGTGCCGACAGCCCCGCCGATGGCTCTCAGTCATCGACCTTCAAGGCGCCTCAAATCAACAGTGACGAGGAAAGAAACATGATCTTGGACAACATTCGTGGCAATGACAGCGAGCACGCCATCCCCGAAGGCTTCCGCGTTCCCAACCTGCCGTCCTTGAACCGTTACCTGGCTACCTACTTCGGCCTGTTCCACCACCACCTGCCTTTCTTGCATCCTGGTTCTTTTGAGCCCACACAGGTCTCCCCGGCACTCCTTTTGGCTGTGCTTTCTATCGGTGCTCTCTATGCTTTTGATCAAGAACAGGCTTATGTGCTTCATATCGGCTCCAAGGTGTTGGTCAACCAGTTCCTACAAAACAAGGAGAACTTCAGCTCCCGAAAGTGCCCGTTGTGGACCATGCAAAGCTCTCTACTCAACATGATCTTTGCCAGCTGGAGTGGTGACGCCAAGGGTCTTGAATGGGCTTGCTCAATCAAGGGTCTACTTGCCAATATGGTTGCCGGAAACCGCTATGAGTTGAAGCTTCGTCAGGAGGCTCGTGGGGATCGATCGCCGACCCGTGGTGAGTGGGTTGAGGACGAAGGATGCCGCCGCACCTACTATGCGGTTTACATCTTCTTTGGCCTCCTCACTCTTACCTACAACCACACTCCAGCTATCAGCTTCAACGAATTCGAGGATCTCCAGCTCCCATCCACCGAAGCCCTTTGGAATCTCAAGGTGTCGGAGGATGCTTGGCAAGAGCATCTCAGAGCTTCCCCCAGCATCACCATCATGAAGGCCCACACCGATCTGTTCCAAGGAGTAGAGCTCAAGTACAGTGCGTTTGCCACTCGTGTCATGATCAATGCGCTCTTCCTCGAAGTCTGGTACCACAAGCGTAGCCCCGAGGCCCTGCAGGACGTTCTCACTGAGTACAAGCTCAGGATTGCTTTGGAGACTTGGGAGAAATCTTTGGACCTCTGCGAGCCTGAGACTGTCGCCGTGCCCCTCAGTGCGCCTCACAAGGGCCACCCGCTCATCTTCAATGCCAAGGCCATGTTCCGCAATGCTCGTGCCCGTCTTGAGGTGGATCTTAAGGGGGTCCAGGAAGCGCTGCGGTACCACGAGTCGTACGAGGTTGCTGCTGCCATGGCCAATGCTCGGGACCGTGTCAAGCGTTCGAGCGAAATGATCAAGGTTATTCAAGAGTGCTACAACTGTATCGAGACTGCGGTGCGCCAAGGCGTTCGCTGGGTTGCTAGAACGTCGCCGACGAACTGGAGCATTGAGCATCCCCTCTGCGGGATGGATCTGATGATCATCCTCAGCTTGTGGTTATATCGTCTGGAACATGACGATGAGAAGGCTACTGATGAGGAGTTGATCATGTACAACAAGATCCGTGAGCTTCTCGGAAAGGACCTCGATGACGGCTATGTTCTCCAGCTCAGCTCGCTGGTGGCCCGTCTCTGGGGTTCCATGCTCGACGAGGTGGTTGTTTGGGGGTATGTTACCTTGTCTTTTTTTTTTGTTAATATCATTATCTGAACCGACACGCTAACAAGTCATTAGAATTACCCGTCTTATGGGTGAATCCTTCCGCCTCCACTCTCAGGCTCTCGCTGGCTGGGTCGACGATATCGCTGCCTCTCCAAGTGTTTCGACACCGTCCATGACCTCTCAGGGTGCGGACGAGGACAGCGTGTACTAGGACCACGACTCTTGACGACACTTTTCTGCTTTGTCATTTTCCTTATTCTCGCTATACTGAGTAATAGGCGGTGGGGTTTCCGGGCATATACCTTTGTCGTTTTTCTTTTTGGTGCTGGTCTCTTTCCTTTTCTTTCTTTACACAACAAATATCGCTGGGTATGGGACTCGGCGCAGCGGGGTTGGGTGTTTCTTTTTACTTGTCATCCTTCGGTTTGCTGCTGCATTTCGCGTCTGCATCATCATGGTCTAAGCAATATGGGTGGGCAGGGTACGGTTTCGCACATTGGTCCAGTGGGAGGGCCATCGGTCCCGCAAACCTAATATCTGTCACTGTTGGCTGGTCCATGTGGAGGGAATTTGTCTTCTCGGGTGTTTCATTACACTTCTACTGACTTTTAATCTGCCTTCACAGTGGTTGATTTTCTACTTCTGTCAGTTTAGTTGTTTCTCTTCATTTTCTTTTTCTCTCCGTTCTGCGTTTCGGATACCTTGTTCGATATATTGTTTGCTGCTTTTTTCTCAGTGTTTCTTTAACTTAATGTCTTTTTCCTAGCTAGTTTTTCCTTACATTTTGTCCCATCTGTTTTAACTCCCTGTACTAGATACGTACGGATGTAGGGGGAAGGATATAAGGATGGGCGGGAAGGTGGGAGAAGGGATAACGCAAGCGGGAAAGGGGGACATAGGAGACAAGGAAGGAAGGGAAGGGAGGGAGGGAAGGCGGATGGGCTTTGAACTTAATTTCGGGTTTCGCGTTGCGGTTGTCTTTTTTTCCTTGAGCGTTGCTTTTCATGGGGGAGCTCTATTCGACGGCACAGAATGCCTGCTGAACAAGGGCTGGTTGTTTTCTCGGCACAAGATTGAAAAAATTCAGACAATTTGAAAGGTTTTCACTCTACTCTGCTCTTTTTTCCCTCGCATTCCTCTGTCTTGTCTTGTTAGGTATCTCTGTGTTATATGCTGGTTCTTTTTCCTTCTTCAAGTGTTTATATGATGTCAATAGGAACAAGTAGATATATCATCACTCTGTCAACCTACTCCACTATCTCCTGGCTCAGCTGGAATTGGGGACTTTATGAGAATGACTACGACACGCCCATTTTATCGTGTTTGATAGGATAATGCTAGTAGGGAAAATCCGAGCTGAGTGTTTATGATGTGGTACAACGTTTGAAGGCTATCATAAATGAACGCTGGGCCCCTGAGTTTGTGCCACCTACTTCGCCCTGAACCGGAGGAGTGAATGTGGCAAGAGAGTAATGAGATGTGACCTGAGCATACCTAGATGACATGGATGTCATCAGCTGCAGTAACCCGTGTTTTTGCTCCGCTGATGGATTGACATACAGTGTTGCAAGAGGAGGGATGAGCTGAGATGGAATGGCCGGGTACCTGCCTTGGTTCCGGAGGTAATGGGAGCACAGGAAGGCGCCATGACGGAGAAGAATTTTCCACAGTGAGCAGGCAAGGTGGTCGAGGGAGGTGCTGTTCCGTTCTTTCCACGGGCCATTGTCTGGGTCCTTGCAGATTTGCCTGTCCATGAACGACGTGCTTCAGGTTGTACGTTGTCAAGCAAGTTCGGGAGCACAAAGGCGCCGTCTCATCTCGACGAGATCTATCGCGTTGTCTCGTCCCATCGGTGCTTTCTCTACTTAGAGAAAGAGCTTTTGGTATTTTCGGCCTGCTTAGGTTGCTTTGATCATTCCCTGCCCTGGTCACTTTTGCGTTTGGGATCTATCAGATTTCACTTTCCCATGGCTGATCCGGACTGCTGCTGGCTACCTACCTGAGATATACGCCCCTGCTTCAGCTTCATTGTAGCACGGACAACGGACAACACGTCACCGAAGATAGGCGAGACGATCTACGAGCGAGGTCACAGCGCCGACATCGACTGAACGGGGTGCATACCCACTGGCATTATTGCCTGGGCTGGATTGGATAACGACGATAGTGCCTCGAACACAAAGGGCGAATACAACCAGAAGAGGGTCAGGGAAGAGGACCGTCAACAAAGCAGAGAGGATGACTTCGCTCGCCCCAGTCGCTGCCTGCTTACTAACCACCGCACCCATGACCATCACCTGGCATCGCCACTTGTGTTTTCTCTCCTCAATATTAGCCCTGCTATCATTCACAACACCAGCCCTAGCGGACTGCGAATGCGGCTACCTCTCCACCACCGGGGAACTCTCACCAAACCCACACAACCCCGACGCCCCTACCCACCAGCAACATTACGCCCTCTTTACCGACCTCATCGAATCCGACTTCACCAAACTCGTCCCGGAAGGACAGGGTGATGCCACCATATCAGCAAATACCGACTGGGTCAGACAAGCTTTCAACCTCAGCGACCAGCGTGCCAGGGGTGACTATGGGGAAATGTTTGCCGTGGAGAATGTTGTTGCTGCAGGGAGTACGGAAGATGACCAAGGGCTGAAGCTAATCGTGAGGGAGGATGTGGTGGAGGATATGATCCCAGTGGCAGAGATTGACACGAGGAGGTTGGATATGTATTGGGGGACATTCAGGGCTTCGATGAAGATGACGAAAGAGAAGGGGACTTGTGCGGCGTTTTTTTGGGTGAGTCTTCTCTTTTTCCCGTTCAAAGAAGGAAACTGATGTAAGGGGATGTAGTATTTCAACGACACGCAAGAGATTGATATGGAGTTTTTGTCCAAGGACTTTGACAAGAGCAACAACAGCTACCCGGTCAATTTGGTTCTGCAGTCAAGAGAAGCGGTGCTGAATGGATATGACGCGGCGGCGACGTCTAATTTTGTCAAGGCTTATTTACCGTTTGATCCGACGGAGGATTTTCACGAGTACAGGATTGACTATTTGCCGGGGAGGGTGTACTTTTATGTGGATGGGGGGTTGCTGGCGAAGATTGATGGGCCGGCGGTGCCGAGCTCGGCGGGGCATTTGATCTTGCAGCATTGGAGCAATGGGAATAGGCTGTGGTCGGGAGGTCCGCCGGGGAGGGATACGAGTTTGGTGGTGAGGTATGTTAAGGCTTATTTTAATAGTTCGAGGACGGAGAGGCAGAGGGATTGGGAGGGGAGGTGTAGGGATCCAGGGGCGAAGGGGGCGGTGTGTAAGGTGCCGGATGTTTTGCCGCGTAATGGGACGGCGGGGGGGTGGTTTTTTATGGATCAGGGGAATATGACGAATAATCAGACGGTGTGGGGGAGTGGAGGGGGGAGAGGGTGGGAGAGGGTGGGTTGGGGGGTGGTGATGGGGTTGGTGGTTGGTTGGGGGTGGGTGTTTAGTGTTTAAAGGGGGGATATAGTGTTAGGAGTTTGTAAGGGAGAGGAAGGTGAAGGGCGGATTTGAAGAGTGAGAAGGGTAAAGATGACATGGGGGAGGTAGCTGTAATGTCTAGACATGGTGGATGGTGAACAAGTGGTGATATCTTGGCTATTAGTCGACTTTTTAGCTGGAGGTTTAGTGCTGAATAGCATATATCCCCAAACAAAGAGATTCTCACTGGATTCAGGGCCTGTTGACTAATAGAGGAGACGTCGTGATTGTTCAACTTGAACGTTGCAGGTTTAAGTTCAAGGTATGATATGCTCACCACCTGTCTCTAGATACTCCTCCAATTTCGATGTCAACATGGATTGTGGATGAACAGTCTCTTCTGTCCGCCCTTTAATTCCTAATAGGCCGTTATACTCTCTTATTACCACAACTCCATAGCTCCTGGGCTACCTAACAATGACCACGGCGGTTACGTATTAACTATAAGTCATTATAATCATGATTAGCCGAACTTTAGAACAGCTGGCGATATGCCATCACTCAGCTTCTCAGATACTCAAGCTCGTTATTGGCCAAACATCTCTCCCTTCTTCCACGCTAAAATTATTCCACAATGGGATGGGTTGGTAGCGACGGTCGAACTGTGCGGACGGAAACAGATGGGGACTGTGCCGTCACCCCATATTGCATAAAAGAAAGGCGAAGATGGCTGGACGGAATAGTAGATGGACGCTTCAGTTCGGGTAAATAGATCTTTAAAGCTTTTCAATGGATGACCCTTTTAGAATATTTTCAAGGCCTCGTCGATGATCAAATTCCGATACATCGACACTCGCTGTTTTAATCATTGCTTTGGGTAAGGTAAGCAGTCTCTTTGATCTCTGTCAAGAGTAACGCCATCATGCCAACTGTCATGAAAAATTACTGGACGTCTCCTTCGTTCACGCCAAAATTATTCCCAAAACATTCCGACATGCCCGGTTGTAACTCGATTAGGTTAGGTTAGGTTAGGTAGCTGCACGGTTGTGGCCTGAACCCCCCCTAATACCTGATTAGATGGACTTGGGGGCATTTCTTGGGCGGGTATTTCCTTTTTTTTTTTGGACTTTGATGTTTGATATTGAGATCGATTCTACATGACTTATGGCATGAACATCTTTGGTGTCATGCTTATGTACTGGGATTGGTCCATATCCCTTGTGCTCGTGGCTCTGTTGGAGCCTCCTCTATTTGCCTCTGATGTTATTAGGTACCTTCTTGCTGTTGTGACTGTTACCTCTACTTCCCCCCCCCCCCCCCCCGGCCCAATTCCTACATAAGAAGAGATACAGGCTTTCTTCATGGCTAAGAGCTCTAAGACCAGTCAGTACATACCAACTTCAGCTGTTGAATATTGTCGACTATTTGTTCATTGAGTCTACAATTCCCTTCTTTCACGCTGATCCAAATTATACATGTAAAGCGACATATGTTTACGTCCATTGTTATACACTGATGAGAGTCCTCGTTGACTGAAGCATCTCCTCCGTTCAAGACAACGTATCTCTCAGAAGGAAACTGGGGTTTGGCATACTGCTTTGACGCCACAGATAGTGTTATCGACTGAACACTCTCTTGGTTTACGCCAAACCTTTTCCCGGTTTGTTCTCTGAATGCCATGGGATATTTCCAGGGGTGCTGGTTCTTCTGGTATCTCCTCTGGCCCGCTGTGTTGTGACTGCTTCCCTTGGTATAACACACGACCCGTCTACTCTTAGCCATATTGACAAGGTCGTGAATCAATGATATATGGCACCAGATGACCAAAAAGCTATACTATCTCTACCGTCGCCACACTCCTTGCTCCCTCCCTGGTTTGCTATTTAGTTTTGTACAAGCCTTTCCCACGAGGCTCTCGGGCAGTTTTGATGGCTGCCTGTCCCACCATCCCTGGGCATACGGATCGTTATCTGTGACTCTTGATGGTTCGACATCTCCTTCTTTCACGCTAAAATTATTCCCAAAACAGAACGAGCTCTCAGTGGGCCACTCGATCCCGACGAGTACGTAGTGTAGTCCGGGAGCCAATAAGCGAGCTTACTGTGTATATCTGCACGATGACCGCATGAGCTGGCGGACTCAGACGTAGTGGTTCTGTCATTCCTCACGGCTTGTTCAGCCTTTCTCAGTCCGGATCATATTTTGATATTAGATTACAGGAGATTCGATATCCCCTCAACCATTATCTCTCTATGTTGATCCACTCCCACCACCCCCAGGCTGCTCTGACTCTTCAGGCACCTCCTCCACCCGCCCCTGCTCTGCTTGCTGACCCCGTTGTTGCTGCTGCCGTTCCCTCTGCTGCGTAAAATTCCTCCAACTCTCCGCAAACTCCCTCATCCCCCCTTCCCCAGCCTGACTAGCATCCACCACCTCCTTCGGCAGCTTATGCGCCGAAAACGCCGGACTAGAGAAATTATACGCAGCCGGATCGTCCTTTTCCACCAACCTCAACTCAGGTTGATCCTCCTCCTCTCCTTCCTCTTCTTCGTCGCTCTCACTGTCCCCTTCACTGCCATTATCTTCCAATGGCCCACCGATAACTGGTCTCTTGACGTTAATCTCGAGTAACTCATCCCAGCCAAACATGATCGGGTCTGTTCTTGGTGCCCAGGGGTTGATGTCAATTAGTCTGGCTCGGCCCAGACGGTTGACTTCATCGTCGTAGCTCGCTTCAGGGATGTACACGTCAAAGACGAAGTCACCTTCGGGAAAGGTAAATTTCAGTCGCTTGGTGAAGAGCTCTTTGGTGCGGGAGATGATGTGGGGGCGGAGGGAGCGGAGGAAGGGGTAGTAATTGGGGTCGCGCTGGGTTAAGGCTACGAGATTGCGGTCTTTGACGAAGCAGCGGAATTCTAAGGAGGGGTGGATGTTGAAGTAGCTTCTGAGAACCAAGACTGGTTGGAAGGGGGGTGAGTTTGGTACAGGGACGGTGTCGTCGAAGGCGTGGTTGAGGTCGTGGGAGATGAAAGAGGAGGACTTGAGGAGGATGTAGATGTCGTTGGCCGAGGTGCATTTTACCGTGTTTGGATGGCGAGAGATCCAAGTTGCGTCTCGCGGGGAGGACCAGTTTAGCTTCGGGGCGACGGCGCCGCCTAGTTGTTTGATTGTGCTTTCGATCTTGTTGTGGAGGTCAGGGAAGCGCTGGTTGGGTGGGAGGCGATTGGGGGTAGTTTCCTCTTCATCGTCGGAATCAGATTCGTCGTCTGGCTCGCGAGGAGGTGGTGGGAAGTCTGAGGAGGGGTTGGTGGGTTCCCAATCGTCGTCGTCTTCTTCTTGATTGGGGTCGGAGGAGCCTTCGTGGGCGAGGATGATGCCGTCTTCGTGGATGTAGGAGACAAAGTCGGGGGTCAGGGGTATGATTTCGGATCGAACGCAGGAGGTGCGATATCTAATCGCAATTGTTAGTCCCAGAGGGTCTGTACGATTCCGACGATTTGTTGAACGAACTTCGGAAACCAATAGTCATAGGAACAATGAAGAATATGTTCCCTCTTCACGGGAGGGAATACAAATTCGCCATCCTTGTTTGCGACTGGTTGCGCCGGCTTGCCCTCGATCGCGGGCATGGTGTTGGGATTGGTAGCTGAGAGCTTGCAATAGTTGTGGATAAATCGTAGAAAGAGACTCGGATGAAGCTGGGCTGGTTATATATATAGACCGAGATTACATAGCAGCGAGTTTCAGATCGAGTCACTCCTCAGAGTCATATATGCATCAAGCTTTCTCCAAATCTCCAAATGCGTCCTTGAAGATCGTTGCCCCTCAATCTCATTTATTTTTTGATGGCCATGGTGGGGTTGAGTCACTGACATCGATAACTGACAGGGGTGTGCTCGCCGCGCCCCGCAGTCCCACTTCGCGAGGCACTAGCGCAACCGCTGCCGTTTTTCTGCCGGCCATGCTGCTCCGGCAAGCTTGTTGCCTTCAACGTCAACATCAAAAGTTTACGGCTCTTTGGGAACCGTTGCCGTACTTTCCCGTCTCGACCCGGAGTCTATCACGGTTTTGAAAAGCTCCATCGTACATCCAGGGTCTATTCATCTCGAATTCAAGGCTATTGGCATCATCTTGAAGGCCTTCACCGCCTTTCAAACCACGTCTCCTTCAGTCGCGTCTTCCAGCCAAGTCGCACCTACAATCCAACGCCCAACGACCAACTTACCACCCCGTCACCACCGAATAACCACCCTAAATCAAAATGTCCGACAACGTAGGCCTCTCCACCCCCCGCGGCTCCGGTACCTCAGGCTACGTCCAGCGCAACCTCGCCCACCCCCATCACCACCAATCCTCCCGCCTCAACCCCTACTCCCGTCCCCCCCCCCCCTCCTCCTCCCTCCACACCCAGCGCAAACCCGACCAAGGCCTCCTCGACCACGACCGCAAGCGCCAGATCGAAGTAAAAGTCTTTGCCTTGCGCGACGAGCTCGAAGAAGCAGGTGAACTCACCGAAGAACAAATCGACGAAAAATGCGATGCGCTAAGGGAGAAGCTAAAGAAGGAAGCAGACAAGGGAGGTGTAGGACCAAGGAGAAATATCAAGAGCTTCCAGGTCCATGAGCTGGCTGATGCGAAGATGAAGGAGAGTGAGAGGTTGAGGCAGGCGTTGAGGATTAGCAAAGACTATGAGGAGGGTGGGCATTGGAGAAGGCAGGAGGAGAGGAAGAGGGGTGCGATGGGGGAGGGAGTTGAGGCGGAGGTGAAGAGACAGGATGAAGGTGGGAGAGATGGTAGGGGCCCGCCGAGGGAGAGGGCTCAAGGGAGGGACAGGGACCAATACCGTGATATGGATCTTGGTCAGGGTGAGAGACCCCGGGAGAGAGATGATAGTAGGGAGCGGGAGGATAGCCGGGAGAGGTATAGAGGGCGGAGTCCTAGCCGGGACAGGTACGATAGTCGCGAGCGCAGTCCCAGTAGGGACCGCGACGATAGCAGGGATAGGTATAGGGAACGGAGTGCTAGTCAGGATCGGTATCAGGATAGGAGAGGGAGAGATGACCGGGACGATTATGATGACGAGGATCGTGGCGATAGGTATAGAGAGAGGGATGATAGGCGGTGAACGATTGGGAAAATGGTAGGAGACTGGGAATCCGGCAGTCAGAAGTGTGCGTTGTGGTGAAGATTGAGTCTTCAAAGCATGGCGTTTGGAGTTGAATCTGGAGGAAATCGGTAGAAGAATGTTAGTATGGTATACTTTGGTATATATGCCTGACACACGCGCCTATTCCAGCTTGGTGGTCAAAAATAGAACAGCTGTGGCTGTACACGAGGTGGAAGTCTGCCATGTTTGATATAGTAGACATTTATATTGTGATATCGAACCTCACAGGTTCCACATTTTGTTGTTTGGAAGGGTAGACCCATATGGTAAGCGTCACCTCCCCGGTATCTGGATCTTGCTTGACCAGACTCATCTTGGCCGCATTGTCCCAGATGGCCTTCTGTACCCTATAAAACTCTGCCCTATTCGTAAACGGAAACTTCTTACTCCAGCTCAACCCAAGCAAGCACCATTCCCAGATAACCCGCTCATCAACAGACTCCTCCTTGAACTCCTTCGGGCTGTAGACCGCAGGGTTCTCATACTTCATCAGAGAATCTGCTACCAGCTGCCGAAATGCTTCAACATTAAGAGCTCCCGCAGCTGACGTGAGCAACAGTTCTCGGTATCTGTTGAACTCGGCAGTCTTCCCCAGAGGCACCGTTCTCGCATACTCGACTAAGGCAGGGGCGTACCGGAGCTCTTCGGCGGCGACCTTGAACGCTTCGCTCGCCTCGTCCAGTTGGCCCTTTTTCTTGAGAAGCTGACCGAGCTTGTAGTAGCAGGACTTCTCGTAGGCGAATCTTAGAGGGCGCCCGGTGCCTTCCTTGGAACTCCCGTCTGATTCAAAGTCGCCAGGTAGGAGTGGTGGCATGATGCTTTTGCGTAGCTGAGCAGCTGCGAGAGCTTGCTGGAAGAAACGAAGCGCGGCGCTTTCATCTTGTTCTCGTAGGGCTATGAGACCCTGGACAGTGAGGATGTCGGGATCTCGTGTGGTTCGGGCGAGCACTCTGAAGCGAGTCTCGACGTCACGGAAGTAGGGCTGGAGGCGGGCCTCGTAGAATTTGTCCATTTGAGCTAGAAGCTTCATGAGGGAGACGGTGGAGGGGTTGTAGCCCATGGCGGAGGCTGTGGCTAGGATGTGCATGCAGAGTTTCTGGCCGGATACGGACCAGAGTGTGATGGCTGCATAGTGGAGGTCGATTGGCTCGAATCCATATTCTGGGAATGGCTTAGCACTCAATATCTACCGACTTTGGGGGTTTCAGACATGGCCGCCCTTGTCCAAGCTGCATACCACTTTGGAGCTTTGCCTGCCAGGCCAAGGCCTGGCTGGTTGCAATATTGCAATACACGCGCACCACTTGTTCCAACCGCTCAATGGTGATACCCTCCGGTACTCGGAGGGTCTGGCCCCTTTCTAAGCGCTGCCAGGCTTCCTGCGAAGGGATCTCGTCGTCTGTGAATAAACGTTTGGCTTCAACCTGCCGCCTGGCTGTGCGGTACACATGATGACGGACTTGATATGCCTGGTGTGTCTGAAGTGGCGGTAGTCGGGTTCGTACAAATGATTCGAAGAATATCCTCTGTAATGGTCTTGCCGTGGCAAGACAAGCTCGAGGTAGCATGATGGATGAGATGGGCAGAGCCGTTGTGGGTGAGGCTCGGAAATTGATGAGGCAGTGGCGATGGACAAGGTTATTCCATAGTGAGTGATGAGAATTAAGACCTCCCGGTTGTATAATAGCAGACAGAAAGCGCTTCAAGTGCTGCAAACAGTGTCGCCTCGTTATGTCGTTGTTGTGAGATACTCATCGTGACTTCGATGAGCAGGGGTTAGGAAATGTGGGTCTGTCAATCAGGAGAAAGCTAGCCAATCACAGCGTCGGCGCGCAAGGAAAAAAAGTTTAGAGTGGACGACTGTTTGCTTCCTTTCTGAGCTTGACATCTTCATAAAAGTTTCAGCAACCATCAATCGCGCGTTTTGAACTTCCTGTCTTTCGGTAGGATCGACTTTTCGTCTCCTTACTCTGGTCGACACAAAGCGCAATAATTTCATACCAATCCAGCAAGCATTGCATTTACTCCAACCGAAACTCAAAATCGCAGTCTTGGCACTGAAAATGGCACGGAAGACGGCGAACTCAATGAAGGCCGCCCAACCTGTGGCTGATGTCATTGAGCTATCATCAGACTCTGAGCCAGAAGCCGTTGAGACCAAGCCTCAGAAAACCCCAGCCCCGGAAAAGACGCCACAGGAAAAGCCTGGTCTCCCAGAGAACTGTGTGCAGCCGCTCCTCAAAGTCGTCGGCATCAAGTACAAAACCGACAAGACTGAGGAGAAGCCACAAGAAGCTCCCGTCTCAACACCAACAGGATCAAAAATGACTCTTCGCACGAGAGGCACCGGTTCAGCTAAGCACAAACATGTCGGCATTGAGATCCCATTGCCATCATCGTCCATGTTGCGGAGGAAGGCCGGCGGTGAGGATGAGAGTGGGAATGAGAGCGGAAACGAAGTTTTCAAAACACCCATGGAACGCAGACATATCACATTCAACGGGAGCGATCAGGAGGATTTTGCCACTCCTAGTGAGGCCCCCAAGGAGAACCCCCTGGAGCTCCAGATTGATGGGGAAGCCGTGAAGGAGGACACCGCCAAAGAGGAGGTAGATGAAGGCGAGGAAGAAGAGGAGTCAGACGACGAGGCGCCAGAGGCTGTTTCAACGCGCGCGGCCGAGGTTCAGAGCACTAAAGCTGCTGAATCCGCTGCTAAGGCAATTGAAGAGTATGTTGCGCTTTGATTTGATTGGAGAGATTGTCTTGCTAACTCTTCATAGGAAAGAAGCTGCGGATAAACGCAAGAGACAAGAGCGTGATGCTCGTCTCAAGCAGCAGGCAAAGGAGAGGAAACAAGTCAAGAAGCCGGTTGTGGAAGCTGACTCAGATTCAGATATGGAAGAGCCAGCCCCAGCGCCGGCGGAAAAGAGAAAACGGGAAGTGCCCAAACTCTTGCCTCTTGAGTTTTTGGAGTCTGATGACGAGGAGGAGGACATTGCTCACGAGGACGACTCCGCAAACAGCAAGAGAAGGAAAATCAACGGGGTGGATCCAAAACTTCTGCGCGAGCCCAAGCTGCCGCGCGACCAACGGGTGGGAGAGACTGTATACCGTGTTGCGGTTAACAAGGACAGCGGGAAACTGGCACCGAAGGCCAAGAAGCAGTCTATGAACGCGAAACAGGCTCTTCTCATAAGAGGCCGGACGGCGAAAAAGACAACGGGCTTTCGCAGGCGCTAAAAAAAAAAAGACCGGCAGGATGGGAGATCAAGCCAGGCTGACAAGCTTGACATATGGATGGAGGACCCGGCAGAACAACCGGTAGTCCGCGGTCTTGTCCGGCCGTTGTGGAGACTGCATAGCCGGTATTCAGTAACGGGGACCATAATGTGTTCTTGGCACTAGTGATGACGGAAGATTATGACGGTCCTGGTTTTTGCCGGTCAGTTGGGACTCGTGAGAAATCGGGAATCTCAAGTAGCCGATGGTTAGATATTGAGAAGAGGGGTTCGATCAGATAATGTATGCTGCTGACAGCAGTAAAACGTATATAGGAAAGGCGCCGGCGATATGAAATTGGCCGCATATTCCCAAAACTCCGGACTCTTGTCAGAAAGCTCATTCTGTGTGACATCAGTATCTTCTTGTGAGACCCTGGTCGGTGGGAAGGAAACCAGATCTGACCAAGGTGGGATGTTGAGCCCAGCGCCACAATTCAGGTGGATAGCTCCTCTGAAGAGGCTACAAAGACCTCGGATACAAGATGACATCTGTTTAGATAATGAAAGAGGTCTATATAATTTCATAGATTGGAAACCAGGAAGCAATAAACCACTCACATGTACCGTTGTTGCCATGCATTTCCAAGAGGCTGAGGCATATGGTGGGCTGTTTGGACCCGGTTCTTGCGCCAATTTAGACTCCACAGCTTCCATCCCACCTTCTGACGATCCTTGCCCCCCTGTCCAGAGCACCCTAGCTTCAAATACCCTCACCTCAGCTCTCAACAACACCACATTTCCTCAACCACCACAACACCTTTGAGATACCCCAAAACACATTTCGCCTTCATTACTAACTACAATTTATCCCAAGCACATACACAAATCGCCCAAAATGGCTCGCAAGTTCTTCGTCGGCGGCAACTTCAAGATGTAGGTTTTATCTACCCCGCCATGGAGATGATGCTCCAAAACCCCGCGGTCTAGGAGAGCTCGGAGACTGATCGGATCACACGTAGGAATGGGACCAAGGAGTCCATCAAGGCCATCATCAAGAACCTCAACGAGGCTCAATTGGACCCCAACGTTGGTATGTATTTGTCTTTTCCACTGCCGCTGTTCCCAAGACAGAACCGGAGGCTAACCCCCTGTCACAGAGGTCGTCATCGCCCCATCCCACCTCTACCTCCCCATCGCTGTCGATGCCGTGACCGCCAGCACCGTCTCCGTCGCTGCCCAGAACGTCTACGCCAAGCCCAATGGCGCCCACACCGGCGAGGTCTCCGTTTCCCAGCTTAAGGATCTCGGCCTGAAGTGGACCATCACCGGCCACTCCGAGCGCAGAGCCGGCGGCGAGTCCGACGAGGACGTCGCCAACAAGACCAAGGCCGCCATCGACGGTGGTCTCTCCGTCATCTGGTGCTGCGGCGAGTCCCTCGAGGAGCGCGAGGCCGGCAACACCGTCGCTGTTGTCGAGAAGCAGCTGGCTGCTCTCGCCGCCAAGGTCACTGGTGATGACTGGAAGAAGATTGTCATTGCCTACGAGCCCATCTGGGCCATCGGTACCGGCAAGGTCGCCACCACTGAGCAGGCTCAGGAGGTGCACGCCGCCATCCGCAAGTGGCTCAAGGCCAACGTCTCCGATGCTGTTGCTGACGAGACCCGTATTCTGTACGGTGGCTCGGTTTCTGCTAAGAACAGCAAGGAACTTGCCAAGCAGGCGGATATCGATGGTTTCCTTGTTGGCGGTGCCAGCTTGAAGCCTGAGTGTAAGTTGCTTCCTTTTTGATTTTGACACTAAACTTGAATACTGACAATACATAACAGTCGTCGACATCATCAACTCCAACCAGTGAGCGCGCGGCAATGTCCGTTTTATTGGGAATTAGCGTGGGCTTATACGGGATTTTAGGACAAAAAAGGAGCTTGCGAGGATATAGAATGTGCGAGGAATGACAGCCTCCTATACCTATTAAATACCATGAATACCAATTAAACTGTCACTGCTAAGAGTATGCCTTGTATGTGAATTGATACAGTGCGAGTTGGAAGGTGTACACCTCAGTTTGACACCTCTATTGATACTCGAACACTGCTGTTTTCGATACACGGGCTTCCTTAGATATAGACGACACTAAGAATCATGTTCCAGGTACCAGGAGACATATGTGTATTATATGAGGCATATACGAGCGTACCTTGGGAGCTGAGTAGTAGCGTAGCTAATGAAACGGTTGGCATGTTATGTAACACCAAGATGTTTGTCTTTCGTATCTTTCCCAATTCCTCCATGTGTCTTCGTCGAAGAGGACTGAATTACCTAGAGACATCAAACCTATTTTAAAACATATGGGTAGACTTCCAATACCAGCGGCACCGTCAAACGATCTAGCCGGCAGAACAGGCTATTCATCCAGATCTGTCCGTGGCTTGACGGTCACTCGGTGACACTAGCTCCAGCGTCAAAGCTGACGTATAGCGTCGTGATCTGGAGGTAGAAACGGAAATCCTTTTTCCAATGCGTAAAATCATGAATTTCAACCCAGCCATACATATCTGAGTGGGTAGTGATATCGTTATTCTTAGTGTACACAGTTGGGCAGTTCCCGCAAGCCCAAATCAGCAACCCATATACGCCGTTGCCGTGAATTATCCATACAGTGGCATTCCAACCCACAAACCCGCCCTTATCCTTCCCCTTCCCACAGCGAGGTGGTAGTAATCTACAAGGGCATGCCGTTGCCGTGATACGGGGACCAGATGCCTCTGACGGACTCGTTGACGGACCGGACGGGCTTGGTGACCTTCTTGAGCTTCTCGCCGCTGGCGTCGCGGAGGAGCTCGAGCTTCTTGAGGATCTCGTAGGGCTCCATGTTGCGGACGCAGATGGGCTTGGAGCGGCCGTTGATGTAGTGGCCGATGGCTACTGGGTGTTTGGCGGGGCGGGGGGAGACAGTGAATTCGATCTGGGGGTGGGCGGCGGCGAACTTGGGGAAGAGGGACTTGATGAAGCCGCTAGAACACAAGTCAGTATGCTGTAGACTATTGGAGGGGGGCAGAGAACGTACTTCATGCCCTTTGAGCTACCAGCCCAGTCGCAGTAGTGGAGGTCTATCCTCTTGCATTGGAGAATGAAGGCACCAACGCCATTCTAAGATATCATGGTTAGGTTGATGGGTGATGAGGTATGGGAGGGGTAAGGAGACATACCCGGCCTTGGGAAACCGCCTGAAGTGCTTTTACCGCCATGGTCGCCGACGTCGTCTTCGCAGCAAGAACAGCATCACCTGGTGGGAATCAATTGCGATTTGGGGCAGGTCGGCAGAAAAGTGACCCCTGGGAAAAATAGGTGGGGAATTGTGGTTAGGAGTGAGCTGTGATTGGGTAGGAGGGGCTGGTGCACGGTTCACCCTTTGCTGGAGGACGTCGGCAGAAGGCAGCTTGCGTTTCTCAAACCAATCCATTCAACTCGCGCGACTTGTGATAATATTCATCATCTCTTTCAGCGCGCCGAATATCCCGCGCTTCTTGATTCCATTGATCGAACCGGAATCCTGAGTGGATACTTTCACCAAAACCTCTCTTCATACTACCCGCCGAGAAATATCTTGCGGAGAACAGATCGCAATAGGAAAGAACAACAACAGTCGCCGCAGCGATGACCGACCGGCTCCCGCCCAATTTGCTGGCGCTCTTCGCGCCGCGCCCACCTCTGCGATGGGTGCCACCCTGCGACAAAGCTCCCGAGCAGCGAAAGACAGCGACCATCTCTGGCGTTGCCGACTTTTTGCCAGCCATGGAGGAATACAAAGAGATCCCGTATACCCCAACAGAAAGTTGGCTCGAGGCGCGCGACCGCAAGCAACGCGAGAAGAAGGAAGCTGCCGAAAAGCTCCTGACCGACGGTCCCCTCAACTGTCAGACATCCCACAAGCGACCATCATATCGTAGTATGCTAACTAGAGTTTAGACAAGCCAAATGAGGATCCCAACATTCGTGGCGATGCCTTCAAGACGCTGATTGTAGCGCGTCTCGACTACAATGCTGATGAGAAGGACCTCGAGCGCGAGTTTGGTCGGTTTGGGCCGATTGAACGTGTACGTTGCTATCTATCGCACCACCTCGAGAAAAACCAAACACATGCTGACCGAAAGCAAACAGATCCGTATCGTCCGCGACACCCACGCCCATGAGAAGCCAAACAAGAAGCCGAAGCCGCACCGTGGTTACGCATTTGTCGTGTACGAGCGCGAGAAAGACATGAGAGGTAATGCTGCCCACATACAAACCATCATTCATCATTATGTTCGACGGGCGCCTGTATTCAGGAGACATGGCGCTCAAGAATGCCTGCCTCACAACTATTTCCCCCTTCCTTCCCCTTCCCCATCCCTTCTATTGCCTTCAAGGTAATTTCTTTTTCATGGTAAGGCGTGACTAACAAGTGCGCCTCTGGCGCATGCTCGAATTAGCTGCTTTAGATCAGTGTGATGGCCTCCGCATTAGGGACCGCCGTGTCAAGGTTGATGTGGAGAGAGGCCGCACAGTCAAAGGATGGAAGCCTCGCCGTCTTGGTGGTGGGCTTGGTGGTCGAGGGTACACCAAAGCTGCGATGCCCAGACCGATGGGTCCTAGCGGGTTCGGTGGTGGTGGCTTCCGCGGTGGTTTTGGCGGTGGCTTCCGTGGAGGACGTGATCGTGGGTTCAGAGGCAATGCTGGTGGGTTCGGTGGTGGCGATCGCGGTTTCCGTGGAGGTGGTTTTGGCGGCGGTGGTGGTCGTCCCGGAGGTGGTGACCGCGGTTTCGGCGGTGGTGATCGTGGCTTTGGCGGTCCCCCTAACGCACCCAGCGGTCCTGGTGGAGGCTTCGGCGGTCGCGACAACCGTGATAATCGTCGGGATGGCCCTAGCGGTGGTGGGTATGGTGGTCGCGATGGCGGCTCACGCTCATATGATGACAGATCTGGCGGCGGCGGCTTCCGCGATCGCAACCCTCGCCAATCCGGAAGCAATATGGAGCCCGTTCGACCCCGCGGAGACCATGGTGGGTACAATGGCAGCAGCAGCGGCCGCGATTACGACAGACCAAGAGACCAGGACGAGTCCCGGAAACGTGGCTATGAAGGCGGCTACGAGGATCCCAGAAAAATTCGCCGATACTAGAAGCAAGACGAGGATGAGGACCGCAAACCACGCATTTACGATCAGCCAGACCACCGGGATCAGTCTAATTTTGTCTCTCGTCAGCCAGCTCGCCCGCAATCACCCCGCATTAAGCAGGAGCCTGGCACCACCCCTAGAAAGCTGCGTCGCTACTCTTAACTCTTGACAAGACAGCATGTCTGGTGGTGGGTATCACGATACTTTCTCTCACATCTTCTCTCTCTCGCCTCCATTCTTCCCTCCGACACGGGGTAAGCCGCCAGTTTTATCTCACAACAAGCACAGCCCTTCTGGATCAGCCTGTATGGCATTTCAATATGGGTAGGGGTTTGTGTGTCGACTATTGTAATATTCTCACCTACCTTCTGGGGCGAGTCAGGGTCCAGGTTCTACTGGAGCTTATCGCCCATGTTTTGACTGATCGTTTCCTGGCAATGTCGCGCCAAGAGCAAGTTCGGTCTGCAGTCTTGCCCCTCGGAACCTTCAGTGGACAGTTATCAAGCCGCTACCATGTTTATTTGCGAAAGGCTTCCGATTCAACCAACCAAGCACCACCAACCAAGGTACAGCGAATTCTGACCTCTTCTCTTTGTTGTATTTATTAGTGTTTCGCTTTGATCTCGTCCTTTCGAGCGTATCACATGCCCTCGCTATCGGGGTAAGGACACGAGCATGGAATGGAAATGGACCGGGGAAAATAATGGCGGGGAAAGAGTAAGGTTCCTGGTAGTCATCAGGCTGGACCCTCTACGAAACTCGCCTAGTCATGCCATACCTGATGCTCGCAAGGCATTTGGGATAGATGGTATGGGATTAGATAGGTAAGGTCGGGAGGTAAGGAAATCACTGTTTTCCTTTGCTTTGACGGCCTAATTATGCATAGCTGGATGCCATGATAAGATATGTGTAGGTAGCCAAGCCAGAACCTGGTAGGTAGCTCACTGTTTGACAGACTACAACCAAATTGCCGGTGAGATATTGATGCCTGCCTCAATGAGCTATTCACACGTTGAACTGAACGTCATTCGTCTCTTTCCAACATTCTTGTCGTTGTGAATTGGTTCGTTGACTGTCCCGTCATTGACATAAAGTTCGGAAGGAAAAACCTCCCTCCTATCAGCGTGGGGTGTCCCACTTGCAGCTCAATCGCGGTGGGGCACTGCGCCTCACCGCCCAAAAATTCCCATGGCAGAAAAAACCAAAAGTTTGGGGAACTGAACGGTCCCTCGATATGCCCGCCATAGCAGCGAGCGCCGGAGGAAACCAATCCACCTCTCGATTTCGCATCCCAATTCTCAACCCCGATTGCCCACTTCTTCCTGGTCTCATTGCCTCAGTATCTGGGCAAATTATTTAATCAACTTCTAAACCGACCACACAACCAAACCGCCAAAATGCCCAAGTCAAAGAGAGCGAAGGTCTACCACCTGACCCAGGTGTCCAAGAAGACGCGCGAGAACAAGGACAAGCTCTTTGCCAACATCCGCGATGCGATCCCCGAGTACCAGTACTGCTGGGTCTTTAGCATTGACAACATGCGGAACAACTACCTGAAGGATGTGAGGAGGGAGCTGAGCGATTCGAGGTATGTTTTTTTTTTCTTGTCGCATTCTGTTCCCCTCTCTCTCTCCCTTCTTGATGAAAAAATTATGTGCTAATATTTACTGGTAAAGACTCTTCTTCGGCAAGACCAAACTCACCCTCCGCGCGCTCGGATCCACCCCGGAAGAAGCCCAAGCCGACGGCATCCACCTCCTCGCGCCGTACCTGACTGGTACCGTCGGGCTGATCTTGACCAACCGCACCCCGGAGGAGGTAAAGACTTACTTTGACAACCTGACGCAGGTCGACTTTGCGCGCGCCGGCAGTGTTGCGACTAGGACGTTCACGATCCCGCCTGGTTTGGTGTATTCTACCGGGGGCGAGGTGCCTGCTGAGCATGATGTGCCGGTTGCGCATACGCTGGAGCCGGAGCTGAGGAGGCTGGGGGTGCCGTGCAGGATGGTGAAGGGGAAGGTTTGCTTGGGGAGTGATGAGCAGGGTACGGGGTTTCAGGAGGAGGGGTATACTATTTGCAAGGAGGGGCAGGTGCTGGATAGTAGGCAGACGAGGCTGTTGAAGCTGTTTAGTGTTTGCATGTCGGAGTTCAAGGTGCAGTTGCTGGCGTGCTGGAGGGCGGGGGATGGGGGGGTGGAGGTGATGGAGGGGGCGAGGGAGTATATTGAGAAGAAGAGGGAGGAGGCGAAGGCGGGGGGGAAGAAGAAGAAGAGCAGTGGGGGTGGTGGTGGGCTGGGGGATGTGGTGATGGGGGATGATGATGAGGAGGAGGGGGAGGATAGCGAGTAGAAAGGGGGGGGGGGGGAGGGGAAGCAATTATCTTTGTTTGGAGGGGGCATAGTATGGTTTTGTTTGTTCACATGAGGGAAAGGGTTTCGTGATGATACCATTAGCTTTTCACGTTTTTCACAACGAGGGCGATCGGTTTTTTAGGGCCTCTTTTTTTTAGTCCTTGTTTATTGGCGTTGGGGAAGAAAAATGGGAAAGATAATTTTCATCATCTTGTTGGTGTGTCTTGGCTCTTTCGCTGAAGGATTCTGGTCTCGAATTTCAAGTGAACTATTTGGGATTCGCTGGGGCTAAGGGTCTCAGTATCAGGAGATTAAATCTGGTGCGTTCGATTGGGGAATGAGGTGACCTGGATAGACCGGCTTTGTAAAACCACGAACCGCTCGTTTGGCCCCAGTGGTATGGTTCAGCTACTTCTACACCGCAGCGTTGGGGGGATGGGACTAGGGCCAAACACGCGTACTGCATTTAAGTTTGTGTAAAAGGGTTCCCATACGTCATTTGGGACACTGAACTCTTTGGGGTTTTATGTCAATCATTGTCATTGCTGACTTTGGATATCAGTCTAGGCCAGTGTGGACGAAGCTGTCAGTATTCCAAAGATAGATTGCGGCACTAGTTAATGTCGGGCGTGGAAAGTCTTCAGCGAGGCTTAATTAATGCGGAAAGCGATTTAGTCTGAAAAAAATGCCATTTTGATGACGATTTTGCCGCGTTTTGAAGTTGCTGTTAAAATGGGGAGTTAATTGGGTGTCTATGCATTTGATTCATGGGAGATGCCAGACGACAGTTTATTTATATCGAGGTTTTGGCAAATAGCTCTCTCTCGCAATTGATATATCTGTTCATCACAAGCCGAGAAAATGTGACGATGGCTTCTGGAACAAATTCGAGTTGATGGTTGTCCTACGTCGGGTATCAAGACAGACCGGAGATGGCCGTTATCTCCTGGTGGGACCCGTCGTTTGTATGGTTTGTGTGATGGTCGCACAAAATCTGTAACCTCGGATTTAGGGGACCTTTTGGACACCCCACTGACGGAGTCTGTCAAAGTCCGTAATACAACCCTCGAGGATCACGAAACGTTAATTACTTTGCTGGCGATTGCTGTGTCGCGCTAACGGTTGTGATCCTGGGGGGTCGTACACAGCATGCCGAGGGAGTCATCCGGGGATCATATCGTCGTCACGGCCTATTTGGGGTCGGTGTCAGCAAGCAAGGAGATATAACTCTTATTAAGAAGTGATAATGTAATGGTGGTGGTGCACAATACGAAAAACGAGGACAAAAGTTCCAATTGAGCCTCAGGGTGTGACGAAAGTGTCTTTGGCTTCTGACGAGGAGGAGGGGTCTTTTTCCATCCAATCTGCATGTCAGAGCGAACAAGCAACTGTGCCAAGCGACATGGGCCAAGGGTTCTCCAGATTTTCTATTTCCTTGGCGGAACTTTCTTGGGGCCCACCTCATTCATGATGTGCCGCCTGCCGGCTGGGCACGCAGGCCGCTATAGCCGCCACCTTCTAGATTCTTACGCACTGCATTCCGCGTCATGATACCGAGGTTGTAGGTGTCGGAAGAAACGGGAGGATTTGAGGAGTTTCTTCTTATCAGTGACCAGGGGCGGTGAAGTGTGATTGAGTTGGTGCTTGATATCTCCTGTTTGATATAAGGTATGTACGTGCCTTGGGAGTGGGCTGTTTGATGGTTGGGCGGATACACATCGGAGACTTGTAGGGACCGTAGTCCGACGTTTGTCCCGCGTCATTTGGCTGGACAGGCAAGCGAGATGCCTTGCGACAGAGGGCGGTTGGAGAGGCAATTGACTCACTGACCGGGCGCTTTCCAGCTTTTCCACGTGTAGAGTCTGGAATAGAGTAAAAATGTTTCACCGTTACACCGCATCGTGCGGTATCCCAAGAGAGAAGAGCTGACCGAATAAAGGTTGCGCGCATTGTCAGACACGGCCAGTTGGGGATCCGTTTGGAGGTGTTCGATATATGTGCGTCGTTACATGGAGTTTAGTCTCGGGGAGATGCCTAGACCCATTCGGGAATCAATTGGGTCGAAAGCGAGGGATGGGGAAAAAACTGTGGAAAGCTTGATTGCCGCGTGGTGACGGTTGGCGTATTCGCTAAATCGACATCGAAGAAAAGTCCCTTATTCTTTGTTTCGATGTTCGATGAGATGGGGCCCAAGTCCCAAGTGACCGTCATAAGTCTCCGATTAGACCAGACGAATATCTCTCGGCCGGTGGCAAGCCTGCGAGGCGCTCTTGAGTGGGAATATGTGGACGGCCCGGAAACATACTGGACCGCGCGCATGTTGCATGCGTCGTTGGCTTCTGCTTTTGTCGATATGGCTCGCTTGACAGCTACAGATTGAGGGTGGGTGGGTACCACGGCCATGGAAATCCCGAGTGCCCGACAGTCCGGACATTTGATTAAAGCTTGTCCCCTTTTATTGAGCTCCTTCCCTGATCCTGTCCTGTCTCCAGATGCGCTAGCTGCATTTCTTTAATTGACTTCTTCTCGTTCTTTTTCCTTCCTCTTGACTTTTTGGTTCTGAATACCTTCGACAGACCAACGAACCAAGCAAAGTCTGTCTATGCGCGTCATTCAGTAAATTACGGGCCAGCCGCTCGTCACATACCCCCGTCTCACCCCCTAATTACCTGCGAATAACGCGCCGCCTCACAGGCCACCTGCCGCCATGGCAGCCGATCAATACTCAGAAAAGTCGGAACCGGCCCGCGCCGTCTCACCTTCCACGCCTGAAAAGAAGGAATCCAGAGATGCCAGTCCTTCAGCCGATCTTAAGAAACTCGACAGCAAGGTCGTCGCGCCACCGCCAGCAGACGATGAGAAGGATGCCGACCCGTTCAAGCACCTCCCAGAGAGGGAGGCCAAGATCCTGAGGGATCAGGTCTATACCCCCGACATCAAAGTTGGAATCGCGACACTATACCGTTATTCATCGCGCAACGATATCATCATTTTGATCGTTTCAGCGATATGCGCCATTGCCTCCGGAGCCGCTCTGCCGTTGATGACGGTCGTTTTTGGCAACCTCCAGGGCACTTTTCAGAATTATTTCACACCCGGCAGCAAAATGTCAGAGAGTGAGTTCTCCGCCGAGCTTGGATCACTCTGTCTCTATTTTGTATACTTGGCCATCGGAGAGTTTGTTACTTCCTATGTCGCAACTGTTGGATTCATCTACTGCGGCGAGCACATCAGCGCCAAGATTCGTGAGCACTACCTGGAAAGCTGCATGAAGCAGAACATCGGTTTCTTCGATAAGCTTGGCGCCGGCGAGGTCACCACACGGATTACCGCCGACACGAATCTCATTCAGGAAGGCATTTCGGAGAAGGTTGGCTTGACGCTTCAAGCTGTGGCAACTTTCGTGGCTGCGTTCGTTATCGGCTTTGTGAGCTACTGGAAGTTGACTCTCATTCTTATGAGCACCGTCGTGGCTCTCTTGCTGGTTATGGGCACTGGCTCGACGTTCATTGTCAAGTACTCTAGGCACAATATTGCCGCTTATGCTCAGGGTGGCTCAGTCGCAGAGGAGGTCATCAGCAGCATTCGCAACGCTGTTGCTTTCGGCACCCAGGATCGGTTGGCCAAGCAGTATGATGTCCATCTCATCAAGGCCGAGTTCTTTGGCTTCAAGCTCAAGAGCGTCTTGGGTGTCATGGTTGCTGGCATGATGCTTATCCTGTATCTGAACTACGGCCTTGCTTTCTGGATGGGCTCAGTCTTCTTGCTCGATGGTTCTACATCTCTCAGCAAGATTTTGATTGTCATGATGTCCGTCATGATGGGTGCGTTCAACCTTGGTAACGTTGCGCCTAACATGCAGGCTTTCACCACCGCTCTCGGTGCCGCTGCCAAAATTTACAGCACCATTGACCGCCAATCCCCGATCGATCCCTCGACCGACGAAGGTATCAAGCTCGAGAAGGTGGAGGGAACAATTCGTCTCGAAAACATCAAACATATCTATCCTTCCCGCCCCGAGGTTGTGGTCATGGACGACGTCAGCCTCACGATTCCTGCCGGAAAGGTCACCGCTCTTGTGGGAGCTTCCGGCAGTGGAAAGTCAACCATCATCGGTCTGGTCGAGAGGTTCTATGCGCCTATTGAAGGAACAGTGTATCTGGATGGTGTTGATATTTCGACTATGAACCTTCGTTGGTTACGCCAGCAGATTGCTCTTGTCTCTCAGGAGCCAACCCTTTTTGGCACAACTATCTACGAAAATATCCGTCACGGCCTGATCGGTACCAAATGGGAAAATGAGAGTCCTGAGAAGCAGAGGGAGCTCATTGAGGACGCTGCAAGGAAGGCCAATGCGCACGATTTCATCTCATCTCTTCCCGAAGGCTACGAGACCAATGTTGGTGAGCGTGGATTCTTGTTGAGCGGCGGGCAGAAACAGCGTATCGCAATTGCTCGGGCTGTGGTGTCAGACCCCAAGATTTTGCTCCTGGATGAGGCCACCAGCGCCTTGGATACAAAATCTGAGGGTGTTGTGCAGGCCGCCTTGGAGGTTGCTTCCGAGGGCCGTACCACTATCACCATTGCTCATCGTTTGTCGACTATCAAGGATGCTCACAACATTGTGGTCATGAATCAGGGCAAAATTGTCGAACAGGGTACACACGACGAGCTTTTGGAGAAGCGTGGCTCTTATTACAACTTGGTTACCGCTCAGGCTATTGCCGCCGTCAATGAGATGACCGCCGAGGAAGAGGAGGCCATCAACGAGGAAGAAGAAGCCGCTCTTATTCGCAAGGCATCCGCTGCGCAGAAGAAAGAAGGTGTTCCGGAGGATCCAGAGGACGATATCAATGCCAAGCTCGATAGGAGCAAGTCGACCCAGAGCGTCAGCTCTATGGCTCTGGCAGGACGGACCAAGACTACACCCAAGAAGTACAGCCTGTGGACTCTGATCAAGCTGATTGCCAGCTTCAACAAGAAGGAGTGGAAACTCATGTTGATTGGTCTTTTCTTTTCCGCGATCTGCGGTTTGGGTAACCCTACCCAGGCTGTCTTTTTCGCCAAGCTCATCACTGCTTTGTGAGTGTTCGCATCTCACCCTCTATCGATTATAGCTAACAGAGTTTAGGTCCCTTCCCCCAACCACGCCAGAGATCAGAGACTACATGAAGTCTGAAGCCTCTTTCTGGTGTCTCATGTATTTGATGTTGGCGATTGTCATGTTCATCTCTTTCACGGCTCAGGGGATCGTGTTTGCGAAGTGCAGCGAGCGCCTCATTCACCGTGTTCGTGACAGGTCTTTCAGGACCATGCTTCGCCAGGATGTTGAGTACTTCGATATCGACGAGCACTCGGCTGGCGCTCTCACCTCATTCTTGAGCACGGAAACCACACACGTTGCAGGTCTAAGCGGTTCTACTCTGGGTACTTTGATCATGGTTTCCTCGACATTGGTTGCCGCTTGCACCGTTGCCCTCGCCATAGGCTGGAAGTTGGCTTTGGTTTGCATTGCCACCATGCCTCTGGTCATCGGATGTGGCTTCTTTCGGTTCTGGATGCTTGCTCACTATCAACGTCGAGCGAAGCGTGCCTACCAGGGCTCTGCTAGTTACGCTTCCGAGGCCATCACTGCCATTCGCACTGTTGCTTCGCTCACCCGTGAAGAGGATGTCCTTCGCAAGTACCGTGAATCACTCGCTATCCAGCAGCGCGCCAGTCTTATTTCGGTTCTCAAGTCCAGTTTATTGTATGCTGGTTCTCAGTCGCTCATGTTTTTGGCTTTCGCCCTTGGTTTCTGGTATGGTGGTACTTTGATCGCCAAGTACGAGTACACCATGTTCCAGTTCTTCTTGGTCTTCACCTCAGTCATCTTCGGTGCTCAGTCCGCCGGTTCAGTCTTTTCCTTTGCTCCCGACATGGGCAAAGCTGCCGAGGCTTCCCGCAACCTCAAGACTCTCTTCGACATGAAGCCGCTTATTGATACCTGGTCTGAGGAAGGCGACAAGGTTGAGGCTGTTGAAGGTAGCTTGGAGTTCCGCGATGTTCACTTCAGATATCCGACTAGACCCGAGCAGCCTGTCCTGCGTGGTCTCAACCTCACTATTTCTCCTGGTCAGTATGTGGCCCTTGTGGGTGCCTCTGGATGCGGCAAGTCGACTACCATTGCTCTTCTGGAACGCTTCTACGATCCTCTCGCCGGTGGTATCTTCATCGACGGCAAGGAGATCAGCACTCTCAACATCAACGACTACCGCAGCTTTATCGCCCTCGTGTCTCAGGAGCCCACCTTGTATCAGGGCACCATCAAGGAGAACATCTTGCTCGGCGCGCCATTCGAGGTTTCTGACGAGCAGATCAAGTTCGCCTGCCAGGAAGCCAACATTCACGACTTTATTCTCTCACTTCCTGATGGGTTCAACACTGTTGTTGGTTCCAAGGGTGCCTTGCTCAGCGGTGGCCAGAAGCAGCGTATCGCTATTGCTCGCGCTTTGATCCGTGATCCCAAGATTCTGCTCCTTGATGAGGCGACTTCGGCTCTCGATTCCGAATCCGAGCACGTCGTGCAGGCTGCTCTGGATAAGGCTGCCAAGGGGAGAACAACGATTGCGGTGGCTCACAGACTGAGCACGATTCAGAAGGCGGATATTATTTATGTGTTTGATCAGGGGAGAATTGTGGAGAAGGGCACCCATGCCGAGTTGATGAAGGCCAACGGCAGGTATGCCGAGTTGGTCAACTTGCAGAGTTTGGAGAAGAATAGGTGATTTTAAGTTGGCAGGATTTTTGTTTGGTTTCAAAGGTCATTTCGAGATATCCCCATTGAGCAAGCATTAGCGAAGTACAAAGGCGAGGCGTTTTGGGTTGGTATACTCGGTGTTCTGTTTGAGTACACACATTTACGATTTACTACGTATTATATAGACGGAAAGGATGCAGGAGTGTGTCATATCACCACTCAGTGCTATAATTGTAAAAATATTTTACACATTTCATGCACGGTCCCTTGGTCGAATGCAGTCGATTCTGAGGCAACCCGTTGATAACGTTGCAGACTTGGCGGACCCGGCGCCTCGGTTCTTGAATGATGCTGACCATGACAGTCTAGCCTCATCTCCCATGATCTCGTGTTTTGGGCTGTAGAAGTGATTGACGTGTTCAAAAGGGGGCCATTCGCCACTGCGTTTTTGCTGCATTTCAAAGCTGCCAGCGAGCTGAGCCTTGCATCTCCACCTTCAAGCAGCTCGGGTAACCCCACTTATCACTACCCAACTTACTTTCGGTCTTACACCACTTTCACCCACAGGCAATTTCACCATTCTTTTTCATCAGATATCACTACTTGGGTGGCACATATAGTCACAGCCCTGTAAGTTTTCGGAGATGAACGTGTGTGTTGCACAGCTGCTGACTAGTTGTCAAAAAGCATTGGATATCTGGCCTTTTGACTTTATGCCTGACGAGGCAAGGCTGAAGCGACTGAGAGAATCTGCCCGTGGCACACGCGTCTTCAACGGGACAGCGTAACAAAGGGCCTGACAAACCGAAGTTTCTCTGCCACTCATACGGTACCAACAAAAGCTATCATCAGCCCTATCCTCCAAAGCCATCACCGCCAACCTCAAAAGCATACCACCACCACCACCACCACCCCTCACCCATCACCATGCACCTCCCCTCCCTCTCCACCCCAGCGGCTCTCGCCCTCGCCGCCACAACCCTCTTCTCATTCTCAACCGCCCCAGCAGCAGCAGCAAAACCCCCCAACGCAATCCTCCTCTCCCAAGTCCGCTCCCTAACCCTCAAATCCACCTCCCTCACCACCTCCCGCCGCGTATCCCCCATCCCCCAACTCAAATGCGCCGGCCCCTCTCCCCTCTGCTCCCTCCCCTCAGCCTCCATCACAACCATGCGCTGCACCAACACCGGATCCTCATACACATCCGAGGACATCGAATGGTCCTGCGCCGCCTCCCTCCCTTCCACGCTCCGTCTTGACCGCACAGAGGTCATCTGCGAAGGCTACGACTCCCCCGACGACCCTTACGTCCTAAAAGGGTCCTGCGGGGTGGAATACACCCTCCAGCTCACCGACGAGGGCCGGGAGCGGTACCCCAACCTAGTCAAGGGTGGTGGTGGTTGGGGGAAATCGGCAACGAAGGGAGAAGAGGAAACGGATTGGTCGGGAGTGCTATTCGGGATTTTGTTCGTCGGGGTGTTACTCTGGATTCTGATCGGGGCTTGTACTTCCTGGGGGCAGAACGGGAATAATACCACGGGTAGGCAGCCGAGGAGGAATAATGGGGGAGGAGGAGGGGGTGGATGGGGAGGTGGAGGGAACAATGATAATGATGATCCCCCGCCGCCGTATCCCGGTACTGGTGGGAGCAACAATACCAGACGACCAAAGACCACTAATACCTCCTCATCAAGTTCATCTTCGAGACAATCCCAAGAACAAGGCTGGCGCCCTGGTTTCTGGACCGGCTTAGGAACCGGTGCTGCGGGTGGTTACATGGCCGGACAGCACCGCTCAAACACCAACACCTTTGGCGGCCACAACGCCTACGATGACAACACCTACGGTTCTCGATGGGGGGGCTCAGACCGCTTCGGCGGCGGCAGCGGATGGGGCGGCGCCGGGCCATCAAGGTCATCTTCCTCGCGGGATTCAGGTCCAAGCCATGAAAGCACCGGGTACGGCTCCACCTCTCGTCGGTAAAACACGCCCCACACAAACATCAGCGTAGATAGATAACAACAGTGCAAAGTAACAAAGGTATTCTTATTTATTTTGTACACTGCTGCTCCCCTTTTCTCCTTCTCCCTCTTGTCTTCGCCAGTGATAATAAATCAATGACCATCCACACCACCACCAACAACAACCCTAACCGCCCCTTGTAGAGAGAAAAGTCAACGACTGCAGAAAATGATGATGATGCTTGAATATAACTCCCTGCTCCTTCTATATCCTGCTTTCTTCTTCTCTTTTCTTTTCCTAGTCCCCCCCACCCCTATCTTTCCCACCAATGAGAAATGACTGGAAATATAATGCGAAGAATAGATCGGTAGATGCGGGTTGATAATGGAGGCCAGGCCAAGAGACGACAGTTTGCTGCCGAGCCAAATAACAAGGGAAAACTTATTCGTACTACTCTCACACCGTAGAATTACAAACGCTTTGTCGGGCGAAATCCAAGCATTAACAGAAACGAAAAGCCATTCCAAGCTCATTGCAGTGCAAGTCTGGAAGCTGCAGATAGTAGTGGCTGGTTTGGATGAGGCGATTAGGTGTGAAGTTTGGCGGTGATAAAGATGGTGGTTATGGCTGTGGCGAGGGCGGCATGTTCAATGTGGCATGGTGGCGCTTGCAATGGCATGCGAATATCCCCTAGCATTTTTTCTCTTGCTCTTCTCCTCTTGACTTCATTCGATCCCATCCAGATCAGCCGGCCTAGAGATGCGCCGCCATGGCATCAGATCGATCAAAAGCCTTGTTGCAACTTGGGCACTTGCGCATTCGGTTGGCCAGCCGGTCGTCCACGCAGCCACTGCAGAAAACATGACCACATCCCTTCAGTATGGTGTTTTTGAAATTGCTGCGGCAGACGGAGCAGATAACCAAATTCTGTCAACAAGTTAGCTTCAGTTTGATGTGCAGGACGGAAGAAACAGAAAACATACCCGCAAAGCTTCCTCTTCTTCAGTGGAATTTCCTCGGCACTTCGCCCTCAACTTGCTGATCTCCGAATTCTTCTCCTCTAGCCGCGCCTTGATCTTGTCCAACTCCTGCTCGCGATTCACGTTTTGCTCCTTCATGCTGATGGCGGTTGTGTCCTTGGTCTTGAGCAGTTCTGTCAGATTGGCGATCTGTCCCTTGACAGAATCGGCCCTCCTAGTCGCCTCTGCCGCCAATAATTCGAGTCTCTTCTTCTCCGCTGCCATTGTGGCCGCTTCGCTCTTGAGAGTCGCGATCTGCTTCTCAAGGTTGCTGATGACACTCCTTGTGGAATGCTCAACCTCCTTGAGCTGCGCAATGATCTCGGAGCTCCTCGAGTTTTGCGAACGCAAGGTGCGAATTTCTTGAAGTCTAATGTCCATGTCTTTCCGTGCCGCGAAGTACTTTTGGTCCGCTTTGGCTTTCTCGGCCATAAGCGTGCTGATGCGTTCTTCGACAGCATGGTTGTCCATCGTTTTGGTATGTGCGAGAACCATGGCCTTCTTATACGACTTCTCCAACAGTGGAAGCTCCGTGTTGATCGAGGCATAATCTTTCTCAAGTTTAGCACACTTCGCCCGGAGCTCCTCAATCGACAAAGATTCGAGATCCGGTTGAGCATTGCCCATGACAACGTCCTCACTTGGTCGTAGACGTTCCAGCTCAGACTCAAGTTGGGTGATACGATCCATTTTGGCGTTGACGAGTTCCTGCATCTGGTCCAAAGCAGTCCTTTCCTGGTCTTGGGCCGCCTTGCGCATAGCCAATTCAGCAACTAGGTCGTCTCTCGCAGCTCGGATGCGCGTGAGATCCTGATCCTTGGCCTGTATCTGGTCTTCCGCTTCCGACACGACAAGCTGGGCCTCGGCTTCCACCTTAACTTGCCAGTCCGACCTCTCTGCTCGTAGCTTCTCGGCCTCCTCGCGTAGCTGCTTGTTAGTGGCTTCAAGGTGGTTGATGCGCTTGATAAGGTCCTCGTTCTGGAGCTTGAACTGCTTAAAGACGTCTGTTCGAACGTAGTCCTCGTCAGAAATACTTTCCCGCTTGGTCTTGAAGGTCGAGTTTTCTTCCAGAAGAGCCTTATTTTCGGAGATGATTGCCTCAATCTGCGACTTCTGCCTGGCAACAACAGCTTGCGCCTCTTTGTAAAGTGCCTTCAGCTCGCTAGCGTTGCCGTCGTTATCATCGCTACTATCGCCATTTTCCTCGGTTTTAACTGGCCGTGTTGTCGCACTAGCCAGGGCCTTCTGCTCCAGCTTTTGGACCTGTGCACTTCTAACGCGGTCCAGTTTCCTCTCGGCCTTGATTGCCTTCAATGTTGCTTGATCATACTGTTCTGAGAGAAGCGCCTTGTCCGACTCGAGCCTGTCCAGTTTCACATTCAGTTCCTTCTGTTGAGCGAGGGCTGCTTTGAGTTGAGTCTCGAGCTTAGCGATGTCTGGTTTTACCTCACCACGCGAGCTTGCTAGACGTTGGAAGATGGATTCGGCCTTTGATTTGAGAGCCTTTCCCTTGTCACCCAGGTGTCTCTGGAACTCCTTACTGTCCTTGAAGCCGAGTGCGGTGGACGAGGGGAATGGCGAGTCTACCAAGGTCAGAGGTGGGGCCTGGGTTAGACTTGACTGGGGAGCCGTACCTGATGGAGAACGGGACGATACTGTGCCGTCGACGAGCAACTCTATTTCTTGCAGTAACTGAGTGTGGCGCGCATTAGCTGCGGTGTTCCGGACATTGTGGCATACAACTCACCTGATGTAGCCACGCATCGACGACTCGGATATGGTCGTCATGGTCGGTGGAATTCTTTTCAAGTTCCTGCACGCGACTCTCAAGGCTTGCTTTTTCCCGTTTATACTCTTGCATCTGGCGATATATGGCGCCCTTGGTGAATTCCTGCGTACCATAACTTGTCAGCCAAAACCATTGCCCCAAGTTACTCGGCCGGAAGGAACGTGTATACACATCGTGGCGGAGAGGCAGCGAAGTGAGAGTGATGAGCAGTGATGAGACGCTAGAAGAAAATCTGATAGGACTCGGGCGCGCTGTGTCTTTTGGCAGCAGGCCACGCATTAGCCGCGGTCAAGGCGAGCAACTCGTGCAGAAACATCGCGCTGGACGGAGACTGTCACCCATCGCCCGGCAGGGCCGCGAAATGGTAGCGCGCGATGGCAAAGCAGGCCCGAGTTGCAGGCTCGATGAAGGCCGGAATGGGAATGTGGAAGGGTGAGAGGGGGGAGGAGAGGGTCGATGGACGGGGGCAGGCGGTGATGACGCGGGGGAAGGCTGTCGTGTGACGACTCACCTCAATCCAGGCCTCTTCCTTCATGTCGCCAGAGTCGTCCCTGGACTTGCCGCTGCCATTAACTTGCTGGCGCTTGCTCGGGGGAGCTACTTCGTCGACCGCGCCGGACGCGGGTCTCTTCCTGTCCTCCATCTTGGCAAAGCTGGACGGACGAGGCAACGCGGACGGGGAGGTGGCAACCGGCATCAGAATGGCCGCGTGAGATTTGGGTTCTGGACTGGAAAACCAAAGGGAGGGGGCGGGGATTAAAATGATTAAAATGAAGTACGAGTGAAAAAGATGCCGGCGATGCTGGATTCTGGGTCAGTGTTTCGACGTCTGTGTGGCCCGGCGGTGCCCCGATGAGAAGAATGAAAGAGCGTGAGCGAGTGTGGGAATTGGAAGAGCAGAACAGAGAGAAAGAGCCCGCTGACTTCGACTGCAAGTTCGCCAAGGAATTCCCAGAGATGGCTCCTTTTTGAAGACGCTAGTCCTGATTCGTCGCTAGCGGGGCATCTGGTGGGGACTGCATTTCTTGTACGCGTCCCAGCTCTGGCCCGACGTGCTTTTCCCGACATCACCTTTCTTACTGCTCCGCCCAGCCATCATCGCGCAAACCATCAATCGTCTCCTATCGCCCAGCGGCACAGCAATTCGATCACTTTGGCGAGGGCAACTATCTGGATTGATTGACAACACTTTCTGCGGCGGCAATCAGCGACCGACTGGCGGCAAATGCACCAAGACAGCGGTGAATTTGAGTAATCCAAAGGCCACAAAGGTGCCCACTGCGGGGCAGTGAATCGGCAATATGTTGTACAAGTACAATCCCAAGCTGAAGCCGAAAGTCAAGCCGGTAGCGAGACGAGCTCCTCCAGCACCGAAGCCTTCCTCGTCAACTACTCCAGCTTCTACTCCGGCTGCCTCTGTCCCAGAAGACGACGCAGACCCGACCCCGACCCCGCCCCCATCCCCACCCGTCGTCGACGATGTTCCTCCCCAAGATGTCGAAACACCCTCAGCTCAAGCACAGACACAGGCTACTGAAGCGAGTGAACAGTCACCGTTAAGCGCTTTACCCTCTACTTCGGCAGTGACAGCCACAAAAAGTCAAGATAATGCTACTCAACCGCAAACGGGGACCCCGGAGTCGACTGCCCCATTGCCGACCCCAGTGTCGCCCAACCAAACCCGTTCAAATGCACCAAAACCCGTGAGAGCGCCGAAATCAGTCGCTGTACCGGTTCCCCCTCCAGTGGCTCCCACCCCAGCGCTGACACCTACGCCCACACCTTCGGTCCCTAGGCCAGCTTCGTCGAGTACTCCTACAAGCACCTCCACGCCTGAAGAAACCCCAGCTTCTGAGCCTCAAACATCTCAAGATGTTACACCTATTGCCGACGTTGCAGCAGCCGGCGTTGAGTCTGTTGCCGAACAGCCCGCTGCCTCAACAGCCTCTGGGCCATCTCAACCTCCAAAACCTAAGCCAAAGCCCAAGCCTCGAGCACCGCGGAAGCGAAAGGCCGATACAGTCATCGATGGGCCCGCCGGTGAAGCGGGTGAGGAAGGTGGTGAGGCCGGTGAGGCCGGTGAAGCCAGCAGCAGCGCCGCTCCTGCTCCAAGAAAGCGAGTCCGCAAGAGAGCGGCTCCTCTCCCGGGTGAAGAAGGGTACGAGGAACACAGAGCCGCCACCGCAGCCAGAAAGCCACGTCAAAAGCGTAAAAGGGCCGCAGTCGAAGCAGAAGATGGAGAAACCCCCGAAGGCGAGGAAGGAGATGCCGAAACCCAACCACCAGCCAAGTCCCGCACTCCGCGAGCCCAGCGCGAGGCAACCCCAGAAAACGCGGAATCGCAAACCATCGACAGAAGCGAATTCAAAATGGCCGATCTCGCTAAGGACCTCCGCATCGGCAAGAAGTTTTCTCTCCACGACACCCTCCTCGAACGGGAACGAGTCAAAAAGTTGAAGATGAACGAAAAGAGGAAACGAGGCAAAACCAACGGGGGAGATGAACCCGAGGAGAACAACAACGACGGACCCCAACCACTAGTCAACGGCGCCCCTCTTCCCGGAGACAACCCCGACGAAGAAGCCGATGTTGCCGCGGCGGCCCCGGCAGCAGCAGCAATAGGTGAAAACTACAAGATCGTCGACGGAGAAATCGTGCTCGACCAGTCTTCGCTGCAAATCGACCGGCACGCCCGCGCGCGCGAGGCAGAAGGCCAGATGGTGGAGGTGGTGGAAGACGATTTCACTAACCACACGACGCAGCAGACGTACCTCCGCCGAGCCCTTAAGCCCGGCCAGTGGAGCGACGCGGACACGGAGCAGTTTTACTGGGCGCTGTCGCGGTTCGGGACGGACTTTGAGCTCATCTCCAAGATGTTCCCCGGCAAGACGAGGAAGCATGTCAAACTCAAATTCAACAGGGAGGAGAGGCAGAATGCGGAGAGGATCAAGAAGGTGCTGGTGGGGGAGGCGAAGCAGCCGATGAGGATGGACGAGGTGACGGAGAAGACGAGGCAGGAGTTTGAGACGACGCAGGAGATTGAGCGGGAGCTGGAGGAGCAGAGGAGGGGGTTTGAGGAGAAGGAGGCGGCGGCGGAGAGGGAGAAGAGGGAGGAGGAGAAGAGGAGGGAGGAGAAGGTGCTGAGGGAGCTGGAGGAGGCCAAGAGGAAGAGCGCGAAGAAGGGGAGGAAGAAGGTGGTGGAGCAGGGGTTGTGGTAGTTGGTTTTGGGAGGAGATGGGAAGGAAGGGGTTTGGTGGTGGGTTTTATGCTGGGTTGGTGGTGGGTGGTTACGAGGCTATCCAAGTCTTCAAAGTGATGGTCATTTTTGTAAGGGGTCTTCGTCGTCCTTCTTCGATTCATTGATACCCGTAATATTTGTTATTACAAAAGAACAAGCGATGATTTTACACAGCTTAAGCTCCATTGGCCTCGACGACAATGGGACGCAGGGTATCTGATATGCCGTATAAAACGGTTCACAAAATTTCAATTCGTCGCTGACCAGTGCAGAGAGGTATTGAGCACTTTTTCTTCTCCAGCCTCACATTATGTCCACATGTCCATGGCCCCGTGAAAGCTGTACAAACCAGACTTCCTGAGATCGTAAGAGAAACCTAGCGATTTGGGATCTTGCTAGCAACCGTAGATCCGGCTTTCATGCGTCCCCATGCTTCAACACCGAGCAACAGTAAAGATTGATAACCTCCGCCCATCTCCATTCCTCAATAGACCTGTCCTGCCTGGATATCCCTAGTAACCCCGCAATCCCAAAGCAAACGCAGAAACAAAAAAAAGGAAATTAGTGATTGGCACCGCCCATGTCCTCGTCATCGTCATCAGGTTGATCAAACAAGAAGTTGGCGGCCAACTCCTCGTTCTTGTCACACGCGAAATACGCCTGAATCGCCTGGTCCTGGCTGAACCCTAACCGAGCCAGGCGTTCAATAGCATCCCGTTCCTCCTCTGTGACCGAGATCTGATGGGCTCCAGGGGGAAGAGGCGCGTCGTCATCTCCAGACTCGCTAAGCAACTGGAGGAACTGCTCTGGGTTCTGGGCGATCGTCTGGGCGAGTTGTGGGTTGCCAGCGCTGAGCTGCTGGAGGATCTGTTCGAGCATGCCAGGCTGCTGTTGAACGACTTGGCGAAGCTGCTGGAACTGAGCGTTTTGCCTGAGCCAGCTCAGATTGCCGAGATCCTGCGCATTGGACCCGGCGGCGCCACCGCCGCCACTACGAGCACCACGAGCAGCAAGGTCCCACAGATTCTCACCCTCGATATCACCACCAGCGTCGCCACCAGCGGCAGCGGCAGCAGGGGCTGGAGAAGCGGCGGGTGGGTTGGACGGGGCACGGGCTGAAGCCTGGGCGTCTTGCTGTTGCTGAACATTCTCAGGGATTCCCTAGGTCATACAAGTTAGCCACCTTCGCCATATACTCCAAAATCATCGACTCCTTGTGGTAACATACGTTCAACAGGTACTCAACCGCACGCTCGGGGTTGAAGAAGGCCGCACGCATAGCAGCATCGATCTGGGACCGTTCAAAGCCCATGGCCTCCATGTTCGCAATAGCCTCCTGACGCTGCTGGCCCATGGCGAGCGCACTAGGGTCGCTGGGGGCACCGCCAGTACGGTTTGGGCTGGGGGTAGCAGGAGCGGCAGAGGCGGCATTTGATACCTGGGCCGGGGCAGCTGGTGGGGCTGGAGTCGAGGCCGGAGCGGCTTGAGCAGGTGTCGCAGGGACGGCAGAGGAAGACTCGGCAGCGGGAGCAGGCTTGGGCGGGGCCTTGGGCTACGATTGTGACTGTGGTTAGCCGCGACCAGTTGACTGTCCAGGATGGAGAACTACTCACCTTGCTCACCATGCATACAACAAAGCCCTTCTCCTCGATCTTGCAGGCCTCGATAGTGTCATCATCCTTCAGAATCTTGCCTGTGGTACATAGACGGGTCAGTATGGGAGCTTCAAACGGAGAATGCGTCATAGCTTTTTACCCGAGTAGATGAGCTTTTGGAACTTAGGATCCCAACCGTACTCCTCGGAGAGCTTTTGCTTCACTGTCGAGATCTGAAATTTCTTGTCAGCTCGGGCTCAAGGGCGGTGGAACGGCGATTGTAGGTCTAGGGTTGATTATGACAAGCTGATTCGACACTCTTGAGGTTCGGGTGGCGGGGGGCCAGCTGCTCGAGGCAGCAAGGGTCGACGATGAGGGGTAACTTACGAGATCGGTGGGCTCGAACTCGATGGTGAACTTCTGCTGCTTGAGGTCCTAGAGAGAAGCACAGCGTGTTAGCATTGGCGATATCGATGCGAAGGGTGAAGAAAACTGGAAGACATCATGTCGCAGCTCTCGAGGAGCCGGCTGCAACCTGCGACAGAACATACCTTGAAATTGACCTTCATGGTGGGCAACTTTAGGATATATTCCTTGAGGCTGCTTGTTCGGTAAACTGATGAATTATGCCCACTGCAGCGCTGTGTTCGATGCCGAGTCGACGAAGTGTCTGAGGCCGAGTGTTGATGAGTTTTGGTGGTGGTTTGTGGCAAAAGCTGTTTGTTAGCAGTTAAAATACCTAGCTGGATAAGATTCCAGGTCGAAAAGAGGCGGCAGTGAAGTGGCAGTGGGCGCGCGCGTCCTGATGCCTAGCCCCACTCTGGTCAGCGGATCTAGCTTTAAGCTTCCCCTCACAATAGACCTTGCTCTCACTCACCATCGATTGTCACCCATCATGCACTCTCTTTGAGACATCATGTACATGGATAATAGCTTTTGTTTATTTTGTTTGCTGCCTTTATTCACAGGTCGAGGCCAGAAGAGCCTCTCATCCCTTCAGCCATGGCCAGACGAATGACCTCCAGTCCAATGATATACCAAATGAAATCTATGCCTCTGTCATGTCTCATAGCTATCATTCATCCCACCAACCGCCCTTAGCTTGTTTCCCTCTGGCCTAGTACCGGTATCAACGCCACGCTGAAAACAAAGTATCAATCATAATTGGTATCTCCCCACTTCCCGATAACACCAAGTTGCCCTACCCAAAGAAAAACAAAAGGTTTCAGACACAAAAAGAAATCATGGTATGTGGCATAGTGACTAAAACTTGTCGTCACAAGCGTCACGAGGCAGCTGAGCCATAAACCCTACTGCGCATTGGCTGCAGAGGCACCAGAAGCTTCCTCGTGGACTTTTCGGCTGGTGTAGGTCGTCAAGCTTGACCGAGCTCCAGCAGAAAGAATCCAGTCGGGGATCGGCGGTGTCATTTTGCGCTCCGTTCCCACTACCGGCGTCGTACCCTCCTCGGGAGTGAGATATTCATCCTCCTCGCGAATCTCGGGCGAATGGTTGTCGGGTTTGCGGTGGAACGATTCAACAGACCCTTGTCGGCTCAGAGGGCTCGGAACACCTGGGAGACTCCCACTCCGCATGCGCTGAAGACTTCTGATGCTCCGGAGGCTTTGTCGGTCCGAGAGGGTTTGCCCTCCGTTCGGAGCAGCTACCACCACCGTCCCAGGTGTTACAATAGGCGGTGGCGGAATTGGCGAATCGGATCTGAAGAGCGGGTGAATGTGGGATTCGCTCTGGGTAGAATGTTGTGTAAAGGCCGTCCGTTGGGCCTGGGAGACCCGGCTTGGGGCTGGGCTGAGGGTACGGCTCCGTCTTCTCGCGCGAGAAGGAGGCTCCAGGAGGTCTAACGGTGTGCCAGGGCTTGGACTTCGGCTGGTCGTGGGACTAGCTGGTATGGTCTCCAGGAAGCGGCCGAGCGGTGGTGACGATGATTCCAAGACCGTCTGACGGTTCTGTGGATCAACTGCCGACGTATCCCACGAATCAAACCCCTCCTCCATTCGTGGCCGTTCATGGAAAGATGGGAGTTCTAACGAAGCCGGGCGGCGGCCTCGTTGAGACAGCAAGCGGGTCTTGGAAGAAATCGGTCGCACAGCGTTGGATAGTGAGCTCCGAATCGAGCTTATCGTCTCTGCCGTCGAACGCCCAGCACTGGAGCCTGGTGGCGTCTTTTCGAATGATGCGCTGCCTCGAGCCTTGCCTGAAGCAGGACTTGAGCTGGTTGCGTGATATGCGATGGATTTCACCCGGGGGGTCGATCTGTTTCGGTTACGCTCCTTGTGAACAGACACTTCGATCCGTGGTCCCTGGGCCCTCCCAGCAACAAAATGGAAGACCAGGAAAACAAGTTGTGTTGCAAAAGCAAGGCCGAGGACGACTGATGACCCGACCAAGAAGCTTGTCGCGCCAGAGCCCAGTATTGTGCTCTCGGGATCCTCATCAACCTTGCTGAGGCAGATCATATTGGCCACCGATACAGCGGCAGCGACTGTGCACAGGAACAAGCCTGTCCCGAACCACAAGCCATTGAATTTGGCCCATCGAGCAGACCAAGGACCGATATGAGCACAAGTGAGGCCGGTGACGGCGGCCAGAACGGTGGCTTCGAGGATAGCAGCGATGATGGCGGTCGTTCTCACCGCAGGTGCCCGGTCTTCCCGTGATCGAGCAAGGATACTATGTATCGCGAGGATAGCCGCGGTTGGAAGAATGGAAATGACACCCAGCACAGCTGGTAGTATTCGCGGGATCGCCATGGCCCAAACGGTTTTGATGTCCAGACCCAAGGTTCAGTCTGAGACAGGATGAAGTGAGTTGCGGTGGTGAAACGAGGCGTTAACGTCTCTTCATTCAGCTCCCTCCCATATATCCCCACAAATCCTCCTTAGCAAACGAATTCGGGCGTGTGTTCCCTGCTGGTCTCTTGATATGCAGGATTCCACGACCCTCTTTTAACTCCCTCCCGTCGTCTGACCACAGCAGTCTTCCAGCAGCTCCTCAGCTTCTAGAAGCAAAAGACGAGTGAGAAGCCGACGTTACTCCAAGCTTGACACAGGCTCCCTATGGAATGGAATATCCTGAAGCTTTTGAGTCAAGCAAGCTGTCCGGGATGGCGGGTATAAGTGAGACGTGGTTTACCAGCCGTGTCTTTATGCGATCAACAGGCGTGGCACCAAGACAGTGGCATTCCAGCACAACCGGGCGTATAAGAGAGTGTTCGGAAGTTGGGTTAAAGGCAGGACAAAACCGGTTTGCAGTCGAATAAGGTTGGTCGATGATCGTGTTGGATCAATATCGAAAAGATAATCGGCGATGTGTGAGTGAACGGAAAAAATATAATCAGCAAGCGGGTCTCGCTATCAGGTCCCGTCAAGCTGATCCCCGTCAGTCCTCCCGGGTAGGCGGATGTGGTTTGGGTATGTACAGCTTGTAGGTGTGTGGGGGTGGCTGCTTTGAGACAGGCCGGCAAGCAATTGCAAACGAAAGAGAGCTCAGCTATTTGCTGGTAGGTGAAAACGAGAATAACACAAGATAGTAAACAAGATGAAGGAAGACCTCGAAAAGAGCAGGCAGGCACAGCTCTCTGAAGGGTGGGCTTACCGGCTAAATGTAGCAGCTGTATACAGAGGACGCGTTTTGTTCGCGTGGAGGTCCCGGGTCATTTGTTGTTAGCCCGGCCATGCAGAAGCAGGATGTCTGCCGTGCCCGTGCCTTGCTGGGCCATGGTGGGGAGGCTCAGGTTGGAGGGCCGCAGGGATCGACCCTTGTTGACTTGCGTGATCGTGCCCACCTGGGCCCCGAACCGTGACAGGGGTGGCTGCCGGGGTCTGCCCCAAGAAAAGAACAAGAGACGAACGAGATCTGACGAGGCGTCGATCCACCGCATGGCCTTCTCGGGAGCGAAACGTTGGCATCTCGGCGAGTCTGTTGTCTTCAGATGACACTGTTTCACAACACGCGCTGGAAGACGGTACACAGAGATGCGGTACTCGAGCTTCAAAGATTGCGTCGAGTCGATGCTGGTTGAATGGTTGGTGGCTGACGATTGGACCAGAGAAAGGCATCGCGAGACTGGTTTGTTCTATTGGTTGATTGGTACTAATTATTGGCTGACTTCCCAAGAGCCGAGAAGTGGGTGTGGAAGCCAAAGAATGATGTTATTTTCCTCTCATACCGGCCAATTCTCCTCATGGAGAATGCGAGAGTTGGACAAGCCATGAGCTTGATACAAAAAGAAAATTACGAAAGAGCGTCCAGTAGCACACCGGGGAAATAAGCGGCGCCTCCTGTTTGCGCGAGCTTTCACCACTTTCGGCCAGGAGAAGTTGCGGCTCCTCCGGGTCTAGCGGTCTACCTCCTTCCAACTCCCCTACTAGCCAGAACTCGAAACCAAACCCTCTTATGAGGAACCATAACGGTATCGCAAGGTCAGTGCAGGACAACGGAACACAGACCCTCAATGTTGCAATCTCGCGTTTCTGTTTTCCGGTACTGGCTACCATGCAGTCTACATCTTACACAAACGAGCGAGCATGCCGTCCCCGGAGGAAGTCAGGCACCGGTATGTGATGGGTTCTTTTTTGGGGCTCAGCTTGCTACCTATGATTGCCAGCACCAGCAGCTTCGCCTTGAGGCAAACATATCTGAGACGGCGTCACAAAACAAACAACAGGCTCAAGAATGCGGTGAAGATAACCTAGTAAAACGCCAAACAGTGGTGTGGACGCTATTTTCCTTCCAGAAGGTGAACTCGGGCCGCGTCAAAGCTGTCAGCCGAGATGCCAAGTGCTTCTAACTTTGTAGCATAGCCCTGCCATTGCGGGCGCCAAGATAGCACCCCTCGGCAACTTGTTCAGTTCAAGACAGGATGCTCAGTCAGGACCTACCGACCCGGTCCGACGGCACAACTCCTCGCTTTTGTCTCAAGACTCACTTACAGCATCTGCCTTGCCGAGACATCACCTCATCAATCCTCGACATACATCTTCACAAAGTGCAACCGGCACCTTAGCTTCTTGTCTCACGTGCTCACAAGTCTTGCCAAGCCATAAGCGCAAGCGCAAACTCCACCGCCCAGACGCAGGTACCAACGGTCAACAAAAGAAGCGGTTGTGTCATCCGCCAGGGGGCTGTTTCGCCAGCAGCAGAAAAGAAAAAAAAGGAAAAAGTCCAACCCCATCGCGCTTGGATCGGGCCTACGCCAAAATCGCACAAGTGCCATGCCATCTCACATCCCACCGTCCAACAGCCAACATCCTCTATACCAAGAATAGCCGAAGCCATACCCGTTCAGACCGCGGCATTCAACTGCAGATTGCCTTTTGTTCGGAATCGAGGAGTAAGCACCTTTTGTTTCTACCCCTTCCTTTTTTCTCCTTCAACCTCGGGCAGAATCGGACACGAACAATCCCTCCCTAGGCTTCCCCCAGAAATCATCCCATCAGTCGTATAAACGGAGGCACAGCAGCCTTGTTCACTCTTCCTTGTGTAACACCCCTCTGAACTCCGAGAAAAAAACCTGATTCGCCAATGGAGCAAATACCCAACTTGGGCATCTTTCCTCCGTCCAAGGATCATGATTACGATATCTTTCCTTCCCCGGTTTTTTATTATGATTGAGATTTTCACCGGCCTTGCGTAATGACATTGTCACACGAGGTGAGGCACCGATTCCACCCCCGGTCAGTCCAGTCATTCAGTCTTCCATCTTCTTCCAGCAGCAGCGGAAGAAGATCCGGGACTTATCGCAACAAGCAAGGCTCGCTCCGGGACCGCAGAACCGGCGTCCAATTTCCAGTTCATGCAGAAGCTTGGGCCCTCTTCTTGGTTTTTGACAACGCACACAGGGAAAGCTTGCGCCTGCCCGTCCAGGGGAGAGAGAGGAACGGTACCTGCGTCAAGATGCTGTAATGCGATGCAGAGGCGCATGTTGCGTCAGCAGCAGCAGCCAGCAATCCTGCTCCAACGTACCTGAATGATTCCAATTGGACGGGGCATTTTGCCGTTTTTTTCTTCTTCTTACATCCCAAAATGGAAAGAAGAAAATATTTTGGGAGACGCGTTCATGTATAAAAAAAAGAGAGACAAGACCGCGTCGATGGTTCACTGCGACTGCGACGATGCCAATATGAGTGCGAAAGTGTCAGAGCGCTGGGTTTACTAGGAAGGCTGGGATTGAGGGGTGAGGTCAGCTGGGTAAGGGGGCATGCATCCCTTGCGCTGGGACAAAAAGATGAGTACGGTGAAGGATGAGAACGGAAATGAAAGGGGAATTCTCATGAAGTAAACAAAACAATGGAGTTCCCGTCAAGCGGTGTTTAGAACCTAAATCTCCACAGCTCGCCATGGCAGCGGGAAAGCAAAGGACTGTGCGGTTTATGCGATCTCTCTCTGTCCCGGGATCTGTGCCGTCAAAACTTAACATGTATGCTATCATGCGCAAAGAAAGGCGACATACTAAAACCAGTCATTCAAAAAAGCACTGGAAAAAAAAAAGATTATACGGAGTAGGTGCGAAATGTTTCAGGTTCCATCTCGATCTCTCAGATCTCCCAAACCAATGCCGACAAGAAAAAAAAAGTCGATCATCGAGTGCAACTGCAACGCGACCCCTCTCTACCACCCACCCACTGCCACACCCCTCCGGGAAATACGAACCGGTTGGATCGGGATCGTGTGTAGGTAGTGTGCGTGGAAAACCGTCGATCTTCAAGGCCTAGATTTTCCATAGCCAAGGCCATGTGAAAAAGGGCTAACTGCCAGGCTTGAAGTTTTCTTTTACTTCCGTGATTTTTTTTTTCTCAGCAGGTGGACACCGCAGCGAGCGGACACATCATGAACGGACGGGATACGAAAGGGGGTGGACGCAACGGGAGCGACGGGCCGGGCGGGCGGTTTTGGGTGTGGGCCCCGCCGTCCGTGTCTGCAGAGAAGTCCCGAGATTCTCGGCGGTTGCGGGCGGGCCCCGTAGTTAGTTGGGGTCATTGCTGAGAGGTACGACCGGGTTCTCTGGCTACGCTAATGTAGGTAGGTGTGTGATTGATGAGAGAGAAAAAACGGAGGGAGAGTTCCGAGTAGATGGATAATGTTATTTATTTGAGCTGGGGAATTGAAAGGTGCGATGATGTGTTATGTAAGTGCTTAAAGAAGGGACTTGTTTCAGCGGGAGGGAGAGAGGCGTCTTGGAAGACTAGGTGGGTGCCTGTGTAGAATCTACAACTGGATTCTACAGATAGGCTTTTGTCAAAAGTTGTGGGTATTCGCATCCTCTTTTTCGGAAAAAGAATAGGCAGTATCTTCTCGTTTAAAGAAAAAGGGGATTTACAGACAAAGTTGGTAACTGTTCATATTTAGATGGGAGTGCTGCCTTCCAGTTTCTCGTCATCTACATTCTTGTTTAATCTCTTCCCCTCGCAACAAACATAGTGAAAAGAGAAGAAGTCTTATTTATTACGCTTGCCATAAACCCTGGTCATATTGCAAATAGCCTTTGCAAACAGAAGCATGTGTTCTGTCGGAGCAATGTACATTCTTATTTGATGTCCTATTTGTCTGAGCGGATGTAGTGAGCCACCAGTTCTGCATTTTCCCACGGTTTTTGATGTTTTCCGTGCTGCACTACAAGCAAATATAGGTATCATTTGTAATGGCGGCAAACAGTGAGTTACTGCAGTAGTTTCAAGTTGAGTCGCGAAAGATGAGTAGCTGTGATATAGTTACGTGGTGAGACCCAATATAGGTAATCATGTAAACCACGCCAAACGCCACCAAATCCTTTGAATTCCCATTGGCAGCAACCTCTAAACCATCCTCTGGTTGGCCAACAACTTCGGTAATCCACTGAGTACTGGAGGAAAGCGCTCCATCAGCATCTGGTTGGCTGTCACCTCGACGTATCACATCGCGAGGAGGTCGTGATTGGTTCGCAACTTCCAGTGTTGTAACTAGGACACGGTGGACAGCTTGCTCTAGAGAATGGGGCGTGCTTAAGTCTGTTTGCTATGTCCAGTGCCAAAAAATAGTGTTATTCTTGTTTGCAAAGTCCCATTGTCGCCATGTTGATTCAGAAAGTGGACATAAACAAACTTATCATTACACCCCATCCTACCCTCCCCCCTCTCCCCCATCCCTCCCCCAACATCCCAGATCAAAAACATCAAAATTGATAGAATACACATTATCATACATTCCATGCTCCTTTCATACCCCCTACACTCCTCCCTTTGCCAGAGAGGAAAGCAGTAAGTCAGGCCGTTGTATATCCACTCATTATCATACACGTTATGTATCCTCTCTCTCTCTCTCTCTCTCTTCCATTCATAAAATCGCCCATTGTCTTCCCCCCCCCCCCCCAATCATTACAATTAGGTTTCCATCAGCCCCTCACACACACAAAATAAACCCCAAAGGAAAACATTTGCCCATAGGTAGACAAAAAAAGGCCGTTAAAAAGCGTGTTGAAACATCAAGCATCAAAATCAGAAAACCTCGTCCGAATGTAGGAAAGAGATAGAAAAAAAAGAAAAAAAGACGTCTCGTCAAGTTGTACCGCCGCCCACTCCTGTACATGACCCCTTCCAAATAACCCTCCAGACTGATTATTCACTGTCTATCGGTATGTGGACATCTTGGCGTTGTGTCGTTTGTTCGTCAAAGTTCGGGAAAAAAAAAGAATGCGCGTCTGCCGTTTTCGCCGTCCCCATTCTCTGTGCCGCGTGTTTGTCGTACAGCATTAGGTTGGGTTGAAATCGTCAAGAAAAAGGAAAGACCGGGTTCGATCGACATAAAATGCCGTGTTTTGTTGCTATGGTGTGGTAGCGTGGTGTACTGTCCTGTCGTGCCATCATCGTGTACTGCGGCTAGATAATCATATAAGACCTTCCCGGCCCCCTCTCCGGGTTGCTGCAAAATTGTGTTTCCTTGTAACGTAACCTCCTTCATAATATCGAAAGAAAATGCCAGTATGAAGACTGCCTAGTTCTTCGCTCATTTCCCGCGTTCGGCAACTAAGGGAAGTAGTCCTAATGACGGGTGCTATTATCCATCAGGTCTTTGTCGGCGGTGGCGGCTGTAGATGGCTCTCATGCTTTACTGGCTCCATGGGTGTTGGTGGTGGCGTCCCCCGCGGCCTCGAAGCATCCATCAAGTGGTGTGGTGGTGGATGTGGATGGGAGCGAGGGCTCTGTGGTGGAGGCAGCACCGGGCCATGATGCGCTGACAATGGAGGGGGCCTCGGCGGACCTTGACTCTGAGGTGGGGGGAGCCGATGTATGTCCTCCCTCCGCTCTTGATATTCTGACACTGGTCTTGTAGGAGACCTAGCAGGTTGCTCCACCCCTGGCGTACCATGTGTCGGGCGAGGGGCTATCTCAGGCAAATGCTTCTTCCCAGCTTTTGAATCTAGCGGCCCAGCAGGCATCGAATATCGGTTATTATACGGCTGTACGCGGAAACTCGGACTGTTAGGCTGTGGTGCTGAGGTCGATGGCTGTGTTGGAGCTGGTGCTAATGGAGGCTGTCCTCGGAAGCTTGGACTGCTTGGTTGGGGCGCTGAGGCAGGGGCCGGAGCTGGAGCAATAGGCGCCGGTGTGATGTTCGGATAGGAAGTCGTGATCTGCCAGTGACCGGGACGGTTCTCTGACTTTGGAGGCCGCCCACGTTTGCGAGGAGGTCCTGGATACGGCGTCGGCGCCGACGCAGGGACAGTATTGGGGTTAGGAGCCAAAGCAACAGTCGGTTGCCCATTCGGATGATGGATGTTGATGGGGTGCTGCGCAAAGGCAGGAGTCGCATTGTGTGGCATGCCGTATGGTGGAGGTTCACTAGGGGAGGAGAGCGCCTGCCGTTTTGGAAGCTGATCACTGACATCGCCAAAAGACTTTCGCTTCAAGGGTGATATCAGGGGCGGGGGCATCGGGGCGTTGAACATGGCCTCGGCCGCCTGAAGACACTGATTCACATTACGGCCTGCGCGAAGCATGTTAGAGGTTGGAAGGGTGCCGGGGGCATCGCCAGTCGACAAGAAAACACCTACCACGAGGGAGCTGCATCGACAACCAGTCGGGTTGAATATCGTGCTGCTTGATTAGGCCGACAAGAACGCCAACATCCATATGGCTGGCCTTGATCATTTCGGCAAGAACGAAACGCTATAGAGCAGACGAATAAGCAGCGACTCCATGATGCGCGGGGGAGGGCTAGAGGGAGGGGAGGGTGCCGAAAGGGGGGGCTGGGAGAGCTGGCGCATAACTTTACCTTTTCGTCGTCAGTGAAGGAGGAGTCCATGATTAGGCCCAAGCACCCAGCTATCCGATTCCGTCAAAGAAAAGAAGGCGAAGAAGGGAAGAAATATGCCATAGGCTGGGTGGTCAGTCATTTGACAGGCGCAATATGACAGCTCACCCCGGGGGAACTGGAGCTGCTCGTGATCAGGCCTGCTCCGGGTCGCAGCAGCAGCAGTAGCAAGCGGAGGTAGCAAGCAGCAGTGGCAAAGCGTATGGTTTGATGGAAGGGGAATAGGAAACAATCCGAAGGGTACACAGCAACAGGTAACTGGTGAAATGAGATCTGGCGCGCCCCCTGAAAGTCAGAGGAGTGATGAGGACGTGTTGATAACGGGGTTAAAAGAATTCAGAACGAAAGTAACAAGAAGAAACGATTTAAACGAGTGTTTGAATCCGTATCCGCAGCGGAATGGAGACAGTCAGCGCAGAGGAGGTGCCGCCGAACACCAAGAAGACATCGGGGCAACGTCAAGACGCTCACAAGCCAGAAAGTCGAATGGTGCAGAGGATAGCTTGCGGGTTGGGGGGGGGGGCGGCAATAGGAAGAGACGCGCGCTTCGAATTGCTCCCGCGTCTCTTTGCTTGGGTTTCACGGGGCCCCTCGTTAGCCCCCGGTCCTTCTCCATGGGGGTTAACAACGCCTTTCTCTTTTTTTGCTTTTGCAGGGTCCGAGCACATGCCACCATCCAACGTTAACGCTGCTGCTGCCGGCTTCCACTGACTGCTTGATGACTTCAACATTCATCTCTTCCCTTTCTCCCCGCGTCCGGATCTGGTGTCGCGCAGCTGCGCAGCTCCTCATCAATAACATGCCAGGATGTGCCACAACAATTGCAACTTGCAGATGCAGCAGCGCGATCAAATGACTACCTCCCCGGTTGGTGTGTGGGTGGGTGTGTGGACCTCGACCTAGATTCGATTCGACCCGCGTTGGCAGCATCAGAAAAGGCTAGGGAAAAGGCAGACTGCGGTCTCGAGCATGAGTGCTGTGGATATGCCTCCCGGCTGAAAGACAGAACGAGCCAGCCGAGCGCGTCCCTCTCGCCTGTATTCAGTAATGATATGGAAGACACCGAAGACGCCTCAGTTGCTCCGACTTGGAGCCCGGAGGATTGGCGCAAGATGTGTGGTTGCGCGACGCACTCCCACCTTTTCATCTCACCTTGCTTCCCTGTTTTGGTGGACCGGCAGCGTGCTGTCATTCCTGATGGCTGCCGCCACCAAAATCAAACGGCGATCTGATATCCCGGATTCAAAAGCAAGGGTTCGGCCGTTCTTCAGCTCTCATGGCCATGCTACCATACCAATGTCGACGATGGAAAGAAGCAACCATCTTGCCCAAATCGATCGCCAGCCGTGACAGGCGCCGTCGGGAGGCGACGGCTCAGCTAGCGGTGGATGCAAATGCGCGCGAGTCCAAGCGACATGCAGCAGCTGCACCTGACCCTCCTTTTGCTTGTCCTGCCATGCCATGATAGGATGCGGCCGTCTGGGGAAAAGAGCGGCTGGATCCCATAGGCTGGAGCTGGCTGGAGGGTGCTGCACTCGCAGACAGATCAGATTTCAACCCAACGTCTTTTCTGCCTTCGTGCCCAAAAATGGAGCTGTCGCTCCCCAGCTCAACTCGTGATTTCTTGACTTTCGAGTCCGCATATGTCGAGTCGCATCATGATAGTCAAGTAAACAAAAACAGTTGCATCGTCGTCGTGTAAGTCGTCGAACTAGAGTTGGACGTCGGAAGTGGTCCGGTTGGACTTCTGGTGGCCCCATCGACCAAGACCCGGTTCTGGCGACCACATTGGCTGCGTCAGTGAGCGAATTGTACCAATGGCATTGAATGGCGGGGGGCAGTCGACCATGACACAAGGATTCGGCCGCTGTGGTCTCTTGTCGAAGAGCCGCATGGTCGGGGAGAGGTGGGTCGATCTATGTTGTTGAACAATGGTCGATATAAATTTTTATGTCGATGAAAGGTTTTGTTGAACATATGTTCACTATGTTCAGAGGTGCCCCGAGGTTTTAAATCCCAGACCGCCAGGAGAACTTCTCCACCTCACCCATCCTGCACGATGTGCTGGCATGCTACCGGCAACGAACGGGGGCCAGCTTTTTTCTGTTTCCAAGTTCTACGGGTTACAAGCTGTATAAAGGGCTGTCTTGGGGCTTGAGGGGGGTGGCGGCGGCTTCATGCCGTGGTGCTCGTTCCTAATACCAAACGCCGTCGTGTGCATAGTCATGCATGCCACTCCGGGTTCGCCTGCAAGGGCCTTCACAAAGTGCTGAGAAGTTCTGCAGTGCAAAGATTGGATGCTTCCCGGAGACCCGGCGAGGAGAACGTGGTGGCAGACTATACGATTGACCATATATGCAGCAGGGTCAGGGACGTTTCCCAACTCGGCAACACATTACCATGCCTTCCCATCCATCAATGCCTAATGACCGGCCTCATCGGCCTGACATCACGGTATCTTGAGGTACCGACCTCACCTCCATGTTGTGATGACTGCAGGGACTGTTTCACACGTTGCCTGACAATGTGGTGTTTTAGTCACTGCCACCACGGCACCAGACAACCCCTCTGTGATATCTCCCTGGATTTCGGTTGGGCACTGGGTTTGGGTCCCGGGTGAGCGGACGGAAGGTGATGGCCATGTGTGGCGCTCTCCGTTTGAACTTTGAGCGGGCTGATATAGATAGGTATTGCACTTGGTGTTCCGTCCTCGGATGTAGCGGCCTGGTCGTTTGTCTTCAAATATCCTCACAAATCCGTAGCTCAGTCTCAAATGAACTTGGAATGCTCAAGTCATTCTCAGCCCAATGGCCCAATAAAACATCACCTATTCAATTGCGCGTCCGCAATGCCATTGGAGGACATGGTGCAGAAGGTTAGGTGTTAAAAGACCCCTGTTGAACGGGAACGAGATGGGTGGATACGGAGCGGATCAATGACGGGCCGGCAAGGTCGGCGCCCGATTGACATGGCTGGGGGAGACTTCAAGGTCGCCGGCTTGGCACTTCTGGGGGAGAGGGCATCTCTTTATTGCTGAACGCGGCCATGTCAATTGATCCCCTTCTCAACGTGATGCAATTGCTGTGGGTGTGAGTGAGTGCGGTAGGGTTTGGATTGGCCCTTGTTTGGATTTGGAGCGACTGTCGTTTTTCTCGTGAACCCGCCCGACGGTTCGAGCTGCCATGTTCGCAAAGTCAGGGCGCAGAAATAGCTTCCTCCAGTTCACGTCTCGACCTTACCCTCTCTCACCCGACCTCCCTCTCTCTCTCTCTCTCTCTCTCTCTCTCACTTCTGCTTTTCTGCTCTCCCACTTCTTCGTCCACAACTCCCTAAAAGCTCTACTTGTGGCTAACTTCCCGCCACCCATTTCCAGCGCGCTGCTTTCTCCTTTCATAACTTTTCCCCACCATTCAGCGCGTCTAATAATCTGCCACCCTGCGCGTGCCTTTCTTTGCCTGGCCACTTGACGTTCCTTTTCTCCTCGGGCTGAACCACAACAAGCACGACCACTTTTTAGCGACTTCCCTACGTCCCGCAACCCTGGCGCCCCTCGCGCACCAACGTATTCGCCATGGAGGATGACGGTCGCGCTTCGGGTCCGGCGCTGGAGGGCAGAATTGAGGAGAGGCCAAAGGCCAATGGCGTTAGGTTACGAAAGGAGGACTTGAGCGACTCGGCTTCGCCGAACCACTCCAAGATGGATTCGCGAGCCACCAGCATGTCGGCCGACGACGTCAAGTTTGCAGGAGATGGTGCAGCAACCCCAGAGCACGGCGCTGCCCCAAAGTTGTCTCGCAAATCGTCTCAAAAACCGGTGAGAAGTCCGCCTACGTTGTTCGACCACCTGCCAGATGTCACGGCGGAAGCATGCAGCACGTTTCAGGTCATCAACGACTGCCTTTATGGCTCGAGGAACATGGGCTCATCAGATCACGACGCGCTGGATTGCGACTGTACCGAAGAATGGCGTAAGTTTTTCTGCCATCTGGCCAGTCCCCTCTGGCCGTCCGCGTCGGTAAAGTGCCCGCCCTGACGCACTAATTTTTCTGCTTCACAGGGGACGATGAAAACCACGCCTGTGGCGAAGACTCTGACTGCATCAACCGCGCGACCAAAATCGAGTGTGTGGATGGAGACTGCAACTGCGGGCCGGGCTGTCAAAACCAGCGATTTCAGCGCAAACAGTATGCCGATGTTTCAGTCATCAAGACCGACAAGAAGGGGTTTGGCCTCCGGGCGAACCGGAACCTGCAGCCTAACGATTTCATTTTCGAGTATATTGGCGAGGTCATCAACGAGCCCACCTTCCGGAACCGGATGATCAAGTACGACCGCGAGGGCATCAAGCATTTTTACTTCATGTCGCTTACCAAAAGTGAGTTTGTCGATGCCACTAAGAAGGGCAACTTGGGCCGGTTCTGCAACCACTCGTGCAATCCCAACTGTTACGTCGACAAGTGGGTGGTGGGTGAGAAGTTGCGCATGGGCATTTTTGCCGGCCGCCCCATCCGCGCTGGCGAGGAGCTCGTGTTTAACTACAACGTGGACCGCTACGGCGCTGATCCCCAGCCCTGCTACTGCGGTGAGCAGAACTGCACGGGCTACATCGGCGGCAAGACGCAAACAGAGCGTGCCACCAAATTGTCCCTTGCGACGATCGAAGCCCTCGGTATTGAAGATGGTGCTGACAGCTGGGACACGGCGGTTGCCAAGAAACCCCGCAAGAAGAAGGTCGCTGAGGACGACGAAGAATATGTCAACAGCTTCCAGCCAAAATCACTCGATGAGGATGGCGTCAACAAGGTTATGGCTACTCTTATGCAGTGCAAAGAGAAGTGGATTGCTGTTAAGCTGCTCACCCGCCTTCAGGCGACAGAAGACGAGCAGCTTCGCCATAGGGTGGTGAGGATGCACGGCTACCAGATTCTCAAGACTACACTCAACTCCTTCAAGGATGACAACAATGTTGTTCTGCAGATTCTCGACATCCTCTACAACCTGCCGCGCATCACCAAAAACAAGATCGCGGACTCCAACATTGAGGCAACAATTCAACCCCTCACTTCATCGACCCATGAAAAGGTCGCGTTCCAGGCGAACAGGCTGCTTGAGGAATGGAGCAAGCTGTCTACCGCCTACCGTATCCCTCGCAAAGAGAAAGATGCCGCAGCACATGCGACCTCTAATCCATTCGAGGAGCGTCGCAACATGGATCGCGACGAACCCTCCAAACACTCCAACTCGTTGGCCAACATGAACATTCCTACTGGTCCGCGAAATAAAGTCCCGCAAAGGAACGTCGCCTTCTTCAACGGCCAGCGCCCACCACGCAAGTTGCCCAGCAATCTGCCCGAGGGATGGCATGTTACCACTGATAGCACAGGCCGGTATTACTTTTATGATGTGAACAACAAAGTTCAGTGGCAGCGGCCCACGGCGCCCGCCGTGTCAACGCCCAAAACCTCGACCAAAGCTCAGCAAGGTCAGAAGGCGGTGCAGGACATCATCGACAGTCTGACTAAGGAGATTACCCCGAGGCATTCTGCCACCCATACTCCCCAGCGCTCCAGCACGCCGACCACAGAACCCAAGAGGGAGAAGTGGCGTTCTCTACCGATCGAGAAACAGATGAAGATCTATGAGAACACCGTAAGTTTGCCTTGATTATTCTATCGGCACTCAAGCTAACAGCACTCTCAGCTTTTCCCTCACGTCAAGTACGTGGTTGAGAAGTTCCACGGCAAGCTTCCCAAGGAAGACCTTAAGAAGTTTGCCCGCGAAGTCAACAAGAAGCTAGTTGCTTCCGACTACAAGAACAGCCGCGTCGAGGACCCCACCTCCATCTCGTCCAAACAAGAGAAGAAGGTCAAGAAGTACGTCCGAGACTTCTTCGATCGTGCTGTCGTCAAGTACAAAGAACAGCAGAAACACAAGGGCAGCAAGGCCGCCGACTCTGACAAGCCCTCCTCATCACAACAACCAGCCGACGGTGGTCTCGGCGACAGCTCAGCTCCTACCCCCATTCAGGATGACATCACCCCACTCTCCGAACCCAGCTCCCCAAGCTCACCCGCCGACCGCAAAAGAAAGCGCGATGACGATGATGTCGAGGGCGCTTCTCAGTCACCACAAGAGGGGACCCTCTCCGAGACACCCTCCATCAAGCGCCTCAAGGAGGACGAAGACGCCGACCTCATACCCAGCCCACCTCCCCCGCCGCCCCCACCGGTCGACACGCCCCTTAGCGAGGAGCAACGTGCCATGCGCGAGCAGGAAGAGGCGCTGATGAGGGAGAACGAGGAGGCGCAGAGGATGGAGGAGGAGAGTATCAATCACAACAACAACAGACAGCACATGGATAATATGGATGTTGATATGGACAACGGCGGCGGTGGTGGTGATAAGCCGCTTGGAAGGGGGGCTCAAGAGGTCATGAGCCATTAGCGAAGTGGTGCAAATAGATTGGATGTTGTAAAGGATATCAAATGGCGTGAGGCCACACAGAATGTGGTCAAACAACATTCTACACAATAAGAAGCGCAGCAAGGGTTTATGGTACATAATACAGTTTTTTTTTTTTTTTTAAGGAGGGGAAGGAAGGAGGGGGGGGGGGTTGAGGGAAACAGCATATCAACATACATAATCACTTTTTTTTTTCTTTTCTCTCTCTCTCTCCTTCCAGCAACGCACCACAACACATCTTTCGCATCGACTCTTTGGGTGGACAGACTGATTTTTTTTTGCGTGGGATGGGAATTTGGCGATGGGAATGGGAATTTCAACAACAAAAATGGGTTTTTGTTTGGGTGCTGGAACTGGTGTGGTGGTGGCATTTTTCTGCTACATACATACATTACAAACTCAGGGGCGGCGGCATTTTTCTGCTACGGGATCAAGAGTTGCGCATTTTTCTGCGACAGATTGAAGGGGTGGCATATTTTGCTGCAGATTCAAGGTGTGTGGCAAACTTTCGCGATGCTTTTTATTTTAGATCTTTTTTTTCTTGCACTGGTTGTTTTAACATTTAACGGATGATACCTCTTTTTTTTTTGTTTTTTTTTTCGTTTCCTGTTTTTTATCAAACTTGCATTTATTCTGTAAACTGAAATTGAATTTTCATCTGGCGGCGGTGGTTTTTTTTTCCCAAACAATGGGAAATGGCGTTGGAGGTTCATCATCATCTATGGACCGGGCGGGGGTTGTTTGTGTGTACGTTGGTATTCCATTGTTTGTATGTACTTTCAAAAGATATGGGAAAGAGAGAGAGAGAGAGAGGGAGGAGGCTATCTTGAGTTTTACGTTTCTACCAGGTAGAATTGCATGGGAATGATACCGGGGAAGTTTGAACGCAATCACTTCTTCAGATCTCGCGCGGTGCACATCTTCAGTCGTGGTGCACATCACCATGCCCGCTTACCAATGTTATTGAATCTACCACACCATCTCAAATATCAACACCTACAAAACACATCTCAATCCCCCCTACTTAAGACTCTTGATAACCCTCTCCAACCCCCCAATCAACAAATCAACATGCCCCTCCTCAAAAACCAACATCGGCCTCAACCTCACCGCACTCTCTCCGCTCCCCCCAATATTCACCCCCTCCCCCTTCGCCCTCCTCAAAAACACATCCCTGTGCGGGTTATCAAACGCAATAAACGTCCCCTGCCCCTTCCCCCTCAAATTCTCCACCATGCCCGGGTACCTCTCCCCCAGCTCCTCCAGCCTCTTGTACAAATACTCTCCCACCTTCGCCGTATGCTTCACCAAGTCGTGCTTCTCAATCTCTTCAATAATCGCCTTGAACAGCAACGCCCGCGCAGGGTCGCCCATCCAAGTGTTGAACTGACGGTACGGTTTATTCGGTCGCAGCTCTGGGTTCCCGAAATAGTACCCTGCCGTCTGCGCTTTCTTCGAAAACGTGACCATGTCCGGGGGAGTCGGGAGGTCCCAGTGCTCGTGAGCCCAGAACTTGCCCGTGGCTCCAACGCCGGTTTGGACTTCGTCTACGATGAGCAGGACGTTGTTCTTCTTGGTGATCTCCCGGAGCCCGCGGAAGAATGCCGGGGAGGCGTGGTTGTCGCCGCCTTCGGACTGGATTGGCTCGACGATGACCGCGCAGGGAGGGACGTGGTAGTTCTTGATCAGGTGTTCTACCTCCTCCAGGGCGGCCTTCTCGGCAGCCTCGTTTTCTTTGGCGTGCTTATCCAGGGGGTACTTCAGCTTGGGGAAGGTGGCCTGGGGCCAGTCAAAGGCGGGGATGTCGAGTTTGTGGATTGGCTTGGAGCGGGTGGTGGAGAGGGAACCGAAGAGACGGCCGTGGAAACCGGTCTTGAAGGAGAGGATGGAGAGATTCTGGGAGGCGCCTGGGGATTGGTTGAGCATGGCCGAGGACATCTCCTCTTCGGTGAACTCGACGTGGGCGCCACCGCGCTCTTGCTGGCGGCGGTACATGAAGGCGGCTTTGTAGGCGGTCTCGTTGGCGTCGGAGCCGGCCATGGCGGTGAAGACTTGGTTGAGGCCCTTGGGGGCTACTTTGAGGATGCCGGCTTTGAGAACGTCGGCCCAGTCGCTAGAGGGGAAGTTGCCCAGGGCAGGGCGGTTGATGAGGCCTTGGATCATTTGGGGGGATTTGGCGGCTTCGATGAGGGCGGGGTTGTTGTAGCCAACGGGGATGGAGGCGATTTGGGCGTAGCTGGGGATCGTGTTAGTGTTATGATGGTAACTGATGTGAGAATATCATGACTTACACGTCCAAGAGGATGTTGCCGTCTGGGTCGGCAATGTAGTTACCGGCGCTCTTGTAATAATCTGTCAACATGTTCAAGCTGCGGGTGTCAAACACCTCGTTGAGCTCGGCAATCTTCTCCTTCGCCTTGGGGCCGGGAATCTCAGTCTTGACTGAGGGGCCCTTAGGCTCCCATGATGGGTAGAAAGACGACATCTTGCGGGTAGAGCAAGAGAACTGGCGACGAGTTGCCAAAGGAACAGCAGCTCTGGTAGACGAGGATGGAATGGAGCGTAGAAGAGAGCTACGTCCCCGGAGGGCTCTGGACGCCATCATGATGACCTTTTATGTATCTTTTCCCTACGACGATGAGAAGCTCAGTGCCACCCTCCCTGAATATAAGTGAAATTTGCTGGGTATGCACGAAGTTGATGACTCCCACCCTCCTCGACGTGTAGAAGTTCTGATGGGGTGCAGACGGGAGAAAGGAAAGAACGCCACAAAGCACTCCCTTCCGAGAAATAAAGGATATCGCCGGCTTATATCTGGTCAATCGGGACCAGGGTCGGAAGGGGGCTAGAGAGTTGGAGATTTGGAGGTTACTTTGGAGAGCGAGACAGCTCGAAGCGGGGAAGCTTGCGTCGATCCGTCTTAACAACAGTCCTTACGTCAGTATAATTCCTAATAAAGTATGAAAGAGGCGGCTTCCAGGTCTTTTGTTAGTCATTAATTCTATCCTCTTTATGAAGCGTGGTTCCTCCGTATTGCCCCTTCCCTGGTTCACAGCTATCGGCGATGATAGCTATTGATCAGTAAGGGAGCTCACGACATTCGTCCAGACTGCGACATCGGGACCTCTCCGTGGATCCGACATCTCTAGACGACATGGCCGGTCGTGTACCCGCTGCATTGGTTGCAGCTTCCCAATTCTACCAAGCTGGATGGTGATAAGCATCGCGCCCAGCACGCCTTAGACCACTTACACCGCAGCAGGGTGCGGCCCCTCACCCCTTACCCCTCACCCCACACCTTCAGGGGTCGCGGTCCAGAGCTCTGGTCACCTGCACGCTCACGGCCATCTCACGCCTCCGAGACCACTAGATATAAGACACATGTATACGATGATCTGATACTAACGAAAACACACTGCAGCCTTGCCACACACACCCAGACCACTGCAAACAAATCAACGCCGACGGATGCCGTTCTCTTCTCTTGATGCTCGGTTTGCCTGACTGCCACTTTCCGAGCAACAGCCACTCAACGCCTGGAATGTAACATGTGCACCCACGCCATCTCGCTCGGATATTACCACATCACAAATAAAGTTTATGAGTCCATTGTCCCCCAAAAAGAAACACATTTCGCTACTGATGGATCACCAACTGTGATAGCCGGCCCTCAACGCCATGTACCACCCTCTGACTATGCCCCACTGCCTGCCAGCCGTTTGGCCAAGGTCCATTTCGCTCGGAGCGGTGAAAACAACGACTTCCAAATTAATAACAAACGTAAAAAAGACAAGTCGAGAAATAAAACCTTATCCATACAAATCCAACGAAGAGGAAAAAGGGGTGTTGGGAAATCACCAGGGTATACCCTCAAAAACCACAAAACCAAGCCTGACTGATGACTTATTCAGTTGAAGAATTTATGGTCTCCGTCATACAGAGTCTGAGTGACGCCAGTCTGGTCCTAACTGCTGGCGTTGCGTTCGTCATTCTGTTGTATTTTGAGGCCTGCGTTCTGCGCCACACTCTTCCATAACTCCAGTTCCCGGAGGGCACGGTCGAGTTCGAATTTCAACTTGTCGTTGGACTGGCTGAGCTCGGCAATAGCTTGCTCAGTGAGCAGCTTCTCCAGAGTCCATTTCTCAATGTTTTGAGTTTCATTCTCCTTGAGCTGCGTGATGAATGAGACTGCCCGTTGGAGAATCGAGCCCTTGTTCTTCTCGCAACCGGGTACAATTTTGGCGAGTTCATTGATGCCCTCGTTGATTGTCTCACGACGGCGACGTTCCACTAAGCAAGTGTCAGTACTGGTAACTAACGAGTATCAAAAATAAAGTCAGGCAACCGACCTTCTTTGTGGTTGTCCTTGCGCATCTTGTGCCATTCTTCCGAACCGACCGCTGGCTTAGGGTTGGACGCAGGGGTGTAGCGCTGTTCCTGGGGGACCTGTTGAACCTGCTGCACTTGCTGAACCTGCTGAACCTGCTGGACGCCATTAGGTGGGTGCTGGTGCATGGTCACCGGGCGTGTCATTGTCGGAAGGCCATCCGGCTGGGGTCCAGACATGTTGAATGCATTCTCGTCGTGATGAGGTTCCGGAGGCTGCTGACTGACAAACGTCTCCTCGGTGGGCTGAGGGACATGCAGAGAAGGGTACATGTTGAGAGCGGCAGCCGCAGTACTGGTAGCATTGTTGGCGTCGCCGGTTTCTTCACCGTGGTCGGCAGTAGCTTGTGCGAGAACACTGAAATCATCCACGTTGACCTGGTCGTGGGCCGCTTGCGCGATGCTGACTGCCGTGTTCTCGAGGAAGGCCTGGGCCTCGGAGTCGGTCACACTCATAGCGGCGGGCGGGACTGGCCGCTTATTGCGGCGCGAGTCTGGGGATATCGACTCGGTATTGCGTTTCCGCTTGTGCCCAGGAGAAGTAGTGATCTCGCAGAGATCAGGATGTTGTTGCTCAACCCCAACTGTCGCGGCCATAGCGGGAGATTCTAGGTTGGGCTTAGTCCTGATATCATATTAGTGAGCCAAGCCAGGGACAAATGAGGTCACATCGGTAGGGACGATGGTGCACGATGTTATAGAGAAGCGATTAGGACAGTTGAGAGGCTGGAGGGGGCGGTAGGATTGTTGGTAGATATGTGGCCTTGTGTTGGTGGTTATCGACGAAGCAACAAGCACTTGCTTGGGTGGTCGCCTTATGTGTGAAAGAGAACCCAGCCTCCCCTGACTACTGCTTATTGAATGGTGCAAACGCGCAACCTCGAAGTGCGGCCTTGAGGATTTCCCATCAAAGGCATCTTCACTGCAAGGCTCTCCAGTCATTGCTGAAGCATTGCGGTCGTGTCTACATAACGGACGGGCAACCGAGGAGGGTCGAATGCTGGAGCCTGCCTTGTCCAGCCACTCGACTGTTGTAGAGGAACAATGGACTCTGATGGGCTTTGCGCCAGCGTTTGCGCAAGCTGCAAATGGCACCATCATCGGACTTCGGTTGCAGAGAACTGCGGGCGGGCGCTGCGGCCATCGCAGTGACTCGGGAAACGGCGAGTTGTTTGATGTTCTCGACGTTGGATTTTCCTTTGAGAGATGAAATGCCTTCTTACCGGTCGGGTTTGCCAGGTCTAAGTCGAGGTCACCTGATGAAAGATGGGAGAACGTGCCCGAAAACGTGACCGTGACGAGGGACTGCGAATAGTCAGTCGGATCCACAAATCGATGCAACAAGTTGACATGCACCAGAAGAGAAGAGGAACTCAGCGAGAGCATACCAGCTTATAAGACAGACAAATTCCGTCGACTTTGATTGCGAAAGCGTCGATATTTCCTTGTTGAGGACTTGATGGAGATGGGGAATAGAAGACGAAACCACGTGAACATTCAGCTCCGGGGGGTGGAGGGTTTTCGACAGCCGGCGGGCGGGCGCGACGTGGCGCACAGACCACCCTCCTTGCCGAACCTCTGAGGCCAGGTGCTTCTCTCGACCGAGATTCACCCCTCGATCAGCAACCGGCCGCGACTTCGTGACTTCCGCCCACCACCATCTTAAAAGTCCTTGGACAAGCGCCACAACCCCTCCAACCCCCCACCCTGTTGTTTCTAAATTGCACGCGTGCATCAAACGCCCTCACCAGGCGCACTGCTAGACCTGCAGTCGGACGGAAACCAGACTCGCAAGGCAACCAGTGAGAAGAGGGGTGCCTATCGACAAGGAGGCAGTTGATTGTTTCGTGTTGTTTTGATCTGTACTCTTCCACTCTCTTGTCAATATGGAAGCCGGTCTGCCCTTCGAGTTTACCAGGACTGGCAACCTTCTCTTTTCGACCATGATCAGACAACACTGCCACAACACGAGCACGTGTTTCCCAACCCCTGCTCACCTACCACTTACACAGTGAATACTACACTAGACTAGCAGGTACTGCATCTGACAGCTTTTGACGACCTAGATGATACTTGGACTGCCAACCTCTCTAGGTATTCATACAGCTGTAACACCATCAGATGGGCGCTTGACACCCTTCTCTGCCAACAGCCGGCGCTGCTTAGATTGTCTGTGTGATATGGGGACCATGTCGACAAGGCTGTACCAGAAACCCCCTCCACCCACCAGATCCTACTGCAACTCCCTCCTGACTGTTTGGGAGGGAGGTAGCGGAGTGAGACAGGTCGACACATGATTCGATAGCTGGTGATGTTTGCGTCACGAGGCGCCAAGGGCACCGTTCTGACAAACTTCGGTCGTAAGAATCCAAACAGTTGGTCAGGATGGCCGAGAGCTCCGCCTGGTTCTCGACCCGAATGCACTTGTCCGGGGAAAAGTGAAATCAAGACTATCTGCCATATCGATACGAGTTTGGAGAGCGGGACTTCCTGGCCGACGAAGAAAACTGACGCCTCTAGACCATCATTTACTACATCTCAAGTATTATTTCCCAGGTCTCTTTGGTAGATAGCAGTTTCTTAAGATACCAAAGGCAGTGTGGGGATGACATTCAGAGCACCGTTGTTTGGTTGGCCCTGATGGAATGACAGAAAACGGCCCAGGCATCTACAGTCCCATCCCGCCTGCTACTGAGAGCCAACGCCATGCATCGATATATCACTATCCACATATAGATATGCAGGCTGGTGAGTCCATCACGATGCTTGCTGTGCGGGGGTTGATTGCCACGCGGGCGGTCATCCGATTTGTCAGTCGCAACACCTATCTCCACATGGGTGGGGCCTGTCCCTATCAGCCTTTATCGGTCCCTAACTCGTCAACGGAACACCCAACTCCCAAGCTTGCTGGCGACAAGCACGATCACACACCGACGTCTGCTGATTTTTAACGAGCAATTCCATCGTAGAATAATTCCTGTAGCGGCACGTGGGAAGTGTTCAAGAACATGGCCGATCACGGCGCTTCTAAAATCAACCACGACAACCACCTACTCCTGGTAAGACGACGTCATCGGTGGTCCTCTTCTCTCCCTGCCCCATCCCCTTGTCCGACGCCATCAACCTTAATGGCCTGGCTAACAAAGGTTCTGCGTGTAGGACCAACCTCTCTTACGCCTCCCCTACGAGCTACTCCGTAAGAATATTCGATCGGCACACTATCATATCGAGTGGGATACGAATGCCGTCAAAGACCTCCTAAAAGAAACCGCCACAAACTCCATCAACCAGAAAGCATCTAAACAAGATGTCGTCAATAATCTCGACCAGATGTTGGCAAGGATGCGCGGTCTTAAAAGGAAACTGAGCACATACGCGGAGGAGGAAAACCGGCAGTACCGCCAGTCCACTGCTAGAATCGCACACCTTCGGGAGCTCTCCGATGTACACACCGTCGAAGATGTCAAGTACGAATCCTGGTCACGCCAGCGCCTTGACCGCTTGGTAGTCGACTACATGCTTCGGCATGGCTACAATGAGTCCGCCAACGTTCTCGCCAAAGAGCGTAATATGCTTGAACTAGTCGACATTGATACCTTTGTCGCCATGAGCAAAATCCGGCAGTCCCTCGAAAACGGCAGTGTTCAAGAGGCACTCGCCTGGTGCAACGAAAACAAGAAAGAACTTCGAAAGATGCAGTCAAACCTCGAGTTCATGCTCCGCTGCCAACAATACATCGAGCTTAACCGGAGCTCCTGCCCAAAGCAAGACGCAATAGCACACGCCAGGAAGTACATCATCCCCTTCAGCAACACGTACCCGACAGAGGTCAGGCATATCGCTGGGCTACTGGCATTTGGCTCAGACACACCTCATGAACCATATGCCTCTCTCTACAGCTCGGCCCGATGGACAATGCTCGCCGATTTGTTTACCGACGCCCACCTCAAGTTACTTGGCCTCCCCCAGTTCCCGCTTCTGCACATTGCTCTCTCGTCTGGCCTCTCAGCATTGAAAACACCAGCATGCCACTCCAGCCAACAAAACCAAAGTCATCAAGGGCATAAGTACTACAGGTCGTCTACTCCCGGTGCGGGCAAGGAGGTAACCCCAGAGCCCCGTAGTCACGGCACGGCGAGTCTTCAGACGAGCGTCTGCCCGATTTGCTCCACTGAACTCAACTCCCTGGCGAAAAATGTGCCTTACGCACACCACAGCAAGAGTCACTTGTTGGTGCATGATTTGATGCTGCTGCCAAATGGAAGGGTGTACGGCAAGGAGCAACTGGATGACTATGCCGAGAAATCGAGACTGGCACATGGGGAGGTTAAGGACCTGGTGACGGGCGAGAGGTTCAGGGAGGAAGACTTGAAGAAGGTTTTCATTACTTGATTTTTTGGGGGGTCCTAACTCATATATGCTTTTTTGTCGTCTTGGTTTACTAGCATTACAGCGGCGTTTTTGGAGAAGCGGGGATTTCTTAACGGACAGTGACTATGATCTTTCAGGTACCTACGGAACTGGGAAGGACAAGGGAAATGTTTTTGGTAGCGGTGCGTTCACTTTTGGAACAGCAGAAGCCAAGATTGGGAGGCTAGACTTTTTGGGTTACGGATGTTTGGCTTAGTTGAGGGGTTGAGAAGGGGTAATATTGAATTACATGAGGAAACTGTGAGCATAATGATATTATGTTGCCATCTCCAGTCCGCTTTGCGTCTGCTTGTATATTGTCTATTTCTCGCTCGCTCTAGCCGTAGAGCTCTCGAGGACACTACAACGAGGCAAGGCTTTCAACTCGGCCCTTACGGCTCGTCTCCTTCAGCCACTGCATGATGATGTCGTTCTGTCACTGGTTGACCATCTCCTTCATCCACGCTAAAATATTTCCCAAAGCGTAATCGCCATAGGCCTCGCCCATCGAGTGAATAAAAGTTTTAATTGCTGTGTTAATGCACTTCTCATGCATGGCTGACCGGCTGCATGATGAGGCGGTAATCTCTGCCTAATTCTAGGTCCTCTTGAACAGAATAAACCATGATTTGGCAACCCCTATTTGTACATCATAAGGGATAGTTGCTCCTCTAGATAGTTTACAATATCTTTTGAGAACAGTTAACGGGCCCTTTCGAAGAAATTGAAATGCGTGAGGGACGTTGGAGCATCTTCACCTAGAAAGTGTAGGTAGGAGCCCTGGACATCAAGACTCGAGCCCAAATATCCTTTATGGCTCGGTGAACAATCTCCTTTGTTCACGCTAAAAAATTTCCCAAATAGGCGGATGAAAAATACCAAAAGACTATCCGAGGATAGACTCCGACTGGCTGTACGTCCGTATTTGAATTTGTGGCTGCATGTGCTTGACGTAGGCTTCCCCCAGAGCCTTGCCACGTCGTGCTGTGCCCGGCCGGAGTACCTTATTATACCTGTCATTGGCTGAACATCTCCTTCGTTCACGCTAAAAATTTTCCCAAAAGGATGATCTAAGAAGCGGGCTATTCCCATGTATTGATGTTCCAAAGGTGTTTGTGTTTCTAGCTGCAAGACTATACACCCCCCCAATAATCTCCATTCTGCTCAAATCGTTTCGCAATCTAGTAATCACACAGCAATTACTTAAGCTCCGTAAACATCTCACTGTCTTGAACACGACCTCTCACACAGGACTTCTACAGTGGTATTGTGAAAAAATGTCTTCAATTCAACCACAAACTCCAGCAGCATACCCATTTACGCCCTACTTTTTAACCTTTACCCAAACCAAATATTCTTGCAATAAAATTGGCTATTCCCTCCTCCCCTCTCTACAATATCAAGTATCCGACCATCACCAGTACCACCTCAACTCAATCCCTACCCACCTTCTATTCACCCCCTCCTCTTTATCTTCCTCTAAGCCTCCTTATTCGCATCATCATCATCCCCGCTCCAAAAACATCCTAATGAAACAACGTCGTACCCACCCCCGGCCTCTCAGGCGCCAACTGATCCAACTCAAACTATATTCCCTCCGTTAGCCTCATCATCATCAAAACCACATCATACACGAGTCAACATACCTCCAAGTACCCCGTCCCCTCAATCAGCACCATAAGCGCCTCAGCCAGCTCCTCAATCCTCTCCTCCAACCTCCTCTGCGCCTCCTCCCTCTCCCTCCCCCCTTCCTTCCTCACGCTCTTCGCCATCAAAATCGAATCCGCCGCCCTAAAAGTGCTCCCAAAAGAAAAATCATCACTAATACTCCTCTCCTGATCCCTCCCACCCGTCCCGTTCCCCACAATGCCGATGCCCGCGCTCCTCTTGAGCGTATGCACCACTAGCATCCTGTGTTTTTGAAGAAAATTCCTTCCCTGCAACACATTGCCCTGACCACGCGCCAGGACGCAGGCGGTGATGATCCTGGCAAGGCTGGCAAGGAGGAAGTAGTGCTTCTCCAAGGCGACCGTGTTGGAGGGGTTGATCTCCAGCTCCGGGTCCGCGGCAAAGACGCCTGACACCTCGATGGCGCGGAAGAGGTTCGCTTGGAGGATGTACATCGCTCCGGCCCGGGTCTGGGAGAGTTGGAGGAGGAAGCAGAGCTTGGCGGTGAGGTATTGTTCGGCTGCGACGGCGGTGGAAGCAGGTAAGGGGGATTGGGGGCTTATGATCGCTAGCCATTCCTGCAGGATGGTCTTCAACGAGTCTACGAGGACGCCGATGAAGTTCAGGCGGTTGAGCGAGTCGACTATCGAGACTTGAGTCGTCGTTGTCTGTGGCGAACTGCGGGAGAGGTGGACCAGAGCCGACAGTAAAACCATTGCCGAGGTTTGACAGAGTGTATCAGAGCCATAAGCATCGTCGCAAATGACGTGTAGCAACCGCTCGCCGTGGAGTTGGATGGCCTTGTTGGTTCTCATCCGAGCCGTGGCGACACTGGAGCTGCGGGTGTCACTGCCGTCGTTGTCTACCACCCCGGTAAGGTAGCGGTAGCAGATGCTGTAGTACAGCCCGCGAAGCTCGGCGTATTGGTTCCACTTGACAATAGACGCCATGCACACCTGGAAGAGCTGGAAGAGTTTATCAGAAACAAGATTGCCCATGGCGATCTTGTCAGTTTCTGACCCAGGGGCGCCGCCCGTGTTATCAGAGAAGTCGAGTTTGTAGAGCAGGATCTTAGCGACTTTGGCAAGCTCAAACGCCTCAGGGGGACTGTCCGTGTTGAGCGCCTCCAAGGTAGGCAGGATAGCCTGGAGTGCTTGCAGCAAAAAGGTCGTCTTGACCGTGCCGCGGAACTCGTTTGCCTCAAACATGACCAACAAGAGATCCGACCACTTCTTCAACAACTCGAGCCGAACCGAACGAACCAGACTTCGCTGGTTGTTGAACGAAAGGTACTCTAGCAGGAACTGCTCTTCCAACCGAATCTCATCCATGCCCTCTTGAGGCACCATTGCCAGAGTCTCTCGGTACTCGCTTCTCTTGAGCTGAATGCACTCTCTGACCCTGGCGAGGTTGTACTGCGGTCCCGCATTGCCAGCATCGAAAACACAAGGGCTGAGGTCCAGCTCATGGTAGAAGTTGAAAGTTGGAGGCGCAACCTCCCACGAGATATCGATGTTCATAAAGTCGAAGAAGTCAAAGATGTTGTGTGCTGCCAGGGTGTCGTGGTTCTCCAGAGTGATCTGGCCATTGAGAGCATCGAATATTTGACGCTTGACCGACGGGATTCTGTTTTGCGACACACTGCACAACTCCTTGCCAATGTACTCAAAGATGATGGCGCGTGAAGCAAGGTAGTCGATGTACGCCACCGATGCGCTCGACAGGAGGAATTCGTTGCTATCGATGGTCAGGTCGTTCCATGGCAGGCCCGGCACAATTTGTGTCTCTCTCAGGAGCATGTGGAACAAAAAGTTGGTTGACCGCAACTCGTCCATTACCAACGTGGAGGACAGGGGAGATTTCCACAGCAGTTGGAAAATGCGGAGAATCTTGTACTTGAGCGTAATGAGGTATCCGCGCATGCCTCGCCCATCCTGATTCACCACCAGCTCGATGACCACGCTCAACAGACTGTGGAAAAGAGATTTCTGGCTGTCGAAGGCTCCTCTGGGCGAAACACTCAACCCTCTAAGCTCGCAGTTGAAGCCAAGAAGCAAATGCGCAATCGTTGGTTGATCGGGTGATGCTCTGAGGGTCTCATATAGAAAGTCGAGAATGAAGAGCTTGATCAGGTACTCCTCCGAATCTGCCTCAAGCGCCGGATCAATCACGGCAGTAATATTGGCAGCAAGCGATGTGCCAACGACCCCGCCTTCGCCGTCTTTTTCAAACTGGACGATGGCCTTGTTACGGTGTCCTGGCCGATGGGTCTCGGGATTCCAGGCCGAGATCAGTTTGCTGGATGTCGAAACCTTCTCGAGAAGCTTAAGGCAAGAAAGAGTAAGTTCGCCGACGCCGAGATTGCAATACTTGCCGAGATCAACCACTAGTGACAGATGGTTGAGGATGCCATCCTCAACAGACGTGTAGATAGTTTTGGCCACGGTAAGGTGTTTTCGTTTCTGGGCTGTTTGAAGAATAGGCCGTACTAGGTGGAGGAAAGTTGCCTGAAGATCGAGAACCTTGATTAGAACTTGAATGCCACGAAGTATGCTCTGGATCAGAGGAGACTCTGGCGAGGCTCGACTGAGGGCGTATTGGTCCTGGTGAATGGTGTTCATCAGGGCGGTGATGGCTGATTCGGTATACATCCACTCCATGACGCGAGCAAAAGGATGAAGACGAACGTAGGCGGCGAGACTGGTGGTTTTCACGGCCTTGTCAATCTCGATATTTGTCTCGTTGCCCAACACGATCAGGTCCTCGTTGAAGGTCTGTAAGCAGGCCAGGATGAATTCCAGGCATGAAAGACGCAGCATTCTGAGTTGACCTTGATCCGTAATCTCTTTTGGCTTGAATGTGAACACCAAGAACACAAAGTCGACGTAGATTTCTATCCCGGGCATCCGCTTGTTTATGCCGAGAAACTCGGGAAACGGCAAAGTGTCATTCAGTCCATCAGATACTGGGTAAGGTGTGACCAGGGATGTGAGAAGCTGGATAAAAGCGTTCGGCTCTTCGAACCCAATGGCGAGGTCGTTAAAAGCGCTCTTCTGTAGTTCTTCATAGGTCAACTGGCTCGTAGGGCTTCGCTGTTGCTGAGCAGTCGACGGGCTGGTGGGGTCCAAAGCACCCATGGTGAAGTTGTCCACGAGGTTCCATAAAACATCGCTTTCAACAACGGTCTTGGCCACCAGCAGCGACTTCAGGCTATAAAAGACAGCAGCGCGAAGCCGAGGAGTGACGTTGGCATTCGCCAACTTGAACAGAATGTAGGGAAACATCAGCTCCTGGGTGCTTGCCAACCGGATTCTGCAAGTTCTGCTCTCTGCCGTGAGCTTGCCGATTAACCTAACGTAGCACTCCAGCATCATGGCCGATTCGGGCTCTGCCTCCCCTTGATCAGTGCTTGATTTGCCTGGCCGTTGAATCTGCATTTGTGATGGGTTGGGTCTCTCGCTCAATTTCTTGGCAAAGAATTCCAGTTCCCTAAATATTTGGTTCCAGGTCAACGATTGGGATCGCCTCATCTTCCCCGAAGACTGGTGTCCCTCGTCGAGCAAGAACGTATGGGCGGCTGTTGCCGTCTCCTCGTTGCAAGCAAGAGATTGCAGCATCTCGCAGAACGCGCTGACCAAGGGCGTCGATGCTTTTGTTGATGCCCATTGCAAGAAGCCATACAGAGCACTATCCGGGTCCTCGAAGAAGGTCATGGCCGCATCAGGCCTGTCTTCATAGGCATATGAGATGATCACCACGAACCGCTCGAGGTCAAGGTCTTGCTCGTGGGTTTGGCTCAGCTGGCGTTGTTCGTCCTCCTCTGTCTTCAATGTCCTGACAAGCTCCGGCAAGTTTGTGATGACAGAGTCGATAAACACCTCCAGATGTGCCATCAAGCTAAGTTGGAGGAAGTGGCTGAAATAGTAGAAATCTCCTTGGAGGGGAGGGGACTTTCGTTGCAGCCATTGGCGCATTCCCATCCTCGATGGATCTTGCCACTCTTCCGTCTTGCAATCGGCCGCCACAGAGAGGATGAAGTCAAACGCGCCGTCCTTGAGCGCCTCTGTGAACGCCTTCGTTCTCTTCTCAAACTCGGCATCCAGATCCAGCCCGCCGAGATCAAATTCGTTGTCGACTTGGAAGTATCCTGTGTACTCGGCAATCCACCAGACTCGGGTCGCGGCTCCAAGGTATGAAATGGCCCAACTGTCGCCGTCTCCAGTTTTGCAAATTTCGTCGTCCAACTGTCGAGACTGCTGGAAGTCGCACATGCCGTCCGGCGAGCCAAATACATTGATATAGGCAGCCAAAACAGGAAAGAGGTGGACTAGCGCAGCTAGGTTAGTATCTCAGCAAGGCAGAGACTTTCCAAAGGGCCACACTCACCGAGAAATTGATCGTACTTATCGATCTTTTTTAGTGCGCCCAAGAACTGCTTGAAGTCGTTGACATCGGCATGCCGCCTTTCCACAGCAGCATGCAAAATCATGGCAAGACACTCATGCTGCTCGACCAGACTCATGCGGCAAAACTCGATCGTGTCAGCAGCCTCGAGAGGTCGCATGAGACTGGCTTGTTCTAGCATGTAGCGGGAAACAACCTTGTCGTTGATACTCTGTAGCGTGGCCTTGATGGACTGCATTGCTTCCATACATCTCGCGACAATCTTTTTGGCCGAGCCCTTTACAAAGATGTTCTCCTCCACAACTACCCCAAAGGCGTCCTTGAGATTATCCTCAATCTCTTCGTCGTTTGCTATTTCGATACAGAGGCGCATGCAGTCGAGCAGGTATTTTCGTTCTTGGTAAAAGCGGATCAGGCCGCACTCCCATAGCGGGCGTGACTGTGTTTCCGAGTCGTCCTCATCCTGGCAGTCTAGTACAATCCTCCCCGCTTCGTACTCGTCCAGGTCCAGTTCATCGGCAACCTTGAGAGTCTCGTAGATAAAGTCATCGTTGACCCTGTATTCGCCGTCCTTGGTCTTGATTACTTTCTTGCTGTTGAGCTCCGTTCTGTGGGCTGAATTCCGTGGAGTCTTGTCAAGCAGGGCCTTGAAGTTGTCGGAGTGCACCTCGACCAGATGATCTAGAACCTGGGGGTTGTCGAAGCGGTGCTGGCGGGCGGCAACGAGCTCCGAGTGCAGAGCTTGCAGCCCCTCCAGTACGCGAAACTCAGCCATGCGAGGCGATGTGGGAGTGGAGGCGGAAGCGCGTTGTGAAGAGAAGAGGTGGATGGTAGGGAAGGCTGCTGGCTCGGGGGTTGGGTAAAATCGGATCAGTATCCGCACATCTCAGGCCTTTGTCGATGGACTCGCTCGTTCGCAGTGGCGGTCGCAATATGATTGTTGTTAGTCAAAGACAGCCGCCGTATCGTGCTGCTGTCAACGGGGCGGGTATCGACGCAATTCCTCCTAATTCGTCTGGATGGGTGTGTGTGTAATGCTTCTGCTCAAGGAAAAAGAGTCGCGACCAAACCGTGAGCTATGCAGCTGTCCCTGTCCCGCGCGCTCTTGCCTGCCGCGGGTTTGGATGGGCGCCAAGGTGCGCTGGTCAACAAAACAATTAGGCGGTGAGGGATTCTGCCAGCGCCCTGTGGGTTTCACCGGCGCCCAGTCGACGGGTTGACAGTGGAGCCTCAGGGGTCGGGACTTGGAGAAGATAGGTGGGTGAGGTGGTCATAGCTTCCTGCATCAACCCTCCCGCAGCGCTGGAGGTGCGATACCATAGGGACTCGGGAGCCTTCTAGGTTCCGTTGTTTTGAGATGCAACTGCCCGCTGACTGTCTATTATTCGAGCACTAGGCAAGAGCCATCTGGGAATCACATACTCTGCTCTTTCCCTTCATTGATGGAAAGATCAGTGGGTAAGACACATGCCTCTCACAGCAGACTCTTTCCTGGAGGTTTGAGAGTTTTCATCTGATTTCCGCTCTGCCATCCAGCGCAGCATCCATGCGCTGGACTTTCTTCTTTCTACCGTCTCAACTTTTGATTCACACTTCCCATAAAGTCAAAGCATCAGCACCGTCATTAATAATCAACAAGGTGGTATCTATCGACTTGTTACACATCCAAAGAACTTGACAACTGGGCCCACGACTGCCATCTTGTCAACCCTAACCCATCTTTCATCATATCCACCCCGAGGTAGTCTTGATCAGATGTTGGACAATCCGACACAAAAGACACAATGGCGCGCATGAAAAGCTACAGCAATGAGCCCCTCAACTTTCAAGAGCTTTCCGGCAAGTGTTAGATGGTTGCGGCGGCAATCTTATGGGGCAAACAATGTAAACAATACACATGCTGACACATAAACACAGGCCAGCTCGTCCACTCAACAGCCACTCAACGAAAAGAGGCCATTGAGAGTATGTTTTTGCGTGTTTGTTCCCTTTGATTTCAAACATACTGATTCATTGTCATAGGCTTGCTGGAGTTCTTTAAAACGGCGGAGAAGGGGGGGTCTCAAAGCCAGAAAGCGTGGGTCTGACATCTTGATATATCAACACAACCGGCTGACACAAGACCAGTAGCCAATTTGATGACAAGTCGTACCACTCAATTTACGAAGCTCTCTTCCGCTGTACAGTTCTGGAAAAGGAAAACTACTTCACTTCCAAAAAGTCAGCCAGAGCCAACGCTACAGCTAGTGCCCGTCTTGAAAAGTGCGCCGAGGCTCTGAGGATGGCGGTCCGACATGGAGCTTCACGCATCAAGCGCAAGACAGCCAGAGCCATTATCGACCACATCACCCAAATACTCCAGGGGCCCGATGACAGCTACATCGCACCTTTACTCAAGGACTACGTCAAGGCTCTCTGCACCTTTCTCCAGAACTCTGCCAATGTCGAGAACCTTTCCGCCTTTTCAGGTGAGAGCTGGGATACATGTGTCGACTTTTGTGTTGAAGCCTTGTCTCGATATCTCGAGGCCGGAGATCGTGATAGCGGATCTCGCGCATCTCCAGCGCCAACTCTGAGGGCATCGTCTGTCGCAATCTCATCACAAGGATCGAGCCAGATTGGCAGTCAGATTGCCCTGGACTTCCTGTCATGTCTGAATTATCTGGTCGCTGCACCGAATGCGCCAGTACTCAGACGAGCAAGCAAAATCTCCAACGTCATTCTTCAAATTTTGCAGCTTCGGCAGATGAAGATAGGGGAGTTGCAAAAAGTGGCCTTCTCAGCCTTGAACAGCATCTTTGTGCGCACGCAGACCGACGACATTGCACTCTCAAAGAGGCTAGTCATGACCCTGACCCCGTTACTGTCTCATTGGTGGCAGCCGCGAGCACTGTCTCGTGATGCAATGCTCAATAGTATCCGCGATGAGATGCTGAAAACCATATATGCATCTCATCTGTATGTAGAAAGCATACTTCGAGAGTCGGCAGATGAGTCTTTTGTCCAAGATTTGGAAGAGCTCTTGGACGCTCTCTGGTCAGACTATTCGAGGAGGGAAGAACGCGCTCGGTTGCAACTGGATGATATCACGTTCACGGGAATGGCTCTTCCAACTGACCATCCCACTACTGGCGTTTTCAGCCTTCGTCCGTACAATACGGCAGGCGAACAAAACTGGGCGCTTCTGGAGAATCTCGCCATCCTCGAAGCCATTTATGCTCGACACTCCCAGAGGGCATTTTCTCAACAAGAACCAGAAAACGGGCAGCCGCGGAAGAGGCGCAGGGTAGTCGGGACTCCTAACAGGATTCATCGAAAAATCACTTCGCTAGATCCAGCGGTGCAGTTAACAGCACTTCAACTCATGCCCTTTCTTTGCCGACAGAGGGCACCGTCCCTGGAAGAAGCTGCCGAGGCCATCGCGGACTTATCGAAATGCGTCACTGCCAAGCAAGGCGTGGTGACTTCTTGGGCGATGATTGCTTGCTCCAGCCTTGCGCCATACAAGGTTTGCCGAGATGCCTCTCTCACCCATGTCTGGAAACAGTTGTGGCAGCTCGCAGTGCGCTCTCTAAGCCTCTCGCCAACTGCACGTGCTGCTTCTGTCTTTTTGGGTGCCGTGATCAGAGCGTCTTTGATTCCGAGGCATGAGTTGGCCGATGATGTCAACCACATGGTCACCACGGCCGATATCAGCGGACCGGCGATACTCGTCGACTCTTCCTTGACGCTCATGCTGAGTTTACTTCGTTTACGCAACAGCATGTCACCAAATACCAGCCAGGTTACGGCGAACCATATCATCCGGTGGGTATTTGTCAAATGGAACCCAGCAGAACTTACCTATGCCTCCTTGCATTCGATCCACGCGGCACCGTCCGATCTCGTCAATCTTTTAAGAGTTTGTGTCGGGATGCCCTCTCTGGGGCTGGGGACTCCCCTCCGGCTATTCGGAGGATCGATTGCGCAGTTCTGGAAGAAGCAAAGTGAGGCACTTCCTTCGATGAGATACCTTCTCCTCCTCCAGGATGAGGCACTACCAGCAACGACAACCTTGGTAAATCCCCCTCTTGACGAGCAAGAGGGACAGTCTAAGCAAACGGTCGACCCAACTGGTTCACACACGGCCAAGCGGCTTATTCTTGAACTACTGTACCCAAAGTTGGAGGAGCTTCACCAAATCACAGAATCCTGGCAGAAGCGAGGCTCAGAAGGAGTTGCTCCGGTGCCAATCTCTGCCGATCGCCTACAAAGCATGGTGCTGGCCTGTCTCACAGGTGCAATCCTCTTACCAGAGCTAGCCAATCTCAATACATCCATGTCCAAGGATCTCGAAACGGCTCTGTTCGAGGTCGTTGACGGCGCTTTGCGAGTCATCCTCGCCGCGCCTCAAATCGACGACTTCTTTCGGCTGGTTTTGACGTCTGTGGTGCCGTTTATCCCACCCTTCGTCGAAAGCCAGGTGGCAGCGCTGAGGAAAGACCAACCTCACTTGCTCAAGTTCTACGCCAAGCTGTCGGTGGCACTGCAAGAAAAAGCTCAGAAAGACGCCTTTGGTCGGAGCATGGACGCCATGGACCTAGACGATGAGTTTGAATCACAGAGCAGTCATAGTTCTTCGACTTCGAAGGGGCAGACACTTGTGAGGAGGGATAATCTGCTATGCCATACACCCGAAGCTTTCTATTTGGAAACCACGCTGAGAATACATTACCTCGAGATCATCAGGCAAGACGAGGGTCAGCTGGGGCATATGCCGGAAGCTCTCATGGAACAGTTGCTCAGTTTGGAGAAGGAGCAACTGTTGACATGCAGGGCTTTCATGAAGGAACTGTTTTCCACGGCGTGGATGTCTGAATTGGACACTGTCATTAGGGTCATTGAAACGATTGGTGGGATTATCTCCGAGAATGAGTTTTCCTGCTGTGAGGTGGCCCTTTGCACGTGTATTGATGTCATGAATGGGTTCATCTACTACTGGACGGACAAGAAGCTGGACCAAGAGATTGGGGCAATGGTTGGAGATCTGTACCACTATTTGGTTAAAAGGTCCTTGCCGAATAACTCGATGAGTCCTGCTGCTCAAGGAGTCTTTAGTGGCTTGTTGTTTCACATTATGGAGGTGTGCTCCAACTATGCCCAGGGCCTGGGGCTGCCGAGCGCGAGGAGCACGCTTTTGGGGATCTGTCTTGAGGGTGAGATGGAGACGAAGTACGAGATTGCCAAGGGACTGCCGGGGGTGTTCGCGTTGTACGTGCTTAAGACGCACGATGACATCTTTTTGGACGTGTTGGATAATTTGCCAACTGATCCGGAGATAGAGGAGGGGATCGCGTACAGGTTATTTGTGCTGGCAGAATTGGCGTGTAGGTGGCCTACGTTGTTGAGAAGGTGCATTTACCACATCTTTGAGACTCCTGGTAGGGTTGTAAGGAGTGTCAGGTATGCGGGGTGGTGTTTGAGGAGGATTTCCGAGGAACTAAAGCTCAGTGGTCCCGAGGAGCTGTTTAGGCTTTTTGCGCCGCAGTTGCTTTATACGTGGTTGGAGAAAGACTCAATTGAGGACATTCCTTTTGAGATCTTTGGGTTCAAGAGCCTCCAAGATCTGTTGGCGGAGGGACAGACGGAGGCGGCAGCGATCATGATGATGAGAGACCAGGAAGAAGAGGCCCTGGATGTAGCAAAGACGTTGGGTATGACACCCCAGCAGATGGTGACGAAGAACTTCACGAAGATCATTGCGTACAGTACTGCGAATGATCTCTCTCGCGTTCCTGAGGAGGGGCAAACCAGGCAAATCACAGGAGAGAAGCGGCTGGTGAAGATTCTCACGAAGGAAGGGTTCCTGGAACAGATTCATCTCAACTTTGCCGATATCATCGCCACCTTTTTTGCCGCCCTGGACCAGGAGGGTTCCATTGAGAAGGCTTTCAGGAGGGTCGAAGGGTTCAGTTATGCGGCTGATATCATGGATACGATCAAGGACTATGGACATTTACCTACGGTGCTTCCACCATCCCAACAGCCCTGTTTTAGGGTTAGGTACCTCCCCCTCGAGATCCTCCATCTTCTCAGCAGGACACCATATGAGTTGCACTCGATCTGGACCCCGGCCCTGGTAGTGTTCATCGCCCGAAAGCTCCTCAACACCATCCACCCCGCTCTCGGCCCGCTTCACGCCTGTTCTGTTCTCCGTAAGATCCGAGTACTGGTCTGTCTCGCGGGTCCTACCGCACTCACAGCTTACCCACTGGAGATGCTCCTACACTCTATCAGAGCCTTCGTCGTCGATCCTGAGTGTGCAGACGACGCGCTAGGCATCACCCAGTATCTCATTGTCAAGGGCTCCGACCATCTCTCCAAAGCGCCCTCTTTCTTTGCTGGTTACGCTCTCTCTTCTCTTGCTGACCTTAGGGTTTTCCTGGAGTCTTCCCAGTCGAGCACAACCCAAGAGTCACAATTTCGAGCTACCAAGTCGAAAGCTCAGGTGTTCCACGACTGGTTTGGGAAGTATCTCAAGAACTACGAAAGTAAGATACTGAGGGAGAATCCAGAACATCTAAAGGCTTTCAAAGCTATCACGCAGTCAGCGGCGGAGATCAGAGCCATGGGTAATGCCGAGAGAGGGACGAATGAGAGTAATCTGCTAATGGAAATTCTCAAGGACTGGGATCGAGCTGATAGCGACGGCGATGAGCTACTGAATGAGCCGGCGAGGGGTGTGGCGTTGAGGATGTTGTGTGGGCAGTTCTGGCCTGCGCCGAAAGAGAGGGGGTTGGATGTCATTGGGGAGGATGAGGAGGCGGTTAGGTACAAGGGGGTGGTTTGGAAGAGTTGTGTTGAGGAGGGTGGCAAGGGTTTGAGTGGAGAGTATCTAGCGTGGGCGGGGAGGGTGATTGGCAGAGGATTTGCGGCTAGCGGGGAGATTCCTCGCGGCCTGCTCAAAGAGTCGAGGTTGGAGGAGTACAAGAGGTTGAGTTGTAAGGGGCCGAAAGATGCGGGTAGCTCGGAGGAGGGATTGCTCAATCTGATGGAGCAGTTGACTGTCAGTGGAGACTGTTTAACGGCTGGACTGGCCGAGGCTGCGTTGAGAACGGTGTATAGTGACGCAGCAGCGGATCAGTTCCAGGAGTTGGTCGCGGCTTGTCAGAGGAGTTTGAGTGAGGCACTGGCGGACAGTCTGGATTGGGAGCCGTTTAGGACGCCGGCGTCAGACGTGGTGGAGGTGCCAAAGGCGGTGGAACAAGAGGTTTTTAGGGGAGAGAAGTTGGAGAGCGGCGACTGGGCGAAGGACTTGACGACGTTGCTGGCGCAGGCGGTGCCGGATGACATCACGCTGAGAGTCCTGCCGCCGATACTGACAAAGGTGAAGGGGTTCGCGGAGCAGGCGTTTCCGTTTGTGGTGCATTTGGTGTTGACTTATCAATTGGATAAGCAGCAGGGGGTGAAGAGACAGCTTTCGGAGGCGATGAAGGAGTGGTTGACGAACGAGAGCGGGGCGGCGAGAGAGAACCTAAAGCTGTTGTTGAATACGATTCTGTATTTGAGAACGCAGCCACTGTCTGGGGAGGCTTCAATTGCGGATCGAGCCCATTGGCTAGAGGTCAATTTGACAAGTGCAGCGGCAGCGGCGACGAGGTGTGGGATGTATAAGGTTGCGTTGCTGTTTGCTGAACTTGCTTCATCTGAGGTTTCCAGGGCCTCGAGAAGGTCGTCGGCTATCAGGGAGGCGGAGGATTCGAGTGAGATTCTGCTGGACATCTTTGAAAATATTGATGACCCCGATGCCTATTACGGGTTGACACAGGATGCGTCGCTGTCAACGGTGCTGGCGAGGTTGGAATATGAGAATGATGGCAGCAAGAGCCTTGCGTTCCGGGGAGCGCAATACGACAGTCATCTACGAAGCAGAGATGCAGCCTCGAGGCAAGATGGACAGGCTCTTATCAAGGCACTGAGTAGTCTTGGTCTCGCCGGCTTGTCAAACTCATTACTTCAAACGCAGCAGAGCTTGGACGAGTCTTCCAACTCGCTGGACAGCACTTTTACTACGGCCAGACGATTGGAAATGTGGAACCTGCCGGCGCCCGTAACGAATGACAACTGGGCAGTCACAGTCTACAAGGCTTATCAGAGTATGCACCAGGCTTCCGACATTGATGCTGTCAGGGGTGCCATCCATGACGGCCTCAAAGGCACTATTCGGTATCTCACCAGCAAGTCTCTCAACACAACTAGCATGCGGCACCAGCTGGGGGTGTTGGCTGCGTTGGCAGAACTGGATGACGTTCTATGCGTCACTGATCCCGCTGAGATGAAAAGGGGGCTTCAGATGTTTGAGGCAAGATCAAAGTGGATGATGAGCGGACGATATGAGGATGTTAGTCAGATTCTTTCGTGCCGCGAGACGACACTGAGTATGTGGAGTCAGCATCACAAACTGAGAGCGGCGACCATTCCGCCGGCAGACGCTCAGTTTGCCCAGATCAAGGGCCTGTTGCTTTCGTCTGATATCTTCCGCTTCCACAGAGCGCATCAGGAAACGCTGAACCTGTCTACGACACTGACAGACTTGATCAAGCCGAGCGAGGCTATGGGCCTCAACGTGGATGCTGCCATTCGGATGGAAGCAGCGAACTCGCTCTGGGATCAGGGGGAGATGATCTCGTCTATTAGGATGTTACAGGCTATCGACAAGGACTCGTCACTGAAGAAGCAGACAATTCCTGTCAGCCGGTCGGATTTGCTGTCCAAAATTGGCTTCCAGGTCTCGGTTGCCCGACTGGAGAGTCCGGATAGTACGCAAAAGAAGTACCTCGAGCCAGCTCTCAAAGAACTCAGAGGTAAAAATGAAGGCAAAGAGGCTGGACAGGTATTCCATCAGTTCGCCATGTTCTGCGATGAGCAACTTCAGAATCCGGACAGTTTGGAAGATTTAGCGCGGCTGCAAAACCTCAAGAAGGGAAAGAATGATGAGGTGGAGCAGCTCAAGCAGCTGATATCGAAATCTAAGGACTCGCAGACGAAGAGCAGGTATTCCAGCCATTTGGCCAAGGCTAGGCAGTGGCTCGATCTTGACCAGCAGGAGTTGCGGAGACTGGAGCAGTCTAGGGCAGACTTTGTGGAGCTCAGTTTGGAGAACTACTTGCTGTCTTTGGCAGCTTCAGATGAGCACAACAACGATGCCCTGCGGTTCACGGCACTTTGGCTTGAACGGTCAGAAGAGGATGCTACCAACGAGGCTGTCAAGAAGTACATTGGCAAGGTGCCGACTCGGAAGTTTGCACCGCTGATGAATCAGCTCTCGTCTCGGTTGCAGGATCAGAAGGTATTGTTCCAGAACGTGCTTATTGATCTGATTTATCGGATCTGTGTTGATCATCCTTATCATGGGATGTACCAGATCTGGTCGGGAGCTAGGACAAAGGTCAACAAGGACGACGACGTTGCTGTGTCGAGACAGAAGGCGACAGACAAGGTTGCTAGGGCGCTTACCAAGGCCGAGGCAGTGTCAGCTATCTGGCCGGCGATTGACCAAACGAGCAGAGTCTACCACATGCTTGCCATGGATCGGGATACGAACAGGTTCAAGCAGGGTTCTAAGATCCCCATAAAGGACTCCCAGCATGGGCAACCCTTCCTCAGTACCATGTCGAAGTATAAGATACCGCCGCCGACTATGCAGATGGAGCTGTCGCCTACTTGTGACTACAGCCAGGTTCCGATGATTGTTAAGTTTGATCCTCACATGGCTATTGCTTCGGGTGTCAGCGCTCCTAAGATTTTGACGGCGATTGGATCGGATGGCAGGAGGTACAAGCAGTTGGTTAAGGGTGGCAATGATGATTTGCGTCAGGACGCTATCATGGAGCAAGTTTTTGCTGCGGTGTCTGAGCTGCTTAAACTCCACCGGACAACTAGGCAGAGGAATCTGGGGATCAGAACGTACAAGGTCCTGCCTTTGACTTCAAGCTCAGGGTTGATTGAGTTCGTCTCCAACACCATTCCCTTGCATGAGTACCTCATGCCTGCTCATGAGAAGTATTATCCCAAGGACCTTAAGGGGTCTCAATGCCGGAAGGAGATCTCGGCAGCGCAGACCAAAACAACTGAGCATCGTATTGCCGTCTACCGCAAGGTTACTGAGAAATTCCATCCAGTCATGAGGTACTTCTTCATGGAGTATTTCCCCGACCCAGACGAGTGGTTCCACAAGCGAACAGCCTACACTCGAACCACAGCCGCCATCTCCATGCTCGGTCACGTTCTCGGACTAGGTGATCGTCACGGCCACAACATCCTCCTTGACACAAAGACCGGTGAGGTTGTCCACATCGATCTTGGCGTAGCCTTCGAGATGGGCCGTGTCCTCCCCGTCCCAGAGCTCGTTCCATTCCGTCTGACAAGAGACATTGTCGATGGTATGGGCATCACCAAGACTGAAGGTGTCTTTAGGAGATGCTGTGAGTTTACACTCGACGCGTTGAGAGAAGAGGCGGGGAGTATCCAAACTGTCTTGGACTCGTTGCGGTTCGATACGTTGTATCAGTGGAGTATTTCCCCGGTCAGGATGGCGAAGTTGCAGCAGAATGCCAGACTGGGAGAGGAAGAGGAGAATGAGGAGAATGAGGAGGAGGTGAGGAAGCAAAAGGGGAATGTGAATGAGCCGAGCGAGGCGGACAGGGCGATTGAGGTGGTGAAGAAGAAGCTGAGCAAGACGCTGAGCGTGATGGCGACGGTGAATGATTTGATTGAGAAGGCGGGGAGTGTGGGGAATTTGGCGGTGCTGTATTCGGGGTGGGCTGCTTATGCTTGAGGCAGATAGGGGGAGATAGGGAAGGAATATGAGTGGGAAGACATGGGGATCTTGATGGGAGTTTGGATTGATGTTGGGATTTTTTGAGGTTAAAGATGAGTTGGGGGATACTTGAGCACGATATAGGCAGGATAATATTGGTCTCAAGAAAGGTGTTTTGATATTTGAGTCACAAGACTTGGAGAGCCATGGTGAATTTAAGGTATCTTGATATTTTTTGGTTGTTGATTTGGGTGATGATAGCTCTCGAACAGATGAGAATCAACCACCCTACACTAGACTACATAAAAAGGTTTTTGCGTCTGAATGAACATATTTGTACAGTGAAGCAAACATCTCAACTGGCCAACCCGGCCCTTTTATCTCTGAAATTTCCCGTGATGATCCGCCTTGTCACTTTTGCAACTCTCAACAAGAGTGATTTCTGATCGTCATTAAGCCAAATCTCAGCGCCTCCAACATTTTTTTCCTTTCCCTTTCACATTTCTTCCCATCTCAAGCAAGATCAATCCCATTCCCTCCACCGCCGGCTTCCCCCGAACCTGCTGCTGCTGCTGTTTGCTGGCCACCACTAATAGGCAACAGCCCCCTCCCCAACTCGCCCTCCTTCGGGTGCAGGGCATACACCCCCGCCTCCATCTTCTCCCCGTCAAACACGACAAAGTTCTGAATCGGCTGCTGAGTCCGCCCCAACACATTGATCACATCCTGCGCCAGCTGGCCCCCCAGGACCGCCACCACCGGAGCGATCTCCCCGCCGATGTTCATGAGGAACGCCCGGAGGGTCTCGCTGCGGAGGGTCTCTGCCGGGAGACCGAGGGCTTTGTGCTGCTCCCCGCACATGATGGTGAACTGGGCAAGTTGTGCTTTGTCGTTTGGATTGGGATGGCAGCCGAATCGCTCTTCAAACTCCCACAGCGCGCGGAGGCAGGAGAGGATGGGGGTGACGACCTTTTTTCTGCGGTGGGACTTGAGGATCTCCGAGGGGAGCGGGGAGGAGGAGGCGAGGAGCCAGGTTGAGAAGAGCTCGCGTTTGGTGACGTTTTCGAGTTTTGGGTCGGTGGGGGAGGGGGCGGAGGAGATGATGGAGCGGGTGGGGGATTCTGGGCCGGGGTTGGTGGGGAGGTTGGAGATGGCTCTGGAGATGATGAAGTCGTGCTCGATGAGGTCGGAGAACAGGAAGCCGTACATGCCGTGGGAGCCGGCGGCGTAGAATTTGCGGTTGTTGAGGCGGGTGGCGGTGTTGATGATGTTGAGGGTGGGGGCGTCGAGGTCGGTGGCGATGATGATGTCGAAGGCGGAGTAGTAGGAGGGGGGTTTGAGGCGGATGTCGACTGTGTCGATGTTGACTGTCACGCGGGGGTTGAGGCGTTGGATGGCGGTGCTGGCGGCGATGGCGCGGTTGGTATTGAGGGGAGGGGGGGATTGGGGGAGGAAGAATTGGGTGGTTAGGTCGGAGGGGGATACCGGGGAGTGGTCGCAGATGGTGAGGGAGTTTATACCGGCGAGAACGAGGTTTTTGGCGATTTCGTTGGCGAGGGCTTTCATGGTTATAAGGAGGATGTTGGCGGAGCGGATGGATTCTTGGGCCTTGAGGCCCCAGAGGCGGATTTGGCGGTCGTAGAGGGCGATTTCATCTGGGAGGGGTTAGTGATGGTGTATGAGGGTGGGAGGGGGGGGGGAGACTTGCCTGCGCTGATGCCATTGGGTGTGGTTGAGGGGGGTGCTGAGGCGGAGCCATTGGGGTTCTCTGGTATGAGGGGAACGGTGAGGTTTTGAGGAGCTTCAGTGCCGTTGGTGTTGCCGGCTGGTGCTGAGGTTTGAGGTTCCATCATGAGTCGTGAAGTCGAAAATGGTGAGATGAGATTGGGTTATGAAAAGTCGAAATGAGAGCCCAAAGAGAGAGTCAATGAAACTCCGGGGGAAAGAAACCCAACGCCAGCTCCAAACAAAAGGAATGAGGATCGACCACTCTGGCAGAGAGAGAGTGAGAGATAGAGAGAGGTTGAGCGTGACAGTACAGTCGCGTGCCTGCAGATTGCGTTGATCACTCTAGGCAAACTGTGCAGCCTTGCGGTCCAACCAGAGGGCAGAAGGAGGGTCCAGCGATAAGCTCGGGCTCCCGTCTGTCTCTTATTAGATTTTCTTGTTTATTATTTCCCTTGTCCCTCTTCAAATGGTGTCTCACCAAATTCGCAGTGTTTCCCGTCTGTACTGCCGTCTTCTGTAATCCCCAGCAAAAGATGGTTTTAGCCATGCCTCCCCGGGATTCATTGGGACCATGCACGGCTGCTCACACCATGGAGGCTTGGCGTGACGTGGGTTTAATAAGTACTTATGGGACCATACAAAGAACTATGACGTCCAAGGTAGAGGCTACCAATTTACCATTCATTCTCTCAAAACCCCGCCATTTTGAACCAGCTAAAGAAGTGAACGGGCCCTTTGCTGCTGTCGCCTCTCTCGCAGCCCCAACGACACCTCTTCTTGCGCTTCATTTGTCCATTTGATCTTTGATTGAAACTGCTCATTTGCTTTCTCCTCTACAACTGCTTTGCAAAATACCAGCGGCGAACCCAGAAATCATCTCACAGCAGGCAGATCATCAAATACTTCCCTGTTTGCATAGCGTGCTTTGTCAACTGCGCTATCACGCCCTCTTGCTGCCGTCATCCAGTGTTTGTGCCTTTGTCGCTTTTCATGGTGAGTGTTGCCTCCGAAATACCCCGACCACCTTTCGTCCCTTCTTGGCCCTCTGCTTGGGCGCCCGGCCGCCTGCTTGATTGCCTGGGAGCCTGCATATTCAAAACTGCCCAAACAGCCTTGCTCGAGTCTTCCAAGGCCACATGCATTTCTTGCGATTCTGACCATCCACTACAGTCTGGCAACTCGTCGCAACGCAACGACCTATTGGACGATTCCAGGCCGCCGTGGTATCCACGAGTGCCCAGCAGCCGACAGGAGCGGAGCCTCGATGAACAACACCTTACGGCACCGAATATAACCACTTCTGGAGAATTCCATAGAGCTATAGCGAGGTATAACCGAAACGTTGAACGGGTCCGTCGGGATCTTGAAGCTGCTGAAAACCGCCGTTACCGGCCGGACAACAGCATGTCCTCTGCTGATAGGGACCTGCGACGAAGATTCAATCGTGATCCGCCCACCACCAACGAGCCGCCTACAAGCGCCTCGGGAATCTCAGCGGTGCCCCCCTCACTCCCTCCTCTCCGGTCTCTTGGGTCTAGAGCACGATCGGGCATGGCGTCCGGGGGGTCAGGGTCGCGATCAAGCCGCTACCGCCCCGGCGAGCGGTTGCTGGAAAGGCACCGTGCCACCAACTTCGATGCCCGCAGCAGCAATACCTACAACGTGTCTGATGAGTTTTCCGAGGCCAACTCCCACCTCCGCGCCTTGCTAGACTTGTCCAACATCAACACTGTTATTCCCCCGCTGGCCCCTACGAGCATGAACCCCCCATTGCACAGCCAGGACACAGCCGAGGACAACCGTCGCATAAAACGTCGAAAGCTAGACTCTGACAAGATTGGTCCCAAGTTCAAGGGCTTTCACTACGGCCATTATGGACAGTCGGAGCCGGGCAGGTTGACCATGGAGATAGTGAGCTGTGACGGGGGGCTCTACCAGGAATCACTACAATATCCACCCGAGAATATTCTTAAAAATGACGATTCGGTATACTGTACAAAGGGCAACCGGTGCAATATCATCTTGCGCCATACCGGCGGAACTGTTTTCAGCCTCACCGAGTTCGTTATCAAGGCCCCGGGATCAAGCTATTCATGCCCGTATGTTTCCGCTGATATTTACCGATTGCCGCATGCTAACGCTGAGAGCAGTGTTAGAGAAGGGATGGTGTTCGTCGCCATGAAGTCGGATGAGCTCCTTACCCGTACCGCGCAGTATCAAATTCAGTATCTTCCTCCACAACCAAGGGCAAGTAACACGCTAGTATATTCAGTCCGCCATGAGGAAGACGGCAGCTCTGTTGCACGCCTCCAACCTCCGGTGCGGGAATTTAGCTTCGGTCTAGATGACGATGAGGACTACTATAGAACAGCCCAAATCCCACCAGAGTTCAATGTTGAACCCCCGCCATTCAACATCACGACTGAATGTACCGATGACGGAAGTGACGACGATGACGGTCGTGTAATGTCTTCACATTTCCGGCTGCGGAACAGACGGACGCCGAACCGCATCGGCTCGCTGCCATTTGAGAGCGAGAGTAGTGAGGAGGACCGAGACCCGTGGGGGAATCCGTCATCAGACTGGAGAGCGTTTGATAACTTGACCCGGCGGCGATATACTGCCCGCGGTGGCGGACGGCAGCATGATAATGCCAGCAGTACAACACTGGAAGAAGCTCAAGAAGCTTCCCAGATCGCAACCCAAGAAGCGGTACGGGCGGTTGGCGGTGAGCTCATGGCACCGTTGGCACACTTTTTCATTGAAAAAGACAAGAACAAGTGCACGATTCGGTTCGACCCACCTGTGAGCGGGCGGTTCATCCTACTCAAGATGTGGAGTCCACCGCAAGATATCTCTGATCGGTCTAGCAACATCGACATTGAGGCGGTGGTTGCCCAGGGTTTTGCTGGGCCGAGGTACTTTCCTTCTGTTGATCTTGCCTAGAAGCCAAATTTTAGGGAAGACGTGAGATGGGGTGTCGGAATGAGGGTTGGGTTGGTGAATATAAGTAGATGCATTTGGCAGGCGAATTGGCGTAAAACTTTGGGTGGTATGGCAGAAAAGCATTGGGAGGCGTGCGGACCTACAGGGTCAAGAATCTACTTTGTTGTTCATTGAGTGTATGCCGTATATATGCCAGGGATGAAGCTGTATGCTAATGAGTCGAATGCTATGCAACGAAGGTCAACGTTGAGTCTTTCAAGACCTTCTCGCTTGGGAAGAGAGCTCTTGGGCTTCAAGGGCTCAATATGAAGCCCAGTCTAGGTATGTAGTGCTTTACAGTACAGATTCTCTTCCAGCACTAGGTACTATCCAAGTCACTGAGACTATGGAACACGAGGGACGATGCAAATATGACAAAGCCAAACTAGACAACTGGAGCCAATGAGGTGCATTACCGATGAATCATCATGAATTACGGCATTGAGTCACCGGGCACTCAAACCGGGTGGCGTACGCATTGAAGATCGGCTTCAACCCTGGCGAACCCGGGGTTTTTGAGTCACCTTGATTACAGGCGATGCCGAAAATGGTTTGACTGAAGGAACTAACGTAGCTAGAGAGCGCCGAATGAGAATGAATTGTGGTGACGATTGCGACTGAGTTAAAGACACTATGATGCCTTGCGGTTTTGCCCCTACGATAAGATAAAGACTTGGCGGTGGGCACAGTCTGTCTAGTAATTAGTCACCAGGCGGTGTTCCACAGCAACTGGTTGCCCCACTTCCTTCTAGGTTTCTTGGCTGACCGCAGACACCAGAATGATATATTTTCTTCCCGGCCCTCCCTCCACCAACACCAGCAATCCAACAACCCAAGCAAGCAAACTCACCCTTTACCTCGCCTCTCTTTGCCGTTTCAGATTCGGCAATTCCACATACACCCCTCGAACCTCTCGATTTTTATACAAGGACACAGAGAACAACAGCAAACATGGCTGTCAGAGCGCAATTTGAGAACTCCAACGAGTAAGTGGAAATGCGATTGCGATTGCGATGCAAATTTGCCCCACCCCACCCTCTATCGCTATCATCCACTTGAAGGAAAAGTGTCATGTGACGACGGCAGCGAGCAATGTGTGGTACTGTTTGATCGCATTCATATACGCACCTCGAGGGCTTGGATACCTTTGGACTCAAACTTCGGGAGACGAGGGAGCTATTGTAGGCTCGGATGTTGAGGTCCAAAGAGGGGAAGCGCGGGGTACCTCGACAACACGGCAGCACTCAAACACCACCAATCTCACGGCTACTAGCTTGAAAGAAGATGAATAACAGATTGCTAACCTTGTGCTCACAGAGTTGGTGTCTTTTCCACCCTTACAAACTCTTACGCCCTCGTGGCGGTCGGTGCCAGCGAAAACTTCTACAGCGTGTTCGAGGCCGAGCTCCAGGACGTCATTCCCATCTGCAGGACTACAATTGCTGGCACGCGGATTATCGGGCGGTTAACAGCTGGGTATGTCAACTCTCGTGTCTCTTCACAGTACGGCCTGGCTAACTCTCCAATAAAGTAACCGAAAAGGTCTCCTCGTCCCCACCACAACCACTGACCAAGAACTCCAACATCTCCGTAACTCACTCCCCGACGAAGTCCGCATTCAACGCATCGAGGAACGCCTTTCGGCCCTCGGAAACGTCATTGTCTGCAACGACCACACAGCTCTCGTCCACCCAGACTTGGAGCGTGAGACGGAGGAGATTATTGCCGACGTACTCGGTGTGGAGGTGTTCAGGCAAACTATCGCGGATCACGTTTTGGTGGGCACATACATGGCGTTGAGCAATCAGGGCGGTCTAGTGCACCCCAAGACGAGCATTCAGGACCAGGACGAGCTGAGCAGCTTGCTGCAGGTGCCGCTTGTGGCGGGCAGTGTCAACAGAGGAAGCAATGTGATTGGCGGCGGTATGGTGGTGAATGACTGGATGGCGGTGACGGGGTTGGATACCACGGCGCCAGAACTCAGTGTGATTGAGAGTGTGTTCAGGCTGGGTGAGGGTGCGGCGCCGGGGGCGATTAATACGACTATGAAGGAGACGATGGTGGAGTCGTTCTACTAAAGAGTGGGTTTGCTCAAAAGTTTACTGCGGGCTTATGGTTATGGTTCATGGTTTGGTAGCGGTTTGGTCAACTCTTTGGTAGGATGGTTTTACGCTGAATAGATCGTCGACGAGAGGAGTGCGATGCACTGGATTTGATAGGAAGGTGCGGAGGCTCTGAGTGGCGTTTTAAAAGATACCCAGTCATCACCATGTTTGCTTTGTGTTGCATGTGTTCAAATTGTGACTGTCTGATTGACCGGTAGTCCTTGTCTACGGTGCTTACCTACGTAGGGCGAGCTGAGAGGTTAGGCTCGAATGTCCTGCATGTCTCAATACTGTGTGTCCATGACAGCTCAGTTTGATACTTATTCTCAGGTCGAATCGCCTTGATAGGACTGAGACAGCCCTGCCCAAAAAAGTATGAAGAAGCATGTGAGCTCCCTGACGTAGCGCAGCTAGAGCTGCTAATTGCCTTGATCTCTTCCAGTGGTCACCAGAGTGATCAGCTTGGACGCAGAGACCAAAGCCCATAATTCAAAGTTCAGGCTAGCTTGGGGAGCAAGCAACTGGCAACCTAGTCAGGGCCGTTGTAAGACCAACGGTGTCGTTGTCAGAGCCGGAGATGGGATAGGCTGTTTGGCGTGCATGAAGTGAAGTGGGCGAGTGGTCCACGTAGGGGCGTTGGATTGGTTTAAACGGTGATGAGGTTCTCAAGACAACCGTGAGGGGAATGTGTCGAAAAAAGGTGGGGGAAATGGAAATGAGTGATTAAATTTTGATAGTCGGTAGTCCCGAAAGACATTCCCGAGTTAGCAATATGCAGATATATAGAGAATCAGCTGAAGGACGTCGTTGATCGTGGAGTTTGAATCGAGACTGGAAGTCTTGCATTTTGCCTTGGCGAGGTTGTGGGTCTGGAGCCGCGCGGAGCCAGAACCCTGGAAACCGATCCCTCGAGGCTCGAGTGCAACAGTGTGTGCAAGGAACACAAAAGCAGGTTTTTGTAAACAACAAGACATCAACAGCTTGGCTTCTTTTTTCTCTCTTTTTGTTACACCACTTCTTCGACTTTTTTCGGTGTCGCCGCAGAGAAGAGAAGACGAGACGAGACGAGACGACTACTTTTGGGGTATCCTGGTGACTGTCAGGTCCCGCCATCCCAACACCACCCGCCACACACCCAACCTCGCACCTGCTTTTACAGCTGCATGTCGCGTTTTTTGTGATCGCGCATGCAGTCGAGCTCCGCTTGAGAGGTTTTGCGAGCGCTGGAAATTCTGGGCTTACCAAATAATCAAGGGTTCAGGAGAGACTGGAGATGAGTGAGGGCCGAGGTTGGAGTGTGAAATAAGCGAGAGTGTGGAGGGATCGGCGGAAGCGTTTCTGTCGTCCCATCAATATCGCTTCCCTTTCACAAGACATTGTTTCGCCTTGTGGAATGCTGCTGCGCAAAGCTGTCACCAAAGAAACATTCTTGACGTACCGCCCCACGGGCAAACAAAAAGACGTCACCGGCTGAACTATCGACATATTGAAAGGGAATTCCAGGGATTCTTCCTTACCAAGGGAAACAAGAGAGGAAAGCCCAGGCCACCTATTCCCCGAAGCCGAAACATTAACTCATCATGCTAAGCGACGACAACCCTGTTTTGTCCTCCCCACAACCTCCCGAGTTTGGCCATCCTCTTCATCCTTCTCCCCACGTTGTTGTTCAAGCCGACCGCGCCTTACGGGGATCATCTGGTGGTAGTAGCCAGGATAATGGATACGGCTCTCCACGCCAGGAGCTTGAGCGGCGCGCGGTAACACCAAATCCACCACCATCGGTAGAGTCCGGTTCTCAGCGGCAGCAGCAGCAGCAGCAACAACGGCAACAGTCGTCGCCCTTCAACTTGAACGCACCGAAGCCATCTCTTTCTCCATTCTCGGAATATCACAGCGGGTATTCTGATGCGGACCTCGAGTCATCATCGTCACCTTGTCCATCACCGTCACCCTTTGGACCATCTTCACACAAGCAATCACACCGCCGGCAACAGTCGTTTCCCAACTTCTTTCCCCTGTCATTGCGGAACCAAAGCCGGACACCCTCGCCCACGAGGAAGACACAGCATCAACGCTACCCATCGGAACAAATGCCATACACTGGAGAAGGGAGGATACGCCAACGAGCGGAGGGTCCAAAGTCAGGACTCGCGGGTTGGCTAAGTGGAACGGCGGCAGGGTCGGCGCCGGGGATGACCCCTAACAGCAGCAACAGCATTGATGCCCGGACCAACGACGCCGGCACCACCCCGACAGCAGGTGGCGATATGGATAGTAAACAATTTTCAGAAACTTCAGTGGATGTCACGCCAACGCGTCAACCTCATCGGACAACAACAACAACAACAACGACAGAACCACCAACGCCAAAAACAGCCACGACCCCTGCTGGGGGAACCATGACATCGCGGTTCATGTCGGCTTTCACATCACGTTTTACCGCCCCCTCCACTCCCACCACCAGCACAATGGAAGCCAACGATGAGCTCCTACATCTCAACATCGAAGCGGCGTTATTCCCACCCACAAACCCCTCGGCAGGGGATAGCTTCTCCCCGGCAGCGTTCAAGAACCTTCAGATGAACGCTATTGGCTTGCTCTCAAAATACCAAACGGCGTATAAATCCCAGGCTGTTGCCATCAAAGACCTTCAAAATGAACGGTCAGCGCAGAAGGATGAATTAGAAGAGGCGGAGACGAGGGCGAAGCATCTAAAGTTTCAACTGGAGGGGATGGCGAAGGAGCTGGCGGAGCAGCAAACGAAGGTGAGGGCGCTGGAAGAGGAGTTGTTGATGGAGAGGGGGAGGAGTAAGGCTCCTAGTGTTGTGCTGTCGGAGGATTTGGGGGTGGATAAGATGAGGAAGAGGAGGAGCGGGGAGAGCTGGTCGGGAGAGGATGACGAGGTGGAGAGCGCGGAGAGCGAGAGCGTGTTTAGTCGGTGTAGGAGTCCGGTTGTGCCTGAGACGCCGGTGCAAGGGGGGGTTGGTGTTGTTGGGAGGGGGGAGAGGTTAGGGACGCCGATGGCGGGGGTTACACCGAGACAGCAGCAGCAGCAGCAACCAAAGCCGGCGATGAATGCGTTTCAGAAGATTTTTAAGGGGATGGGAGGGGGGGAGGAGGGGTGTAGTAATTGTAAGGGGCAGGATGCGAGTGTGGCGTGGGATACGGTGGGGGTGTTGAGGGATGAGAATAGGAGGTTGAAGGGGAGGGTGGGGGAGTTGGAGGGGGTTGTGGAGGGGGCGTTGGATTTGGTTAATGGGATTGGGATGTGAGGATTTTCAAGTGAGATGTTGTTGTATTGGAATTGGAAAGGCGTTTAGGGGGGTTATGGGTAGGGGGGCAATGTGCATTTAGAATGGTAGGGTATACTAAGCGGATGTTTTGGGATGGGGATACTTTTGGGATGTAGGTAGGTAGGCTTTGTTTTGAGGAGTATTTCTCAATAGGCATATTTGAATGCTAAACAAGCTCTTGACACATTCACGGAGGTAATTCGTCTTACGTTCTGTGTGTATGATCACCCCAACGAGTCACATCACCCTCAACAGCGTTCAAGCTTTATTGGGGGTACTGCAAAGTTAAGAAATGCTCTTGCTTAATTAAGACTGGGGTGTAGGTATCTTTCAAAACTACAGAGGATGACTTGCGGGGAAAACCCTCTTAGTTTTTGCAGAAAGTGTGACTATTGGATATTCAGGTGACAGACTCGGTGGGCTTTTCTGTTCGTTGAAAAGGCTCACGCCACTATCTCCATAGTTTTGGTTACGGGGGGTTCCAAGTTGAGATGGATTTGAGAAGGTTTTCGAAGACGACCAACAACCAAAATTCCACCTTGTACTCGCTTTTATCACGATCCTCACCTTGTGTTCTGACATTCCACACCAGGAATACGAGATAAGTATAAGGATGCCTTCCTGTGTCCATCGTAGCAAGCAGCACGTTGAATGTACATATAACTAGGCCGTTTACAAAAGGGCTTTGCCTGATGAGGCCATGTTGTATGTTTGGAACCAGTGGCAGCTGATTGACTTCTGTTTGGTCAAATTCTATAGCGTCCGTCGCCTCGACCCTATCTTTGGATCCGACTGAAAAGACTGAGCCCCTCTACTCCTTCTCTGTCTTTTGTCCCAGTCTCAACGTCTGTCCGCCTGTCTCTCCGGGTATGTACAAAAACCGTTCTCTCTCCTCACCAACCCCTACATTTGCCGCTTAATGGTGCTCCTCGCCGTGGTGATGGTCCTTCTTGAGGAAGAGCTGCTCATAGGCGCAATAGGCTGCGAAGGCGACGACGGCGATACCGAAGCCGGGGAGGGTGTATCTGTATCTGTTGAAGCGGCTGAAGCGGCCGGTATAGCGCCAAGCCTCACTGTGTTTGGGTGGCCTTGTTAGTGATCGATGGGGGACGGAGGAGAGGGAGGGAGGTCGAGGGAGACGCACGCTTTCTCCCAGGGGTCGTAGCGGGGCTTCTTGGTGTTGGCGAGGAACTTGCGCATAGAGAAGCCAGTGATATTTGGCTTGTCGTCGCCAACCTGGGGGAGGGCGGAGCGGAGTATTCTGTGTGGTAAAACAGAGGTTAGCTATGTACGAACGAGGAGATGCTGGGTAGTTGGAGGGGGGCATACCTGGTGGGAAACATTGTGGGCGGTGGTTGACAATTTCTCGTCGTCTTCGTCGTCAGAAGGGCAACTCGCTCACTGAGCTCCAAGCATCACCACTGTCGGTCGTCACTGGCGTGCGGTTCGCAAATGCCAAGATGGCTTAGTCATTCATTTGCGGGAGGGAGGGCTGCTGGTGGTTCGTGCTGTGCGGCACTTGCGCCTGCCCTTGGCGCCTTTTGGCGCTCCTGCTCCCCTTGTGTGCGGCGATCAATCCTCTGGCAGGAGCATTTCAACGACTTTGGAAACAGCAACTCACACGACCCGACGTCGCCCACCGAAGAACATCGTCGAACACTGCGAACATTACCGAACGATTGCCCACCGAACGAAGTCGATCGATTCTCATGTTCGACGAAACAGTCACCCGCAACCGAAAGAATTCACGACCCCTCGTTTATCGCAACCTGACATCTTCATAAGTTATTCCCTTTATTACTACCGGGGACCTGCGGCGCCACGACTCTCGACACCTGCCTCATTCTCTTCAAGGGGTAAAGAGGCGAGTATTGGTGTCAAAGAAGGAAGAAGACGATAGATTTAAGCCGAATATCTCAGGTCCCCGTGTGTCTCCAGCATCCGGTCTCGCGATGCCCCCGCCAAACCCCATGAATCGCTTCCAAAGCGGGCCAAACAGCATGGGATACCATCAGCAATACCAGACACATGCACCTCAGAACTCAGGCCACCCTCCGCCACTGGGTGGCAACCCCGCTTATCTCAATCAGCTGACCGCCGCCGGCAACCCTTTTGGCGCGACCAGCAACTTGATGGGCCTCACTGGTGGAATGGGTGCCGCTGCTGGCGGGTTCAATGCCGAGTCTGGTCTCGCCAGTCATGCCGCTCGCATGGGTTTTCATAGTGGAGGGATGCAGCAGGCACAAGCTCAACAGCAACAGGCGTTACAGCAGCAACAACAACACCAGCAGGCACAGCAACACCCCCAGCATGCAGCGCTCCATTCCGCTCAGCACACACCTCAACAGAGCCATGTTCTTGATCACACGACACGGGCTGCTCAGAACAAGGGAAGGATACGGGAGGTATGGAAGCACAATCTAGAAGAGGAGTTTGAGACTTTGCGGGACCTGGTCCAAACACACAAATATGTTGCTATGGTATGTGATGGAGGCCCTCCCAGATAAACAGACCAGCTTGCTAACTTTTAGAATAGGACACCGAGTTTCCTGGTGTTGTATCAAGGCCTATGGGTGGGTTTCGCGGGAAGAGCGACTACCACTACCAATGTCTCCGGACCAACGTAGACATGCTCAACGTGATTCAAATCGGACTCGCGCTTTTTGACGAGCAAGGGCATCAAGCAACTACTGTGGACGCATCGTCCCAGTGGGCAAACCCAAGAAGAACAGGCAATCAAGCGCCTTTGCCTTTGGCTTGGCAGTTCAACTTCAAGTTCTCCCTTGCTGACGACATGTACAACGAGACCTCAATCGAATCACTTCAACACGCTGGCATTGACTTCAAGCGGATGGAGCAGGACGGTATCGATCCCTTCAAGTTCGCTTCACTCTTGATCCCTTCTGGCCTGGTTCTCGAGGATGATGTGTACTGGATCAGCTTCCACGGTGGTTATGACTTTGGCTACCTCACCAAGCTATTGATGCCCAAAAACCTGCCAGGGGATGAGGGTGAATTTGACGAAGAGATGAAGCGGTGGTTTCCTGCGACCTACGATGTGAAGCATCTAATGAAGCATGCCATCAAGCTCCAAAATAGCGGCCAACTTGAGCTCAGGGATCCTGGTGTGGCGGATATTCTCGCAAAGTTTGAGCAGAAGGCTGGTCTGGAGCACATTGCAGACACGCTCAGGATTAAGCGAGTGGGCAATGCGCACCAAGCTGGGTCAGACAGTCTTCTTACTGGTAAGGTGTTCTTTGAGCTGAAGAAGCGCATCTTTAACGACCATATTCCGGATGAACACCTGGGCAAAGTCTGGGGTTTGGGCGTACCGGATTATTCGATCGGCGCACAGTTCAGCAGTGGGCAACAGCAATCCAATGCTAACAAAAGTAACAATGCCGAGGGGTCATCTGCCTCGGGGACCAACGGTGCTGAACCCAGCACGCCTAATACTAGCAGTGCCGGTCTGGCCAACAACACCACGCCTGCGCCAGCGTCACAGAATACCAATGGCGTGAACAGCTCTTCGAACAGTAACAGCGCCGCTGGGTCTGCTGGCGGTAATGCCGCTCAGAGCGGCAGCGTCGGTGGTGGTATGGGCCCTATGACGCCCGGCGGAGGAGGTGGGGTATTTGGCGCGTTCGCCTTTGGTGGCGGAAGCAACAACAGCGCTAGGTAGATAAAAGAAGGGATACGGGGAGAAGCGCTGGTTTGGGTGATGGGTCGGAGCGATTGTAAAGTCTATTAATGTTCATACGGATGGCGATTCTGGTTCTCTTTTTCTTGCGATGCCCTTTACCACTTGTATTACTGCCCCGAATATGATGATCCATGATGATCAGTGTGTTGCCAGTATTATCTAGGGGTTTTTGCTGGGCTGAACTGTAGCGGGCGGCTCTGGGGTGGTTTGGCTGGGTTGTTGGGGGGGAAATGTGAGAGCGTTGTATGAAATACAGGTATCGAAGACTTATTCTTGAAGGCTTCCTAACTTTACTTTTGAGGAGGTTTTTTTTTTATTCCCAAAATCTTTTGAACCATCTGCCCAACGCTTCCGAATCGTATTTCCAAACCCCTTTGGGACCATTTTTCTAAAAAAAAAAAAAAAAAAAAAAAAAAAAAAAAAAAAAAAAAAAAAAATTTAAAAAAAAAAAAAAAAAAAAAAAAAAAAAAAAAAAAAAAAAAAAAAAACTCTTCTGAACTTATTCCTTTAAAGCCCCATTATTCTCACGATATTTTTTTCCCAGGCATTTTCATTCGATCATCATTGAAGGCATGATTTTGATCATCTTGATTGGTTAGGTGGATGATGCCGGAATAGCTAGTGTCAAGCATAATCACATACACACAGACACATTCTCAAGAAGTTTATCATAACACTAAAATTCCCTATATAAACCACAACATATCCTTTCCCTCCAGTCTAGTATCCCGTAAAATTCATAAAAAAAAAACCCCATCTCACATCACGTTTCTCTACCGCCCCCTCCTCCCCATAATTTCACCCCCATCAAAAAACACAATGATTTTTCCTTTTGCCACACACACACATAAGCGCACACAAGAAAACCAATAAAGTCCTCACTTTAAAAAGACATACAAAAAAAAGAAAAAAAAGAAAAAAAAGAGGGGGTATATATCATAAAAGTAAAAAAAAGACTCCGCGAACCTTGCCTTGCCTTCCCTTGCCCATAACCCATTTCCCATTTGCTCCCCTTCCCTGAATGCCGCCTTGATTTCTTTACCCATTGTGAACCCCCATGACCCATATGTAAAAAATGCCCTTGATAACAACCCTTATTCCGGGACCACCGCTCGGTATATACGCCCTACTCCGTTTCACCCTCCCCAACGTCAACACATATCTGACAGAAACCTTCTTCTTATATGTCCCCAGCTTGCCCATCGTAAACGACGAGGACTCCAGCAAAAAGAACCCACTCAGTGATCGCCAAAGTTGTTCCGACTGGCCGCGGTAGTAGCCCTCTTCTCCAAACTCTTCTTCGTCACCAACTTGATCTCCAGTGGATAATACCCCTTGGCCTTGGGCCCAAACTTGCCGATCGCATTCTTGTTCTCAATCTTTTGCCGGCAGATGGGGCAGATGCGCTTGTGGGGTGTTATTTGCAGGGCAGAATGGAGGCACTCGCTGCAGAAGAGATGGCCTGTCACAATCTTGTTAGAATAGGGTTGAAGAAGAAATTTGCAACGAAACAAAAAGACTTACCGCAATAGGTAACCGTCAAGTCGGTAACATCGTCCATGCAAATGACGCACTGAAACCGCGACAGCTTCACCCAGTTCTTCTTCTTCTCCTCTTCCCTTTCTTCCACCTCAGCAGTCGCGTCGGGGACGTCTTTGTCGACGAGGTCAATCACCTCCGGGTCATGGTCTCCGAATAAATCATCAGAGTCAAAGTTATCCAGCTCGAACTCGTCGTGCTTGCGCTTCGTGGCGGACCCTGTAGCTGACGCCGAAACATTGCTGGCTCTTCTCGAGGCCGCTTGACCAGCTGTCCGCTGACTTGACTGGTTCTTGCGTACGTTGGCTGTTTGTGGGGCGTAGGCAGAGGTGGCCGAAGAAGACGAGGCGGCACCAGAGACGCGAGAAGCTTGAGGGAGTGGGGGCTGCTGGCGGGCGGAGGAAGGGCGTCTAGACGCATGCACTGCTCGTGATGAAGCTGGCATGTTGTCGGCCGAATCTGAGTCTATCTCTTCTTCGTTGGTGTTGCTTGTTGATGGGGGCGGCGGGACCCTCAAGCCGACAGGTGGTGCGACTCGCGGCGCTCTTGACGGAGGTAGCGGAGATATTCGGGGAAAGCGCGTCCCGCTGAATGGGTTACTGGCGTTTGAGCTGTGGTTCACAGTAGCAGGTCGCTGTGGGGTGCCAGATGCAGACGGAATGGAGGGGCTGGAAAAGCCGCGGAAAAACTGATCGAGGTAGAAGTCGTCGCTGTTTGGTTCTCGCTGTTGCTGTTGCGCTGGTGGGGTGAATGTCCTCGAGCTGCTGTGAAAATGGTCGGCGGGTCGAGATGAAGAGAGTAAGTAAGAGAGGTTGTTGACGGTGCGCTGTGGCGGTTGTGGTTGGGTTGGAGCAGGCTGAAATTGTCCTATTGTTGTGGGTTGTTGAAAGAGAGCATCGGATAGGGAAGCTGGCGCCGTTGACGGCATCGGCGTCGGAGGGTGGGGGGCGCCGTGTGAAAAAGTGGGTCCAGAAATAAATGATGGGGTTGTGCCAGAACGAGCTCCGACTTGTGCAGCCTGTCGAGGTTGCCACTGCGTCAAGTTCCCCGGCGAGGCTCCGGGCACGGGAACAAACCCCGAGGGAGATGGCAGCGGCAGAGGACACATGTTCGGGAAGCCCGGGAATCCCAAAGGCGCAAAGGAAGGGTGTTGCAGGGCCAAGTGGTTTGTGTTCAAGCGGTTGCCAGCAGCGGGTGAAGGCAGAGGAGGAAGGGTAAAGGGTGGAGGAAGTGCAAGATTCGCAAGTTCTGGTCATGACATTGGTGTTAGTCTCGACTGGACGAGTGCTCCTGCTCCAGCTCCAGCTCCTCGTGCTCCTCCTGAGGGTGGGCCACGATCATACCTCCAAACAGGTCATCAAAACCCGAGGCGAAAAAGTTGTTGGCCATAATCGCTGCTACTGCTGCAAAGGAGGGACAGCAAGAGACCGCTCACCATCAAAAAAGAAAAAAAAAATACAAAGATAATGAAGCAGCTCGAGGACACTTCCGAGGTGAAAGAGCGGCAAAGACAGAGACGGCTTGGAGATTACCCTTAACTCCACCTGGACTCGGAAAGAAGGTTGTTGAGAATCACAGAGACACGCGGAAGGGGGGACATGGCATTAATAAGGGGGTATGTAACAGATGTCTCTCCCTCAACAAGCGGTCGACCGACGACAAGGCGGCTTTCCAAATCATACCTTCTCTTGGTCCGAAGTGCCCCAACACAAGCCGCCCGCCTCTCTTTCCGCTGCGTTTGCCGCCAATATCACTCACCCTCTCCCCACTCTGGCTCTATCTTACAAACATTCCCTCACTAAACTAGCAGGGAAAGGTGACTTGGTAGAGCCGGGGGCCAATCCAAAGGCCCTCTCAGCAACCACAGCATGAGATTGGCGGCGTGCTGACCTGGCACTTTGAGAGAACTTTGTGAGGGCTTTTCAAAGTTCGTGGTTGCCTTGGCTGGGGTCTCCGAGATCTGCTAGCACCCCGCCATGCCCAAATCTCATCCCCAAGTTGCCTTCTCTGCTATGTGCCTGCCTTCCAGAACCTCGTTTGCGCTCCAGTAACAGAAACAGAAAGCATGGAAAGATATCCTCGGACGAGGGCTTCTCCGTGAATAACAGTCCGGACGGCTTACTGCTTGCCTCGGATCTTATCAGGGCCCAGCGCTGGAGACGAGACAGGTGCCACAGCATGGGATTTTGAAAATGGCTACCCCCCGAACGCGCCCAGAGAAGCCCAGACCACGCACCATGCAGGTCTGGGATTAGCTGCTGCTGGCTCCCGTCATGAGCGGGGCCTCGCTATTGTAGCATCCCCGCCAGGTCCAAAATTTCGACTTTTTTTTCGAAGAAAAGAACATTCCAATCTGGATACCCAGGGCCTATCAGCTACCATGACTTGAGGGGCGCGCACCATTTCCGCCGACAAATTAGAATGCTGCTCCCTTACCGCAGCAGACTCGCGGGACGAGATGCGCCGGTCGCGAGCTTCGTCCGCCTTGCGAGACACTGCGCCACAAGAGGTCCTTTGCGCCCGCTGACGTCGATCCCATCTTCGTCACTCGCCGTGTCGATTTCGTCCCGGCGATGGAATTCGCAAACCGCGACAGACGAAAGTCTATCGGTGCCATCTACCGCGCGGTACAATGAGATTGGCGTACAGCAACTGAGCGCGCACATTTACAAGCAGCTGTTTCCCCCCGACACCCCGCCCCCTCCCCCAGAGCTAGTCAAACTTGCCGAGGACCACCTTGGACGTCATGAACTGCTGGGAAAAAACACCGACAAGTCAGCGCCTGTCGCATTCGATCTCCCCCCGCTGGTCGGAAGCACTCTCGACGAGCATTTTCACAAGCTGGGTGTTGACGCCGGCGAACCTTTCCTGACGCATGCGAAGCGATTTGCGCTGGCAAACCCGCCACCGAAACCGAGAAGCTGGGTGCGCCGGAGCGGGTGGACAAAGTACTACCCAGATGGCCGTACCGAGGCAGTTGATGCACCCGAGGGGGAGGCCATGACATTTGACACCGAAGTCATGTGGAAGGAGAGCCCGTACGCCGTCATGGCCTGCGCTGCGACGGCCGATGCGTGGTATGCTTGGTTATCGCCGTGGCTGTTGGGTGAGACGGAAAACGAACATCAGCTCATACCGATGGGCGATCCCACCAAGGAGCGGGTGATAATAGGGCACAATATCGGGTTCGATCGGGCGAGGATATTGGAGGAATACAGTCTGACGCAGACGAGGAACTCGTTCCTGGATACCATGTCATTGCACGTTGCTGTCAACGGCATGTGTTCCCAGCAGCGTCCGACATGGATGAAGCACCGAAAGGACCGCGAGTTCCGAGACAAAATTGCCAAGGAGTCGAACCATGTTGAGCTCGTCGAGTTGCTGAACAGTGGTGCGTTTTCAGCCCAGGAGGAAGAACTTTGGGTGGAAAGGAGTTCGATCAATTCGCTGCGGGACGTTGCCCAGTTCCATCTTGGTGTCACAATCGACAAAGAAATTCGCAACGCTTTTGGCGAGCTCGACCGGGCTGGCGTTAACAAACAGCTCGATGAACTCTTGACTTACTGTGCTGCCGACGTGGCCATCACTCATCGTGTCTACCAGGTTGTGTTTCCCAACTTCTTGCGAACCTGCCCTCATCCCGTCAGTTTTGCTGCACTAAGGCATCTGTCAAATGTGATCTTGCCTGTTAACAAAACATGGGATTCGTACATTGCCAACGCCGAGGCCACTTACAAGAGGCTATCCGAGGATGTTCAAGGCCGGTTGTTTGCCCTGACACAGAAGGCGCTTGAAGTCAAAGATGACCCTGACAAATGGAGCACCGACCCCTGGATGTCGCAACTGGACTGGGGTGGACAAGAGATCAAGAAGACCAAGGGAACCAAAACCAACCCTCCACGACCATATTTGAATCAGAAGATGCCAGGGAAGCCGAACTGGTACAGAAATCTATTTCCAAAAGCAGACGGCCCTATCAACCTTACTGTGCGCACAAGAGTCGCGCCGCTTCTTCTTCGGCTCTCCTGGGATGGATATCCGCTGTTTTGGTCGGATAAGCACGGTTGGACCTTCAGGGTGCCTTTAGCCGATGTGCAAAAGTACACCGAAAAGCAGATGAAGCCTTGCGATTTTGAGGAGGAAACAGTTCTGGCCATCAAGGAGGACACCCGACATGCTTACTTCAAGCTGCCACACAAGGACGGTCCCACGGCTCGATGCACTAATCCAATGGCGAAGAGCTACCTGACTTATTTTGAAAAGGGGACGCTGTCCTCAGAGTACGACTATGCTAAGGAGGCGCTGGAGATGAACGCCTCCTGTTCATACTGGATCAGTTCTCGGGACCGAATCATGTCCCAGCTGGTCGTGTATGAGTCTGACCTCCCCGAGTCCGTCCGCACCAAAGACCTCGAGGAAGACGCCCCAACCCCAGGGTTCATTCTCCCGCAAGTCATTCCTATGGGCACTGTTACTCGCCGCGCAGTTGAGAACACATGGCTCACGGCTTCCAATGCCAAAAAGAACCGTGTCGGCTCTGAGCTCAAAGCCATGGTTCGCGCCCCATCTGGCTATGTCTTTGTCGGCGCCGATGTCGACTCTGAAGAACTCTGGATTGCCTCAGTAATGGGTGACGCAACATTCAAACTCCACGGCGGCAATGCCATCGGGTTCATGACATTGGAAGGCACCAAGGCAGCCGGCACCGACCTCCACTCCCGCACCGCCGCCATCCTCGGCATCACCCGCAACGACGCCAAAGTCTTCAACTACGGCCGCATTTACGGCGCAGGATTGAAGTTCGCCGGGCAACTCCTCCGACAATTCAATCCCTCCCTTTCCGAGCAGGATACACTCAACATCGCCGGCAAATTATACGCCACCACCAAAGGCACCAAAACCAACCGCCGAGCCCTCTATAAGCGTCCCTTCTGGCGCGGAGGGACAGAATCATTCGTCTTCAACAAACTCGAAGAGTTCGCCGAGCAATCTCACGCTCGAACCCCCGTTCTCGGCGCTGGCATCACCGAAGCCTTGACCGCCCGCTTCCTTTCTAAAGGGGGTTACCTCACCTCCAGAGTCAACTGGGCCATCCAATCCTCGGGCGTTGACTACCTCCACTTACTCATCGTATCGATGGACTACCTCACCCGCCGGTACAACATCGCCTGCCGACTCGCCATCACCGTGCACGATGAAATCAGATACTTGGTCAAAGACCACGACAAGTACCGCGCCGCCATGGCCCTTCAAATCGCCAACCTGTGGACACGAGCCATGTTTGCCCAGCAAGTCGGGATCCACGACCTCCCGCAATCATGTGCCTTTTTTTCAGCAGTGGACATCGACTCCGTCCTCAGGAAAGAAGTCGACATGGAGTGCATCACCCCGTCCAATCCCGACCCCATCCCACCGGGGGAAACCGTTGACATCACGCAGCTCCTCGAGAAGGGCTCTCTGGCCTACCTCGATCCAAACATCACCCCCGACCCGAGGTTCGCACCGAAATTGGATGACATCCCATACACACCACGAAAGCCGGTGATGGAAGAGCTAATGGAGGAGGAACATGGGGACGAGGATGAAAAGGCAAAGTTGAGGTTCATCAGGGCGCAGATTACGAATGATGAGGAGGAGTTCAAGGCGATTATGAAGGAGACGAGACAGGAGAGACAGGTGTATGTGCCGAAGGTGCCGGTGAAGATTCTGAAGAAGCCGTATAGCGCGAGCGCGAGGTTGCTGCCGGGGCCAAGAGGGGGGAAGTATGGGCAGAAGGAGCCGGTGATGGTGAGGGAGGCGTTGGAGGGGGTGAGGTATAGGAATTTTCCGGGGGGGACGGGGGCTGCTGCTGCTGGTGGGAAGGCCGCTGCTGGGGGGAAGGGGTGGGAAGCGGCTGGGAGTGGGACGGGGACGGGGGGGAAGGGGTGGGGGAGGGTGCAGTGGGATTTTACGAGGTGAGACAGTTGAAAGGGTTGTAAGATATGGAGGGTTGGGATGTATATTGTATGATTTTTTCGAGGGGAGGGGGAGGTCTGTTTAAGGCATCATGGCTGGAGTTGGCGTAATTTGGAAAAAGGGTTTTTGAAATGGAAGCATTAGGGGGGGGTGGGAAAAGCATGGAGGGTTATTGTTTTGTATTGTTATGTGTTCTTGCTGTTATGTCTACTGGAATAGGGGGGTTACTTGTGCATGAAGCATTAGCATAAAAGCGAAAGTATTTGAAAGTGAGAAATCAAAATCGAAAAAAAAAACATTGAAAGATATTCATCCTCTGCTTTCAACAATAACTCTCCATTCTCGGGACTCTCTCCCTCTTTTGCAATGCCATCATCAATCCCGGTGCCTTTTAAAAAAAGAGCTGGCCACCTACTTCGGAGCTAGGTACCTCAACAGGCCTTCATCTATCCATACCATTCTCAGCTAACAACACACCGGCAGGGATAGCGCCGAGGCCTTGGAAGAGGTTGGAGGAGTCAGAAAAATCTTTGATGATAACTAATGAAAGCTAAAGAGAAAGCCAATAGCCTACCTATACAAAAAAAAAAAAAAAGTTCTCTGTTTCATCACCGAGATACTCAACATACCTAGATATCGTAAGCTCCAAAAAGGTACCCCCTCCCAAACATCAAAAAGGAAGGAGCGAACGATGGTATATATACTACCTCCCGGACACACTTTCCAACAGCTCCAGTACCCTTACCAGGCCGCTACAGACTTGTGGTCAGGTCAAAATGGTAAGGGTGTTGGAGCTGTTACCGCCCCAGGGACTTGCAACCGATAGCTCCCTCGTTCGAACCGGTGACAAACCCACGGGTTTTCGTAACCGAGTCCACCCTTCCCGATAGGTTGGCCGGTGAGCTTTTTGTTTCTTTCTCTTTCCTTTTATTTAACTGTTAACTTACTATACGACATTTTATTAGATTTGGCTTGGCCAGTTTAATAAGTACAGGATCAAATTTGAGGGAAAGGGTGCTGTTTATATTTTCTAGGTAGGTAGGTTAGATAGAGTTAGAGTGATAAACAAAGAGAGATATACGGTATGTAATCAAGGTCAGAGTTGGGAAGGTGATAAATTATAACCAATTAAGAGAGAGATGAATATATCGAAAGGAACCGATGGTAGCGAGCCCTCATAGATGATCCCCAACCTCATAGGTCATTGAAAACATATCAAGCTCTCTCTCTCGTACACCGACCGACAGCAGCCCACCTCACCCCCTCCCCCTCAACACCCAAAACATTCATGGAGAAATTAAACAAATATCATTCTGACCTTTCCTAACATGGGTATTCTCTATTCCTTTCCCCACCTCCCTCCCCAAAAAAAACAAATATTACTCAAAATCTATTCCTATCACCCCCGCCCTCCCCCAGGAGCCCCAGGCAACGGCCTCGGCCCTACAATCTGCCTCCTCCCCGCCCCGATCCCCTGACTCCCCTTATTCTGCCCGTCACCCCCCGTATACCCCGCCCACTGCCCCACATCCCACCTCCCCCCAATCCCGCCCCCAATCCCCTCCACCCCCTCCCCCGACCTCGTCGCCTTTGCCATTTCCTTCTGCGACTCCTCCCACTCCTGCTGCCTCTGCCTCTCCAGCTCCATCTCCCTCTCGAGAAGCGACTTGCTCGCCCAGCCGGCAGCCTTGGTTTGCTTCTGCGCGAGCTGCCGCCGGCGATCTTCTTCCGCTTGTTCGTCTACTGTGCCGGCGAGTTCCTTGGAAAAGGTTGAGTGTGGTGGCGAGTGTAGAGGAGCCGGGTTACTGGCGAGGTAGCGGTCTGTTCTGGAGGTCACCGGGGAGGTTTGTTTAGCAAAGGGACTTTTTGATACGAAGGGGCTGTTGGTGGTTGTTGGTGATTTGGTGGAGAAGGGACTGGTGGTGACTTGGGGTTTGGGAGCGAAGGGGCTGGTTGCCTGGGGTTTGGAGGAGCGAGGGCTGGTTTGCTTGGCAAAGGGGCTGCGGTTGTTGCTCGCGCCGCTCCCGGGGGTAGGGAGCTGACGGGCTGAGTCTGGGGAGGTTGTAGCGGAGTAGGTAGTTGGGTCAGGGAGCGGCCGGGAGCCGGTGTGCTGCTTGGTGATGGGTAACGGCTGGCCACCAGTAGGTTGCTTCCGGATGGGGAGAGTAGGTGGCGGCAGGGAGGACTTCTCTCCGGTGCGATGGGTCTTAACCTTGGCTGGGTCGGGAAGGGGTCTCGGTGATCTGGAAGGGAGTGGCGGGCTGAGAGGGGGTTCTTCTGCGATATCCTGCTCGTTTTGTTGGTGGTGCCAGGACTTTGAGGCAAAGTTTTGCTCGTCCCGTACACTCCATGAGTCCTGTCTGCTTACCTTATCCGCGGCGGCAGGGCGACTGCGAGACCGAGACCTTGCCTTTTTGGCGTCCTTGTTGCCGTGTCCGCGAGACCGCCCTTGGCGTTCTCGCTCGTACTGGGCCTCTCGTTCGCGCGCCTTTGCGAGTTCCATTTCGAGCTGCTTGATGCGTTCCTTATCCTTGGACTCCTGATCCGCTTGGTATTGACTTAGATACTGGCCTCGCAGCTCGGACCCGCTCTTTTGCTGCCGAGCTTTCGCACGCTCCTCCTGCAGCCGGGCTTCAGCTTCGGCTTCCTCCTTGCGCCGCTTCTCCTCAGTTATCCTCCATTGTCTTTCCTCCTCCTCCCATCTTCGCTTCTCGTCTTCGATCTTTCTCCGCTCTTCTTCTCGGATCCGCTTGGTCTCCTCTTCCCACCTCTGCCCTTCCTCTTTCTTTGCCCGCGCTTCTTCGGCTTCGGTTTCCGCCTTCCTCTTGCGCTCTTCCTCTTCCTGTTGTAGCCTCAACTTCTCAGCCTCCTCCTTTCTCTTCTTCTCTTTCTCATATAAACTTGGCACTGCCGGACCAGCACTAGTGATTTGTCTCCGGCCACCAAACGCAATCCCTAAATTGTTTTGGTTCGCACCGCCCATGTAGCCGTACTGGGCAATATTCCAAGCCGGCGACGTTGCGCCTTCGTGTTCCTTCTTGCTCCAGCTACTAACACCAGGAGAAGTTGCGCCATTCCGGTTCGGGGACTTGCCTCGCGCCCATGGTCCAGCATCGTCGCCCCCTGTCTTGGATGCTGATAATGACGGCGTTCCCCTTCCATACACCGAGGACGAGGTATTACTAGCATTGGAATTCCCACGGCCCCGGATGACTGGTGGGGTGTTGTAGCCTGTTGGTTGTGGGCTAAGTAAGGCCGAGTTCTTGACCTTGGGGCCAATCGAAGTAGGAAAACTGTCCGGTTTCGCCCCATTGGCAGCACGGCTGAAGGCGCTGATGCATTGCAGGACCTGGGCGGGATCCTTTCGCTCGAAGAGATCGACCGTCAGGAACATGTCGTGCTGCTGGAGGTTTAGCGGCGGTGTCTGACAGGCGCGGAGGAAATGAGAGATGTTCTCCATCTGGACGAAGGGCATGGCCGATTTCTTGAACTTGACTCCTGGGGGTGCGACGGCGAGGTTGACGAGTCTAGGGGCACGTGTCAGTCGATTCGAACGGTTTGTACAACAGATTAACAGTGTGGAAAGACGTACTTGCACAAAGCGACACCATCTTTGAGTCCCTCGAGCAAGTCCTTACCAGGCAAACTCTCTCCCAGGACTGTCTCGATCCATTGCCTCGCCTCGTTGGCGGCAGCTGGTGTGTACTTCTCCAGGCGCAACCGGCGCAAGTCTCCGTCTAGCGATGTCACTGACGCCATGATGGGCGATTGCTGATTTTCTGGATTGTTGTCTTTTCAAGAAACCAAGCAAGTTGTCGTGTGTACAAAGCAAAAAAACAGGTTTGGAATACAGCAGGTATGCGCGCGTGGTTGTCGGTCCGTCGGGAGGTTTCCCAGTTGCGTCAGCGGATCCCTATCTCTTTCTTTAACCCTCTATATTTCCCTCCCCCTAAAAATAATTTCGTACGCCCCCTAACTTTTCAGGGTGATTTTAGTGGGCGGCAACGGGCCGTGAAATGAAGCAGCGGGGCCCTCAAATGTTCGTAAATTGGAAGAGAGTCAGCAACCGAAAGTGGGTGGGTGGTTGAGGCTGTCGTTGTCGTCGGTAGGGGGGGGGGTCATGTCTTGTAGAATGAAATTGCGTGGCATTCTTCTTCCAGGGCGCTTCTTCAGGGGACATCCCTTCCATGCCTGGTGTGCCTTGTTGCGTGCCCCTCATTTATGGCTTGGCAGGGAAAGTTGGATGTAAGTGTACGTTCAGCCACAGATTTAAATCCGTGCACGCTGAGTGTGGGGGAGGCAGTTAATATGTGGCTGGTATTAAGCATTTGGACGACGCCTTGAGCAGCCATCGAGACATCTTGACAAGGTTTCCATAGTTTAGAGCCCGGTTGGACGTCTTCGAAGGTATCTAGATGAAGTCTTCTCAAATAGATCTAGCAGTTTAAGAACCCCGTTATGTAAATTTCTGGCACCTACCTTTCTGCCAGAAAACCCCCACTAACAAACCTCTCCAACCCTTGGCAACGACGTCACTCCATCAAATATTATTCCACTTGTAGCTTTTGTCACCACCAAAAAAAAGTATCGCGAACCGCGTCGCAACCATCACCACCCGTCTCCCCGCTTCCCATACCCCAACCCCGACCCCCCTCTACTATACCCATTCTTGTATACCTTACCTACCCCCTCCCACAAACAATGTCCAAACCCCCGCTCTCCCTCTGGCAAAAATGGAAAGCCCTCCGCCTCCCCTGGCGCCGCCACTTCCTCGCCGGCAAAGACCTCGCCGGCAACACCTACTGGGAGTTCCACGACCGCGGCGACCCCAACCCCGCCAAATGGCGCCGCATCCTCCGCCCCAACCCCGCCCTCAACCTGCACCACTCCGACGTCAAGATCCCGCCCCAGTGGCACCAGTGGCTCCGGCACACCCGCCCCAACCCGCCCTCGATCGAAGAGCAGCAGCTCGACCTCGTCCGGCAGGAACGGCTGAAGATCCTCGCCGCAGAGGCGGATAGGAGGTGGGAGGCGAAGCCGAGGTATATCGAGGAGGACTCGACGAAAGAAACGCCGAAGCCGGCGCTGGAGGGGAGCGGGATGTGGGTTGAGAAGAAGCTTGAACAGGCACAAGGGAAGGAAGGGGAGGTGGTGCCGAAGGAGGTCAAACGGGAGGAGGTGTGGGAGGGAATGAAGAAGCAGGCGGAGAAAGGGAGGGATGGGGAGGTGATTGTTGGTGGGAAGAAGAAGATTGATCCGTGGAAGCAGAAGAGGGCGGGGCCAGGGGAAGAGTGGCAGCCTCAGGGGTGGACACCAGGGGCTGCTAAGAAGCCATGATATTGACAGAGGTGGAGAGAGAAAGGCGTGATGAGGAATGGAGTTTGGCGTAGGAAAAAGCATGCATCACGTCCAATTCCTGTATACTAGCATCCGGGAGATACCTCGCCTCTCATGAGTGTATGATATGTATAAACATCGTACTCGCCAGACCTGCAAAAGCAGCACCAGCCCTCGCTTCCAATTTAAAGCACGGGTTGACGCCAATTCTGTCAGGCCAAACGAGTTCGAGAACCTCTACCTAAAGATTGTTAAAAACAAGATAGAAATGTACAAATAATATCCTCCATCTAACATGAGTAATAATAACGCCTTGATCATGCAACAAGACTTCTCAGCATATGTGATGATGTCCAGCAATCCCACCCTTCATCCCCCAAAATAATAACCCATTGCTTTTCCATACAGAGGGGTATCAAAAAAATGAAGTCCATCTGGAATGCTCCAAACGCCCTGCTCCTTTTCCTCGACCATGTACAAGCAGACAAATCATCTCCACGCTTGCTCAACAGCCCAGTATCCTCACAAACAACCTCAGATTATTCGTTGACCTCGTCAGCATCTCCCTCGCCAGCTTGTCAACCGCATTCCCCCTGCCCCTCCCTTTGATCTTCGCTTCCCTCGCCTTAATCCCCGTCTCAATCGCCTGCTTGAGACGCTTCGTATCTGTCACCTCAGTAGCCGAGTACAAATACCACAGCATATTCTCCAGCAGCAGCGACAACTTGGCATTGTCCTCCGCCGTGATCCTCCCAGCAGGAAACGGCAGGAAGCACTTCTGCATCATCACCTCCGAGATCCCATTGCGGCTGTCGCTTTCAGGATCGACATCACCTGGATCAGGCAGACCATTGGGCAGTAAATCATCGACGATGTTCCTGTACAGTGAAACCTTGACAAATCCAGGCAGATCGTTATGTGCCTCCATGAAGAGTCGGAATACTGGCAGCGGTGATGTCCTGACTTTGTCTGAAAAGCTCTGGTAAAGTTCCGGCGTGGGAAAGGATGCGTCTGGGAGGTAATGAGCTGCCGCTGAGAGAAGGCGGAATATTCGTAAGCGAAGGGGAATAGTTTCGGCAACTCCATCGGTCAAGCGGAACATAGCCACCGGCGGGCCACAGTCGCTGTCCATCGCCTTTTGGGTCCTTCTCCGTACCCTCGACATGGACCTGACAGAACCGGAAGGCATCTCCTGACTGTCTCCCTCGCCCTCCAGATCCAAATCGTCATCCTCGTAGTCCCCAAAACACCCATTCTCGAGATCAAGCACCGTGTCTGCCCTCTTCCTCTTGACTTGTCTCGATCCAACAACCTTCTCACCCGGAAACACCTCCCCATACGTCTCCTTCTCTCCCGCCTCCAAAGCGAATGTCAACGCCCTCATCACCTCTTTCAAGACATGTTTTCTTTGTCTGTTGATATCCTCCAGATAGTTCACCAACAGACTGTTCCTCAACATCGGATACGGCTCGTCTTCGGTGGTTGTCTTCTCATCCATCGCCAACCGATCGTCCCAATCCTGCTCCAACACCGTCACCACAAACTCCAACCACGGCTTCCAGTAATTCCACCTCCCCGGCGCAAAAGCAGCGCACCAGAACGACCATCCCAACACCTGCCAAAAATCCGTCGCGCGGTGCCATAGAACTCCTGTCTTGGCAAAGGTACCTCCCATGACGTCAGAAGAGGACGCGTCACTATCGGTTCCGCTCATGTCACTTGTTGGCCAGTCGCCAAAGAGGTCACCTCGTTTTGATCGTCTGATGCGACCTAATGATGAAGGGGCAGGCTTGAACTCGAAAGCCTGTCGAAAGTTCGCATTGACTGGTCCGGCGACGGACAACAGGCCACGCAGGTAGGAGAGAGCAGCGGCGCCGTCGCGTGTTGACGAGCTGGTCTTGTCTTCGCTCAATGGCGCGGAGGTGAATCGGGGGTGTATTGCTAAGCTGCTGAGAAAGGCGAGCTGGTGCGGTGGAGGGACGTAGACCTTCTCTGGTGGTCGGGAGGCTTGGTTTTTCGAGGGTGGGGAGAAGCTGGCGCATTGTGACAAAAGGTCGTGGAGCAATGAAAGGGCGGCTGGGTCTGTATAGCGAACATGATATCAGATATTTGAAACGGAAAAACAAGCTAGAAAGAGAGCAACACACATAATCTCTCCTCAAGGTGGATCTGGATCTGATTCTTGACTTCATACGGCAGTTGCGCCGCCTCCCGGTAGGGAACAGGCAGTGTCTCATCATACTCGTCAAAGTCGTCTACGCTAGTAAGCGCAGAGACGTCACCGGCATGTTCGCCATCGGTCCTAGCCGTATGATAGGAACTCGGAGTCGAGATGGTAGTGCCCAGTGTCGTGAGGGGCGATGTGAGAGTCAAGGTCGCCATTTGAGGAAGCCGTCGTCACTTTTGGGCAACCAGCAACCGGCGGTGAGGGATTTTCTGACAGATCACTTTTAAATATGCCTTTGGACCATCTAGAAGCGTTTCTGGAACGATTACGAGGAACAAACGGGAAGGTGCAAAGAGTACGAGACAAAGAAAGAGAAAAAAGATGGGAAAAAGGTACAGGGTTAAAGGGTGTTCAAAGATAGCGCGTCACTACGCGACGGGTGGGGCGCTGTAGCGTGTTTACAGCCCTGTCGATTTAGCGGCGCACAGTGCGCGCATTCCCTGGTCAAAGCTCCCGCCGTTACCAAACTGTTGGGATTACCCCACGTTACGGATACGTACCGGCGGTTACGCAGGGCTACGGCGGGTGTTATTCTCTTCTTGTTCCTCTGTTTCACGATTAAGTTGAGCTAAACAAGCCTTTGGCGGGTATCTACTTTCTATCACCAAGAGTTACATGCGCTTAACCTCGGATTGCATCTGTCAAACACGTCCAGCGCCTGCAGTCTAATGCAGGTCTTGCACCGCTTGCACCGACTTACTTCCTCAACTTCAACACCAACCACCCAGCAAGTCGATATCCAACAATGATGGCCATCATGATACCCACATCCTTGCCCATATACCCAGGCTTGTATCCGTACTGATCCAGCACTCCCTGGCCACGGATAAGGCACTGATCCGCCAGGTCGGTCTGCCACATGCCTATGGTCTTGTTGTTAGCACTTTTTTCTTCCTCAAGATGGTGCATGGAAACTCACAATGACACCCATCCGCCGTCTCGGCACAGGCGTACACCCTCTCGCTAAATTCATTAATCATCATATTCTCAAACACATACTTCTGGTAGTCCCAATAATGGAAGACATATTTCCAAAACACATTCAGCGTCCCCGGCGGCACCATGAACCCATCCACGCTCATCCACAGGCCGTTCGCAAACGCTACCAGAGCCAGCGAGATGACAAAGGACGGGAAGAGCGAGGTCATGAACACCACCAGTCCCTCTGCGGCAAGTAAATCCAGGAACAGCCAGAAGACCCAGGTGAAGAAGGCCTTGGCAGTAGGCTGGAAGTTGGAGAGCCAGTAGCTGATCACGGAGAAGACTATCGAGATGAGGAAGAGGTATGGTGTCCCAACAAGGAAGTTTGACAGCGTCATCGCAGTGGCGCCGTACAATCCGTTCCGTTTCTCTTTGGCGTATTGGTTGTAGTCTTCGAGGTAGGCAGGGCAGTAGGCCACAGCCATGAAGCTGAGGAAGGCGCTGCCGTAGAAGATGGAGTTGGTAAAGGGGATGATGGAGTCTTGGGTGGCAGGGAGGCGGAGCCAGACTGTACCCATCATTATTGCCAGACCTGTTTTCTTGTCAGCATCTCTCCTTCAGCATAACCATTGGCATTGCTTACCGGTATACATCGCCAACCGTATCCCATAAGCAACCACGTCCCGATAGCTCTTGATAAAGCTCCTATGCACCAACGTCATCACCACGCTCCCTATCCCGGGCTTCTTTTCCCTCGTTTCGTCGTCTACAATCATCTTGTCACCGCCCTTCTCCGCGGTTGCCGCAACAGAAGCAACATCTTCATCCAGTTTCCTCTTTAGCTCGGATCTCTCCCAACCCAACTGCATCTCCTCCAACTTCCCCCTTGCAAGCTCTTTATCATCCGCGTAGTCAATATTGACCTGCTCGAGCAACCACTCGGCAGGATTCACATGCCTAGGCATCTCCATCCCCAGCTGCTGCTCATAATACTCGCCCAGCCCCGCCACCGCACCGAAATAATGCGCCTTGCCCTCCGACAGCAGCAGTAACTTGTCAAACAAGTTGAAAGTAGCCGTCGACGGCTGGTGAATACTCGCAACAATAATCAACTGCCCCCTTCACGTTAGCCGTCATTCCTTTTCCTCACATTTCTTCTTGCTGCTGTGTGGTGTGTGTAAACTCACATTATTCTCCCTAGCCAACCCCCTCAACCACCTAACCACCTCCCAACCCCCCCTCGCATCCAGCCCGCTCGTCGGTTCATCCAAGAACACCACCCTCGGCCCCGTAATCACCTCCTTCGCCACCCCCAACCTCCTCTTCTGGCCCCCTGATATCCCCTTTTTTGTCGCCGTCCCGACGATGACATCTGCTTGCTCTACCAACCCAAAACTCTCTAGCAGGCCATCTACTCTCTCCCTCCTCTCCTTTTTCGTTATGGAGGCAGTGGACAGCTTTGAGGCGAAGTGAAGCGTCTCTCGGACGGTGAGGGCGCCGATGAGGGAGTCTGTTTGTTCGACGAAGCGGGTTATCGATTGGAATTGGGATAGGGGGAGGGGTTGGCCGTTGAGGAGGATGGGGGGGGAGGAGGATTGGGAGGGGGGGTTGCGGCGGGCGAGGGTGTTGAGGAGGGTTGTTTTGCCTGAGCCGGAGGGGCCCATGATGGCGAGGATTTCGCCGGCGCGGACGAGGCCGGTGGAGTTGCTGAGGATTTTTTTGTCTGAGATGGAGAGGGAGAGGGAGGACCAGGAGAGGGAGGTGAGGGTTGTGTTGTGGAGGTGGTGGGAGGGGGAGCCGGATTCGGGGTCCATTTTTGGGGAGGATGATGAGGTTGATGGAGGTGCCATGGTGAGAGATGATGAAGAAGAAGAGAGGGGAAACGATGGAGCGGTGAGATGAAGGTAGATGTGCAGTTGAAGTTTTTATACCCTCTCCTCTCAGTTCTCAGTCACTTCAGTCAGCCCGACTTACACAGCCATAATCTCACCCATCAGCTAGTTATACCCAACCCCTACCATGTCATACTCATACTACACCAGCCATCCCCCAAGACCCCGAATCACCCACCGTCACTCCAAGACATACCGCCGTTCTAGCTTTCCCCTCCTGTTCGTCGCTCTTACCACCAAAAATCCGGAGTTATTACGTGCACCTTAGCTAGCCTCATCACCAACGAACCCCAGTCTAGCTGGGCGGGATGTCGATCACTTCTTGGAAATGTGGCTAGCTCCCAAAAACATCAGATACACCAGGGACTTGAAGAATAGTGGTAAAAGCTGAACCGGGATCTACCACCAACTGCTAACCCGAGTAAAGCCAACTCCGAGTGTGTAGGTAGCGCAAAAGTGTCATGATGACTTGTGCAGCCGCAAAGAAGAAGCAATTGACCAGGGTGCGGGCACCACCATCTCGGGAATGGTAAACGGCGATGGTTGACAGGTACCTAGGTAGGTAGTCTAGTTGAGCCTCACCCTTGCAGTAACCCGCTGACCATGGAATTCGGGTTGGTGAGATAAGTTCGCCGATGACATCTGATGCATGATGCAAGGGGCGTGCTGTACATAATGTACCTTATAGTGGTAGGCGTTGGAGGGGTTCAAATGCACACCGTCAACCAACAACAACGTAAGATCCCACGTGGTCGCCGACATCACCTTCGCCGTATATGTATTATCGGGTCGGGACTGTGCCGGTTCGGCGAGGAAGAGTGAGACATGACGTGGAGACCTGACTGTAGTCCCCGTGTGTTATCCTAGTGCCGAAATCGGTCAGCAATCGCGGCACCAAGGAGCGATTGTCATTGTGTTACACGGCAGTCCCCGACGTCCCTCAGTCTTGGCGCAGGCTGACCATAGGTCGCAGGAACCATCTGTTGACCAGTCTTGCAGCCCTCTCCCATGCGTTGAACCACCATCAAAAAACTTGGATGCACCCCAACAGCTTTGTCATTCGGCCTTGCATGTGCGTGCCAGAGATCTTGGAAGGCACCTTACCGACCGTTACAGAGCGTTTCAAAAGCTCCTCGTATGCCTCCCACCTAGTTCCGTCATATGTTCAAGGGGGATCTCTTTCATGTGTCTGTGTCCCAAAGCCGCCCGTCAGATTATCCGCCCTATTTCTGCCCATACAGGTATTGCATTTCGCATTCCAGCGGCTCCAAAACCCTCTCCTCCACGGCTTTTGAGAAATCGGGGTTGCCTAAGGATACAAAGTGGTCAAGATAGCATTGGAGACAGTACGTGATGGCATCCGAGAATTGGCGGGTCATCCTGCCTGCTTCCACCCGTTTGTGTAACCACTGGCTTGCCGTTACCAAATCAGCCATATCGTTCTCTTGGCCTCCTGACTCCGGGTTCAGCTCCTGGCGCATGCTCTCAATCGACATACCAGAGTTGATTTCCAGTAGTAGGATACCGAGGGCAAGCATGTTACACCTGTCGACTAGCGGGCTACTATCATTGGAAGGAAACGGGTCGACGCTGCCCCTTCCTGCTTGCATGTGGCCTAAGTAAGGCTGTTTGATATCGACGGCATCGTTATCCCTTAGTCGTATGAACTGAATGGTCTGCTTGCTCCAACCCCTCCGCAGCCAGGGGGTGCTGCTCAGCTGAAGAATCGAGGACACCAGGGTGACGGCCAGCAGGTATAAATCCGGCAATGGGAAGTCTTCATGCTTGATAGCAGGCAGAAAGTCCTGCAGAGTGATGCACTTCTCGCTAAGTCTCGGAGCTGGTGTGTTGACTCTGAAAGGCCCCAATAGTTTCCTGGCGCACAGTCGGAATCCCAGGAGAGGATGCGCCATCGATTCGAGAATATAGCAAATGTCAGTAACTTCTGGTAGTTGTGACTGACGAGTCGGCCTGGTCGATGCTTGTGGAAGCACGATCTTGATCGTCGGTGTTCTTTGTCCGCTGCATCTCCCTGTCAGTCATTTGGTTGCACCTTATGGATGATGTATGGGCCAAGCTATGCCGTACCTGGAAGCTTGGACATCTTCATCTTCTTCGTCGACCTCAAGCTCGATATCAATCCAAGAGAGTTTAGACCCCTTGAGTAAGGAAATCCCAAAACAGTCTTTCCTTCCAACTTCCTGTGCCGAAGACGATGACTTTCGGGAAGGCGTCTTCTTGCCACGCCTTCGCTCCAACCGAAGGCAGGCAAGATGGGTCGGATGAGAAGTACACCACCCACTTGATATCGCCCCATGGATTTTGGAGGCATTCCCACGAATGCAGTCAAGGGACGCAACAAACTTGAGTTTGGAACGGGTTTTCGATTCAGGGGGTGCCTCGGCCTGTGTCTGCCCCTGAAGCTTGTTTGCTTTCTCGATGAATTCATAGAGCCTGGTATTGCATTTGTCAAGCTTCTTCAGCAGGTTGTTTGCATTCTTCCGGTTCATAGTGAATTCGATGCGCTGTCGGAAGTGAAACCTGGTCCGGAATTTAGGTTCATTCGGTTCTGGGGGGTTTGCAATGATAATTGCTGCGAGAGCGCCTGTTGCATCAAGAGTGACTGGGTTGGCTATATCCCATTTTGGTTGCGTTGGCAGCAAGGAGCTCGGCCGCCATCTCTCCCATCTATTCTGGTGTCGAGGAATATCTGTGCCCTCAATATTCAGACACTTTGAAATGGAGAGCATGAGGTCGGCGATCTCGTTGATAGTGCTCATACAAGGTTCGAACGCAGTACCGAGCTTGTCCTGCAGTGCACTGACAAGGTGTGAGTCCTTCCAATGCTCAGAGCTTGGGTTTTCGATCATCTCGCTGAGGTGCTCTTCATCTACAGCCTTGTGGTGTAGAAGCAGGCGTAGGTTTTGTTCATATGACGTGTGTGCCATGTATAGTTCTGCCATCCGATCAGTAAATTAACGCGTGCAAAGATGCATGAGACCCTACCTCGAATGACTTTCGGAAGCTGTTGCCGCCATTGAAAGAATGCAACCGCAGGGTCGACAACATCTTGGTAATGCTCCAGGGCGGAGATCACGAGCGGTATCACGCCGAGAACAATCCCCAGCACTTCAGCCATTTCCGTGGAAAGCTCAGGTAGGTACCTGGTATGGATGTGCACGATATTCTCTGATGCCGAGTTGACTGTTCGATTCCCAGTTGATTACCTAAATCAGACAGGACAGGACCGTCGTGCTGCGAGGAGACTTCAGAAACCGAGACAAGCCACGTTGCTGCCCAGTCTCAGGTGTAGCCCAGCACCCATTCCATCAGATTCCTCACGTGCCCGGCCGGCATGGGCTGACAATTTGATACGCTGGCATTGGGGCGGTAACTCGCTCCCCAAGAAAAAACACCTCACTCACAATTCGGTTCACTCCTCACACCCGGTGGTTCACGCGTGGCTTTCTCGGCTGCACACCCACTCAACATGTCACTGGGAACCGAAAGTAGGCATTGTCTGACCGCCTTCAACGTCCTAATTCTCGGACTAGAAACCACGGACGAAAATGAGTACAGGGAACTCATGCCTCCAACCGCTATTCAGAACCACCGAGATCGTTTCAAGGTGTGGGCGGGCAATCTGGGGGCCTTCCAAGAAGGTCGGGCATCGCTTGATTTCCGTCTTAGGGAGTCTTCTCTCATGAGAACAACTATCCTTAAGCTTCTGAATCAGCTGAAACAGACCATCGCCAGAAGTGAGATTCCATCATTGTTCCCACAGGAGTAGCTCTTCTAACCTCTCGTCTTAAGGCACTGAAGTTGTGCAGGGTCGTCGGCTTCCCCTGGAGAAACAATTCGCGGACCAAATCTGGGAAGATTCGGACTCCAGCGATGACAGCAGCGTTGAGAGCAGCGTTGACGATAAAAACCCAGCCACTCACCGAACAGAACTCGGGCAGAACATGTCCGAGATCGTCCGGATTCTGTCAGGCCTTTTCAAACTGTCTTTCATGATCAGAAACCCAGCCATCAGATCAACGACACAGTCTACGCTGAGAGCCCTGCTCTACAAAGAGATGGTCCACGTGGACAAAACAACTACTGTCGATCTGCTGGCTTCTTACGCCGAGTTCGACCGTGGCCATGTCCAAGAATCATTTCGCCAGATGCGACGTTCTGTCCAGCAAGAGAGAGACAGCTCCTCCACGGCCGACCGATCCGACAACCCCGCACCTGGAGATGCTGTGCACAACAGTTTCCTGATCGAACGGTGGAGCAGATCTCTCACCAACCGTCGCCGCTATTTTGGTTACTGGAAAAAGCACGCCAAAAAGTTGGCCTATCAAGGGGAAAAGCCAGCAACGGATGAACAGCTACTCCTTGACATCAAACAGAAGGATGCCCTGTCAGCGATCCTGAACACCGCCCCAGTTCAGAAGGCAATGAACCGGCTCGCAGTAGCGCCGAGTATCGCGGGGAGGACAATCATGTCGGGAACAGAGGCAACGACGTATGATAAAAAGCTTGACGACGAAATCGACACCCAGTCAACCATATCCCACGCCTCAACAGCGTTCAGTTACAACATCGATGGCAGCGTGGCTGATTTGCCCCGACCTCCTTCCCTGAAGCCTGGTCAATCCGAGTTCAAGTGTCCACATTGCTGGGCTGTCTGTCCGGCACGCCATGCTAGAGGCAAATCCTGGATGTATGAAGATCATTCCACATCGATTTACCTATCTTTGCTGACATATTGAACCGCAGACAACACATTCTTCAGGATCTCCAACCATACATGTGCACATATCCCGAATGCCCGGAACCGGATGCCATGTACACCAGCCGACTTGCTTGGGCGAACCACGAGGCACAAATTCACCGAAAGCGATGGCGCTGCTTTGAGTATGCCGGTCTCTTCCAGACCAAAGAAGCCTTGACACACCATCTCGAGACGGCGCACCCAAACTTTGGCGCAGCTCAAATCCAAGCTATGTCTGACCTTGGTCACGTATCTGTGCAGGACGACCGGACCACCTGCCCCTTCTGTCTCTCAGAGGGTCCCTTCCAGAGGGACCTCGCGAGCCACATGGCCTCCCACATGGAAAACCTCGCATGCTTTTCCGTTATAAGGAGCGCGGGGACTGAAGATGACGAGTCATCGTCGTCTAAAAGCCACTCTGGTGGTGCGCAAGGGGATCGATCCGTCGATTCACTGAGATCCGTCGTTCTCGACTTTCCTGAAGAGAACGATGACAATATTCCAGTTGATCGGCCTGTCAGTCCTCAGAGATCCGTCACTCCTGATCTTGCCGAAGAAAACGATGTCGGTAAGTCAGTAGCGGATGAAGAAGTTGGCCCGAAAACACTGACTGGCCACGTTGGCTATGTTTGGTCTGTGGCTTTTTCACCAGACGGTACTCGATTGGTGTCAGGGTCGGGTGATAAGGCTATCAAGATCTGGGACATCCTATCGGGCGAGTGTATACAGACCCTCGTGGGACACTCAGACGGAATAATGTCGGTGGCTTTTTCGAAAGATGGCGGTACGCTGGCCTCAGGTTCAGATGATCAAACTATCAAGATCTGGGATGCCGTCACAGGAGAGTGCAAAAAGACAATGAAGGATCATATAGGCCTCGTGCAGTCAGTGACATTCTCACCAGACGGCAGGAACCTAGCGTCTGGTTCTTCTGCGATATTCTCACCAGACGACAGGAACCTAGCGTCTAGTTCTTCTGCGATAAAGTTATGGAATATGGCAACGGGCGAAAGTATTCGAACCCTCACTGGCCATACAAGCACAGTTTCCTCGGTTGTCTTCTCACCTGACGGTAGTCGGCTGATCTCCGGTTCTTATGACAAAGCAATCAAGATCTGGGATGTGGAAACGGGCAAGTGCGAACGGACATTAAACGGCCATATCGACGATGTCTTTTCGATAAGCCTCTCGGCAGACGGCAAGCACCTGGTATCTGGTTCAGGTGACAGAACTATCAAGATCTGGGATATGGTGACGTACGAGTGCATACGGAGCCTTGAAGGGCACAAAGATTTGGTCTGGTCCGTGGCATATTCACCGGATGGGAGCCGGATTGTTTCGGGGTTGACCGATGATACTGTTAAGATTTGGGATGCAGGAACAGGGCAGTGTATATCGACACTTACCGGACATCAGTCTGATGTGCTCTCTGTGGCCTTTTCGCCAGACGGAAGCAAAGTGGTATCAGGTTCGTGGGATAAGACGGTCAAGATCTGGGACTTGGACAGCGTTCAACGGACATCAACGGACAAGTACGGCAACATGTAGTCACACGAGGGTGGCTAGACAAAACGCCTTAGCTCCCTACCCAAAACGCCGCTAGCCCGTTCAGGTAGGTACTCGCATAAAGCTGCATCGAAAAACTATTAAAACACACCAAAATCAACCATCATTTCGTGCCAAGTTATGCAACAATATTTCAACCACACCCTGTTCCATTTAAATAGCTGTTCAAATAGCTGTTCAAATGGCTGTTTAAGCCTTGCGCGTAGAAGGAAGGCCCTAAAATACAGCACGTAGGCCACTATTTTACAGGGCTTGACCACTATACCACCACTTGGAACTACCACTTCAAACCACCACTTCAAACCACCACTTCAAACCACCACTTCAAACCGGGCACCAGGCCTTTAAAATCCAGGCTCGATAAAGCTGCCCAAACACACTATTCGAAAGTAATACGAGCGATACAAGTAAGAGACACCTGGCATTAAAAACGACTGTTTTTCCATACAAAATACAGTATTAACTATATTCAAACACTCCTTAATCAATTATTAACTTAATTACCTAAGATAGCTAGCGGCGTTTTGGGTACCTAGGGAGCTAAGGCGTTTCGTCTAGCCACCCTCAGGTATAACAACTCGAGGTTGGTCGCCGATTACCTGCCTTACCTTACCATCCATCCATCCATCCATCCATTAATCTAGGTGTCATACCTATAAAGGCACACTTGCTGAAAACCGAGACATTCGAAATCGGGTCCCCGGGATTTGCCACGCTGACCACCCGACACCACACGCAGCGGCGGGAGTGAGCTAACGAGACTGCAGGTAATTATAGCTTCCCAGTGTTTGATTGGACATTGGGGTTTTTTAGCCCGTCGTGGAGCTTTTAGTGTACCGATTCCCATAATTCGGGGAACTACACTAACTCTCTCTGGTACGTGAGAGGTCATCGTCGGCGATGCTGTGAGTGGTCCGTTGGCTAGGTAGGTACCATCAAGAAAGGGGAGGAGTGGAGAAGAGTGAGCTTGTGTCAAATTCCACACATTAGTGCAGGTACCGAACTGGAGGCAGTGTGTAGATCGCCGACTTCCCCAGACAGGTGCCACTTCGGTGCGGGATTTGGATGGTGAGGTAGTAGATACCTCAAGAGACTTTAGTCTTGGAGGACCAAAGTGGTCGCCGTCCAGAGTGTTGGTCATCCTGTCTCATTGATGCTGTGTATCCTACGTGCGAGAACATCTCTCCGGGTATACTGTCCCGCTCTGGAAATTCCGAGCAAGGCTTCTTGGACTTAGAGACCCTCCCCCGAGCTTGCAGCAACTGACCGTGAGGAAGTAATGAAAAGCTGTTGGTTGTATTATCAACTCAAATTACCAGTTCAAGGCCAATGCCCCGCTCGCTATTACGTGCCCCATTTTACTCAGCCAAACAAAAAAAAGTCCAACAAAAGTCAACAAAAGTCAACAAAAGTCAACAAAACAGACCTAATCCTGTTGAATAGTATCTCTGCAAAACATCCAAGTGTTGCCCCTGAAAACAACAAACATATATCCATCATCATACAATACCCACATCTCTCAAAACTCCTTTTCCCTTTCCCTGTCCTGTCCCTTTTTTGGCATACCACATCTGCCCATTCCGCGCTTTTGTCTGTATCTCTTGTTCTCTGCAAGATCTTTCCGAGAAACTGAAAATCAAGAACGGATATCATTTCATCAAACCCTGTGAAATCCCGCCGTAGAAGTCGAAATCGCAGTGCCTAAAAACAGCAAAAAGCAACCAAGGCCGTTAAAACATGATCCCCCAAATTTTCGATAATAGTAAGAAAAAGAAAATGAACAATAACGAAAATCACGGCGCTTGCGTCACCTGCGTCAACATACTATTAAACTCGCTCATGATGCCCTCATCCGCATTGATACTGCTGATCATCTGCTCCTGTGTAAAGCCCACCCAGAACGCTGGGCTGATCTGGTGCGCCTTCTTCTCTCTGTAGATCTCCTGTGCTACTCCCTTCACCTGGCCCCAGGCAGTGTTGGCCGCCTTCCACACTTTGCTGAGTTTGTTAAGTGCACCGATGTTCAGTCTGATCTGCTGTCGGAGGTCTTCCTCGTCTTCGATGAAGTACAGCGCCCACTTGGATAGGTGGACAATAGAGCTGAGCGTGACAACACAAGTGAAGAAGTGGGTGTGTCGGATGATCGGCACAGCTTGAGTGACCATCTTGCTGATCTCACAAGCGGCGGTGATGGTGTGGCGGGTGTGGGCGTTGAAGTTGTCGCCTGACGCTACCGGCCGATGGGGGGCACAGGAGTTGACAGCTTGGACTGGGGAAGAGTCAAGCTGCGAGAGTGGTTGATGAAGCATGATGGTGCAACTGTGATCAGTGTCAACATTGTGGTAGCAAAACGTGTGGTTATTCCAACATACGCATGCGTGATGAAATGTGCTTGGAACATCATCTCGTCCAACTGACAGTTCTTGTTAAGATCGTCCCGCTTGGACTCTGGCAGGTGAAGCCTCCAGTTTGTGAGCAGAGCTTCTATCCGGGATATGGTATCATCACCCGGGTACATGATCTGAGGCATCCTCATCATCCTGCCTAGGTTTCTGATGGCAGAAATACGGTACGTGAAAGACGAGAACTCCCGGTCCTCACCAGAGAAGAGTTGATCATCAAAGTCTTCCATATAGGCTGGCGGAGGGATACGCTGTGAACGTTTAGGATTTTAGTTGGAGTTAGAACAGAGAGGAATTCTTACCCCTGTCAAATATTGCTGCTCTTCACATGGCAGACCAACATCTGCCTGGATATCGAAGAGCAGAAAGTTGGTGACACGATGGACACCGGCAATCATACCATCGCACACAAAGAGATCCCACCATGTTCGCCGCCAGCTTTCCTCTAGCACCGGGTTGCCGTGGCCGTGGAGGGTTGCAAACTGACGCTTGTTGAGGTCAATTTCAATGGCAAACCGCTCACAGTCTGCCAGCAGCTCGCGTGCCTTTTCCTGTTGACAACTCCCATCCAGCCCAACGATAATGAGCAAGAGGGCCTGGATCAGGAAACCATCCTTGGCAGTGCTGGGAAGATAACACTGTCTAATGGCCTCTTCGAGGTAGGTGGCCTTTGCTGGGCCGGCATCCAAGTACAGCGAGCCAATGTATCTCATGGCAGCCATCACCACATTGAGACCGGGGGTGTTGCCCTCCTTCAGCAGCCGAAGGAAGTACTCCTTGGGCAGCACAAAGGGGTGACCGGCATGGAAGTAGTGGTAGAAGGCATCGAAGCACCTCTCCGCCAAGGTGGTTACTGGTGGCTGATTTTGGGGAATGGCTGAGGGAGTCGTCAAGGCCATCGAGCTGGGAGGCGCCATGGTGTTGGGTTCCAAGGGTGAGGCAAACGAGTTTCGATAAAGGCCTGCGTGGTTAAGGCCAGGAGTTGGTGCGTACTGAATCGGTGACTGCTCCGGAAGGATGATGGCTGGGTTGAAGGCAGAGATGGAGGGGGCAGGTATAGACACCGGGGTATGTCCCAACATCATGGGGCAGCTCTCGACGGTAGGCCCCGAGTACGGAGGCGACGACGAAGCATGGCGCTTGTTGGGATTCTGGGCAGCATTCCTCCGCGGGCCCTTGTACCCACGACGAGAAGCAACATAGATGCATTCTGTAGCGGAGCTTGTGCAACGGGCGCAAGGGGTGTTCCCATCGCACTTGAGGTGCTTGCCACGCTATTGCATTGAGTGAATTAGCACACCCTCTCTTGTAAACATACAAAGTTGCAACTCGGCGATGTTGATGCCACGATCCAGGCCAACCGGCGATCTAACCACCATCACAACCATGAACAGGATGCAACGGCAACCAGTCAGTGGTTCTGGACCGGTCCAGGGGGTACCTTGGCTCTCACGACATGAAGACAAAAAGTAACATTCACTCACACAGGCAAGACATGCTGCGGGGACCGAAGGAGGCGGCGCCGGGTGCTGCTGCGACGGGCGGCCATCAATGGTCGCCGAAAAGGCATTCGACGAGGAGGAGGTCGCCGTCCCCGGGCTGTCGCTAGACACCGCAGGCGAGCCGTTAGTGGAAGCGGCTGACGAGTGTGGGGCTGCCGGCGAGAAGGTCTCCATGGTTGGCAAGCAGATCAGACGATATGGGGGTCAGATGGACTGCGCGATCAGGGCAATGCGAGCAGAAGCAGACAGCCAGAGGGTGTCAGAATCCGAGGCAGGGCAGAATCTCACACTGGTCGGGTTGGGTTGAGATGAATGGGAGGGTATGCACGGCGAACCAGTGGATCAAGCGGCGGGCATTCAGAGCAGCTTATGGTAAGGTATAGGAGGCGGGCCTGTGGCTGTTCTGGGGGCAACGCTGCTTGCTGTATGCCGCCCGTGTCTTGGAAACCAGGGACTAGGCTTCGGGGAGTCGGGGAGCGGAGCCTCGGAAGGGGTAGGCGCAACGGTGAAACGTCTCTTAGCGGCGGGCCTGGTAGCTAGCAACACCGGACGGGAGTTGTTGGTGGGAGAAGAATATAAGAGAAAAGCGGTCCTCCAATCTTTTCAACCACACTCTTACTTGCGTACACGTCTGTCTGAGTTGTCAATTCCAGTTTCTGTTCCTGGAAATCAACCGAGTCCGAGAGCTGGTGGCGGGGCAAGAGAACGAGAGGACAAGCGGTCAATGGACCAATTGATAATATTTTTGTTGAGTGGACTCGACCTATGACGAACGGGACTCGACGGGCTGCTTGTGCAGATTCGTGAAAGGATCTGTTAGGGCAAGCCGGCCCTTTGGGCGTGTCTCCGAGCTGAACTAATCAGAAAGCCAAGTTCCCCTCGCCAGACCGGCTTTCGACCCTCTCCACGCGGGACCTCGACTAGCTGCAGACGATGTGATGGCGTGCTCGGGTTGGGCAGCTGTTTAATAGCTTCCAGACTCGCTCATATAAAAGTGTCTCTGAACAAAGTGAGGCGGGAACTATCCGTGGATCACAGACAACAACCTGTCCATGGGGAGGCTCGGCTCGGGAGGACAACAAAGGCGCAACCGGGGACCTGACGGGCCATTCCAGGGCGGCATCTCGATTCAAGATATCGACGGCCATCAAGAGCTTTCTTTTGCGATAATGAGGAGGACTGACCAGGCCCGCTGGCCCAGCTGAAACCCGAGCTGCTGTCAACTCTGATTGGCGGTGCGCTCAGCCCTTGGTGCTCGAAACAGGAGAAATGCTACGCTGGCGGCCCGGGCTGAGCGGGATGGGACCTCTCAAGGCGGTCACCCTGGAGCATTGCTAGGGCCATAGCGGGCGACCGTTGAAGAGTTTAAATTCCCCCACATCGCAGTCCAATCTCGGATGTGCTTGGACCAGCCTTTTCAGTGTCGTCACAGCGCCCAGGCCAGCCCGCTCTCGACGACATGCTTCACGATCTGTCAGCGAGATGAGACGGCAGAAATGAGGAGTCCTTCACGGCCCGAGCGGGGTCCAGAAGAGCCCAGATATCACCCGCATGTCGTTGCAACGCTGGCCACGTTGCTTTCCAGGTTCTGGAGATGGAGCCGTCGGGGATCTGGAAATCTGGGCAGATGGTCCGAGATCAGGTTGGGTAAAAGATTCTCCAGAGAGTGAAGCTGTCTCGACATTCTCGTCGTCTTTGAGTTGGAGGGAGAGCTTCGAGGTGAGGCGTTGATTGTGTGACAGAGGGCAGCTTTCCTTTGTCCGTTTGCCAGGGTTAGGGTCTGTGGGTGCTACTCGGAAGATGCTCTCGTCGAATGCATGAAAATGGAGCCCTGTGTGCTTCACCGTTACACGTCTCCCACTGCATCGGCGAGTGACGGATAAGGAAAGTCAGGCTCGCCGGTAAGTGTGCTTGCATCGGGGCTGATTACGTTATCGGGGGCCACCACGTTGTACACAGTAGTGGTACGCGGGGAAGGAGCGACGGAATTTGGTTCATCGCACATATTTTGTGAGGAGTCGGGTGTTGGTCCAGGTCCAGGTCCATGAATAGCCTGCATCGGCGATAGCTTCTTCCGTCGCTTCTCGCAACCCCAACTCTTCTCGGCTCACCAGCCACAGCGCCTCCTTTCCCGGTAACTATGTGATACCGCCTTGCACGTACATGCCCGTGGCTAATGCTCTGTCACTAGTCTGGCCATGGATCCTGTCTCGATAGCTGGCCTCGCCATTGGTGTGGCATCCATTGGGCTACAGGTCTACACCGGATGTGTTCAGGGCATCCAGCTGGTCATAACGGCATTGAACTTCCCTGACGATGCCCGGTATCTCAACCTTAGGCTCCGAATGGAACAGCAGCGCCTGTTTGCCTGGAGTGAAGCATCTGGCCTGCTTGACTTGGATGCTAAGAGAAGGGAGAAGGTGCTCGAGTCCAACACATTTGTCTTGCACCGTCAGACCGTCCTCGACTTGCTGGTACAAGTCGAGTGTCTGTTCAAAGAGTTCAAAGAACACCAAGAAAAGCGAAAATGTCTGAGAACCGTTCCCGATTTAGATCAGACACTCGAGCAGCCAGAAAAGGATGCCGCCGAGGCCAACTTCCCCCTGCCCAAGAGGAGGAGGGACTTTATCAGAAAAGCCATGCGGAGCCTCAAGGAGACATCACATGAAACCGCCCAGAGGCTACAATGGGTGGCCTTTGATAAAGCAGCTTTTGAACTCTTGCTATCAAGATTCTCGACCTTGAACGACAACATGACTGGAATACTCGACCAACGCATGCAGGTCGAGATTCACCACACAGTACAGGACACCAACCGTGGAGTTCTTCAGTTACACCACAAGATTTCTGACCTGTCTAGACTTGTCATGGCGTTGAACATCCGGCTCGAGGCCAGCTCAGCTCTTCCTACATCGCAGCTCACAGTAGCCAAGAAACAGGCAAATGCTGACGGGCTGGAACTAATATCTCAGCTGGCCAAGTTCAAGGCCTTCAATGAGTCCATCGAATCTGCCAACAAGAAGCCGCTTGACGAGGCAACAGCAAAGCAGCTGGAACTTGGCAAGCCGGGTGGGAAAAGTCTTCTTCTGGACCGCTCCATGATCGAGCTCGATCCAGTGGCTGACGAGTCTGATCAACCGAGGTGTGAAGCCGCCCTTGTCAAAGACGGTGTTAAGAAAAAGGTCTGGGTTGAGTGGAAAGAATATGACCCACAACGACCGGGGGATTCATCACCACCAAAAGCCGTTATTGTTGAAAGAGTAGCCAAACTGGCAGCCCTGCTGAATCATACACCAAAGCCAGAAGACTTCAGGACACCACATTGTCTCGGCTATTTCGATAGAGGTAGCTCAAATGGGCAGGAAGATGAGGATGAAGATATCCTGAACATGCGGCTGGGATTGGTCTTTGAGAGACCGCTGGACTCCGGTCTTGACGCATCGCTACCGCCAGTTTCACTCCATGAACTCCTTGAGAGAACACGAAAGCCAGCTGTGACGAAGCGGGTCAAGCTGGCTCATGCCATCAGCAAATGTCTACTCTATCTCCATGCCGTCAACTGGCTGCATAAGGGGCTTCGCAGCCACAATATTATTTTCTTCAAGAATACCAGCGGAGAGGTCGACTTTGGCAAACCTTACCTTTCTGGATTTGACTTCTCTCGGCCAGCACGCGCCGATGAGATGACAGACATCCCTGGACCAGGCGATGACGTCGAGTACAACCTCTACAGGCATCCAAGCGCACAGTCAACAAATCCAGATGAGCGCGAACGGTTCAAAAAGAGCTTTGACATCTACAGCCTGGGTGTTCTCCTGGTGGAGATTGCCCACTGGGCAACTGTTGACAAAGTCCTCGGCATCAACCTAAATGTTGCTCGGGGCAGACCGTCCTTTGCCCTGAAAGTTCGCGACAGCCTTCTAGCCCCCGATCAAATCGCAGAACTAGGTGCTTGCATGGGCGAGCTTTACGAAGGAGCCGTCCAGAAATGCATCGCCGGTGGTGAGCAGCTCGGTCTATCGGAGAAAGACGACGAGACAAACGATGCTGTGGCAGCTCGGCTGTCTATGGTCCTCCACGAAAACGTAGTCAAGAAGCTTGGTGAGATTCAGGTCTAGCCTCATCAGCAATATACAGCCGAACCTTAAAATAAGCATTCATCTCTCCCCACCCAGCGGTTCCTGCATTCCAGGTTGCTTGAGAAAGCAATAGTGTAGGAAGCGATGTTCCGCAACCACATCGTCGGAGCGGACCCCTCTATTTAGCCTATTCGATACACCCGTTCCACGTTACCCTGTACCCGCCACCTACCGGGAGGCTGGACTCTTTTTCTCGTGGTCGAAGGGTATTTGCGCTGCGGGAGTTAAGGCAAATGGCCCGGTGAGCCTGTGAACCGATGGAAAGATACACAAACTGCGGCCACTTACACCGTACCAGCTCGGGGAGTGAGATCCGGCTGCGGGGGGCCGTTACTATGACAAAAGGCCCCCTTGTCCAACCACTGCATCAAGCCGTAGCATCTGTTTGTCTAATAGTGATATTAAGTAGAGAGATTCCCAGATCTGCACACTCTGCGCCAAGATCTTTGATCTCTACACCAGTGGGACCTTTTCAACATGGTTCGCATCTTGGGGGTAGCCGTTGCCCTGGCTGGGTTGGCTGCGAGTGAGTCTCTCAGGAAGCTGAATACCGGGCTGACTATCTTGACGAATAATGATCTCCAGGGTATGTACACTCACTTCACGGTGTCTATGCTGATAATTTGCTGACATCTCAACAGGAACTACCAGTCCTTTCGCAGACTCAACTGTGCTTGTCACCGAATCTCGTGTGTCAAACAGTGGGTTTGAAAATATCTGCTCTGGACTAGGAGAACAGCCATGGTCAGAGGGAAAGAAGAAGGGCGGTAAGACCGTGCTTCAACCTCTCCTTGACTACCTGCGGTACGAGAACCGGGCGAGCTCGTCGTCGAGGTTCTGGATCTCGGGTCGCAAAACCATCGATGTCGACAGTGATGTTGACTCGGCCAAGAGCCGTGATGAGTTTCCTGGTCTCTGTACCAACAAGGCACCCTTCTCAAACGAGACTTTTCAGGACACGAGCTCCAAATGGCAGGTCTCTGTGGATGTCAACAATCAGACTTTGACAGGGTGAGTTCCAAGATTCAGTTTGATGAGAGATACAACGTCTGACATCAAGATAGCTTCCGAGATCGACTTTCTTTCCGCTTCCTCGGTGTCCGCTATGCGCCGCAGCCGCAAAGATTCACATACTCGACTGTGTTCCAGGGTTCAGGGGAGGCTGCCTCCGCTTTGGAGTATGGTTCTCAGTGTGCTCAGGGGTCCGAGGCCGGGACTGAAGATTGCCTTTTCCTCAACGTCTGGACACCATATCTTCCAAATCCAAATGTTGGCCCTTCCAAGAAGCAACTTCGCCCAGTCGCTATTTGGATTCATGGAGGTGCCTTCACCGGCGGTACAGCCAACGACCCAACCTTTGACGGCGGTAACATGGCTTCAAGAGGCGACGTCGTTGTTGTAGCCATCAACTACCGCCTCTCCACCCTCGGCTTCCTTGCCCTCAAAGACGGCAAAACCAACGGCAACTACGGCCTCGCCGACCAAATCACGGCTTTAGACTGGGTCCGCAAGAACATCCACTCCCTCGGCGGCGACCCAGATCGCATCACCATATTCGGGCAATCCGCCGGTGCCGGCTCCGTCCGCGCCTTGATCGCCTCCCCCAAAGCTGTTAACAAATTCTCCAACGCCATCCTCCTCAGCAACCTCGGCGGCCTCAACTACGGCACAACCTACTCAAAATACTACACCATCGACGAGCAAGTTTCCCTCGTGGCCAACACCATCCTCAACGCTACAAACTGCACAAACGCCCCATCTCAAGTTAACTGTCTTCGTGCCCTCCCTCCTCACGCCTTAACCTCCCTCACCTCCGCCCGCTACCTCGTCGTAGACGGCACCTATCTCACCTCCCCCGAACTCTCCCTCTCCCCCTCTTCCAAAAAACGTCCCGTCAACATCCTAATGGGCATCACCCACGACGACGGCGCCCCCTTCATCTCCTTCCCCTCGCCTACAACCACCAACTCCACAGCTTACCTTCTCTCCCAAGGATACTCCCCCTCCCTCCTCCCTACCACCCCTCACCCCTCCACCGGCAACTTCACCCTCGACCTCTTCAACTCCACCACCCGCTTGGCGACCAACGCAGTCTTCCGCTGCATCGACCAAGCCACCGCCCACGCCGCCCTCCAAAACAGCGTTTTTTCTTCCGTCTACTACTACGAGTTCGACCGCACCTACCAAATGCCCGGGTGGCCTCGTCTCTCCGTCTGCGAACCCCCCCGGACGAAATCCCACCCCAACGGCGACCCAAGTAAGCCATACCTAAAGTGCCATTCAGGGGAGCTGTACTATGTTTTTGGAACCATCAGCCGACAGGGGCTGCCGATGAGGGACGAGGGGGATTTACCGTTTGAGCAGTACATCTTGGATTCTTTTACCCAGTTCATCAAGTCTGGAAACCCGAATCTAGATAGGGGGTTTCTCAAGGCCAGGGGGGAGGGATGGAAGGAGACGCTTAGGCAGGCGGAGAGGGCTGGGAAATGGGAGGGTGTTGGTAAAGGCCAAAGGGGGCTGAGATTAAGGGCTCTGGACTGGTAAGTTTATATCATCCTCCGTGTTGTGGTAGAGAGGGGTTTGCTGACATGATACAACAGGCCAACCTCAAAAGACGGTCCATTTCGTGAAGTTGAGTACTGCGAGAACTTGGGACTGGGGTTGAAGTATTACCTATAAGCATCTCGATGCCATGTCATCCATTAGTCCTCCGGGGATCCAGCTCGTGAAATACATATATCCTGTTGAAACACTGCACTGCTACCAAGCCTTTCAATCACTCACTAGCTAGTTATCGAAAAAGAAAAAGTCGAAGAATGATAGGTGAAGAAAAAACCAAAAAGCTCACCGGCCAGCCAACTCACCGGTTGAGTTGGGTGGCCGGTTACGAAAACCCGTGGGTTTGTCTCCGGTTCGAACATGGGGGCTATCGGTTGCAAGCCCCCCGGGGGATTGCAGCAGCTCCGACATCCTTACCATTTGACCTGACCACAAGTGTGGCGCCCTGGTAAGGATATTGGAGCTGCTGTTGGAAAATATGTTCCGGGACCTAATATATATACCGTGGTTTGCTCCTTCCTCCTGGGGCAACAAATTGTTCAGGCTGGTATGATGTCTTGCCTCAGGCATCGATAGGTTGGTGTCTGTTTACATTCCCATCTTACTCAGCTGAGGCCAACAATATGGCTCGCGAGTTTCGACAATGGATCCTCTCTTGGTTGACTTACTCATCGAAGCAGTGGTTGGCACCGGAGCCCCGGATACTAGCACAATGTCCGAGAAGAAAACCGATCCGGTCACCGCCACTGACATATCTGACATTGATGATGCTTGAGCTCCCCACAAAACAAACATGAGCTTTCATTTCCACCATGACGACGTCGACCCACGGAACTGGCTTGCAAAACAACCAGGGCGGACTCCCGGAGCCATGCGCCTTTTTTCCCATTGAAAAGGGGTTGCATGTACGCCCACCTACCGTCCTAGATATCTCTCGTTCCCATCTCGTTGTTGACCTCGTGTGCATATTCATACTGTTGTGTTCGAGCTCAAACAGCTAGGAAAGCAAGATGGTCAACCTCCTCTGGACCACCACCTGTCTCTTGCTGAGTTGCTCAACAGCAGTAACAGCATCCGCCTTACCGGACCCCCTCGCAGATGCTGATGACCGTTCTCCTCGTCCAAAAGCCCGCATCCCCCCTCCCCTCTCCGTCGGCGACTATGCCCTCCAAAAGGTGCTCTCCGATGCCGAGGATATCTTTGGTTATTATGACTACCCGCCCGATCCCAAGAAGAAATCGAGGATCAACATGAGCCGATGTGAATGGTAATCCTCCCCCTCTCCCCCTTGACGAAACAAAAAACTAACCCCCTCCAAAGGATGTCCAACCTCCCCGACGACGCCCCCCTCCACCAACTCAACATCCCCGGCGCCCACGCCTCGGCAACCTGGTCTTACACCAACACCACCACCCACCACTCCATCCTCCCCACCTCCCACATCCAATGCCAAACCTCTTCCCTCATCGACTCCCTCAACGCCGGCATCCGCTTCTTCGACCTCACCTTCGGCATCAACCCCCTCACCGGCAAATCCCTCCTCCTCTACCACAACGCCGCCCTCCTCTCCTACCACGCAACCCTCGAATCCGTCCTCTTCGGCTTCTACACCTGGCTCTCCGCCCACCCCTCCGAAGCTCTCTTCCTCTCCCTCCAATACTTCCACCCCCACCAAATCTCCTCCGCCCTCAACATCAACCCCCCCCACCAATCCAAAATCGACCAGCTCATCTACAACCTCATAACCTCCCGCCCAGCAAAACGCTACATCCACCAATCCAAAACCCTCCCCTTGTCCCTCGGCTCCTGCCGCGGCAAAATCATCCTCCTCCGCCGCTTCGACCTCCCCCACATCACAACAAACTCCCACCTCCCCGGCATCCACCTCTCCCCCCTCCACTACCCCCCCTTTACCTCCTCCCAATCCCCCTTCACCCTCACCTACGGCTCCCGCTACAACAAACACCACCAACACCAAACCCTCCACATCTCCGACTGGCACGACCTCTCCTCTTCTTCTTCCCCCCTCCGCAGCCCCGAATCCCACATCTCAGCTAAACTCACCGTCGTCGCCTCCCACCTCTCCCAAGCAGCAAAAGGCGTCATCAGCCACAACAACAACAACAACAACAACAACAACAACAACAACAACAACAACAACAACAACAACAACAACAAAAGATCCAACCCCTACCTCGGCTGGCAGCACGGTCCAGAAGCCGTCAAATCCGACAACGAGCTCTGGATCACCTTTGCTTCCGGCCAGAATATCCTCAACAAACCCGTCCCCATCACCCCTGAACTCTTGGCTTTGGGGTCAGAGGATACTACTACCACCAAAGCCGGCGTGAACAAGGGCGTCTGCAAGATCCTCCGACAGCTCAAAAACAAGCGGTTGGGCATCGTCGTCGTGGACTTCTGGGAGGGCGAGCACGGGGACTTGATCGGGGCCATCCTCGGGGACTGGGGTAATAACGGGCGGTACGGGGGGAGGGAGGGTGAGTATTGTTGATTTTTTTTAGTTGATAATAAATGTTGGGTTGTGCCTTTGAGTGAGGGAAGACTATATATAAAGAAGCTCATGAGATTTTTTATATTGAGTTGGCTTGGATTATTCAAGACATGGTATATCCAAACAACAAAAGTACATGAGCTTTGACATATCCGATAAACAAAATCTGATCATATGTGACACGCTAGATAGTCAACACAAAACAGACTACCAGTATATTGACCGAGAAGAAAAATGTTTGGCGAGGCACTTGTGCCCCAAAACCCTAAGCTCTATTAGTCTACAAAGCTCTAATACTTTACGCTACCCCATACATGTTAAGCAACGCCGTTGCCACCCCCAAACCGCCCAGTCGCTGTTTGTAATTTCTCGCGATTATTTTATAAGTATGCCAAACCCAAAACGCACCGAAAAAAAGACTCTTTTTTAAGTTTTCCACTCCAAGACTCACTCATCTTATCATCATGTCAAATGGCTAGCTCGCAGCCGCAGCAGCCTGAGCTCCATCGACCGCCCTCGACTTCTTAGCTGGTTGCTGCGCAGCAGACTCATCCCCGGGGGCCTGTCTCTTGAGCTTCTTCTTAGGTGGCCGTGGCCTAGCCTCGCCGGGCTCGAATACGTCGTCGGGGAGCATCGTGTTTTTGATGTGGGTGACGGCAAGGAAGTTCACTCCGTCCTTGAAGAGATCGCTGCTACGGCACATGGCCATCCACTCCTGGACCTCGCGGGAAAGGTCGAGTGACGCGGGGGCCTTGCCCAGCTGTAGCCCAACGTAATAGTTAGTTGTAAAAACCTCCAGTTCCTGTTCTTTCTTCTCCGGCATGTCTGAAAGCTTGACTTCGGCCTTGTCGCCGTCGGTGTGCTCGGGTCCATTTCCATTCTTTGTGGCTTCTTCCTTCTTGACTGAATCTTCACTCTTGATACTGTCGACATTCTTGGGAGCTGGTTCCGGCACTGTTGCTGGAGGTGGTGGCGCTGGCGGCGGCATAGCTGACTCTGTTCCCGGCTCTGGTTTGATGATCGCTCCATCTTCGGCGGTGACTGAGGGTGGCGCCGCTGTCTCTGTACCAGGCTCTGACTTGATCTGTCCGTCTTGCGAGACACTCTCGGGCTTGAGTTCCGCGTTGATCAGCTCTGCCTTGACTTCGGGTTTGACACCTGAGTTGGCCTTCTCCTCCTCGGGCGTCGGCTTGTACAGATACGCCAAGCTCCCTTTGTCAACGACTTCTGCGAGCTGCTCAATCTTTTTGCAACGGTGCTGGCGGTCATATCCCTTGTTGAAAGGCCGTGCCAATACAATGGCGGGATGGTTCTCAATCTTGTTGACAAGGACACGCACCCTCGATTCAACAAAACCTGACCACACATTCTGGGCATCCTTAGTCCTGCTAGACGAAATGACTGTAAGGTAATACCGGAAGTCAGACGTGAAGAAGGTGTGCTTCGTGAAAAGGGCTTTCCAGGGCGCTCTGCCTGTCATGATATCCTCAGTTACCTGAACTCCTTTCTCCAGCTCCTGCATGATCACCACCTTGGAGGATCTGTTGACGTTGTGGGTTGCGCACATGGCCGGGTATGCTGGAGTGATGATGGGCATCCTGTGATTCCGGTCGCTCGAGTATAGCTGTACCGCCTGGTGAGTCAACCGCACCTGGATGAGTAAAAGAGTCGACTTACTTTTGGATTCCACACGGGTGCCCGTGTGACAGAGATGTTGTACTCGATATCCTTCAGCAAGACAGGCAAGGGCCAGGGCCATTTCAGCATGATGTGGAAGAACTTGTTTACAACAACAGCACTGGTCGCCTTGGGATAGAGCTGGCACACTCTGGCAACCAACATGGCCCAGGCAACACCTCCAGGGAAACCCATAATGTTCGCATAGATGGCTTTGCGCTGCGCCCACAGCTTGATGGCCCGGAGAGCTAGTTTGAAGGTAGCAGGTTCGGGGACGAGATTCAGGATCTCGTCTGTAACTCTTGTGCCGTTGAGCGAACGCACCTCATTTTCACTCAATCCACGAAGCAGAGTGTTGTCCGTCAGGTTCCAGCTCTTGTCCTCAGGAATCTGGGTAAGGCCTTTGATGGAGCAAAAGATCAGATCGATACTGATGCCGTCGAACTCAAACTTGATGATGGGCACAAAGGCGTCGGGGACGGGGGTGAGATCTGTGATGGCGCCGGGGGGTGCCATCTCGACGAGGAGGTCGGGGAAGATTCGGAAATACTGCTCGGTCGTGACATGCTTGGGGGCCACCACAAGCGTATCAATATCGGAGCCCGGGCCGTAGACACCAAGACGGTAGCTGCCATAAGTAAACACCCTCCCGATAGCTTCGCGCACCATGAACGAGTTCTGGGTCTCGGCCGTAGCCTTCTTCACAAACGCAGTTGTAATTTTCTCGAGCTGAGCAATAACTTTCTTTCTCGACTCTGTCTCGGCACGACTCTCAAATGTGCCCTGGGCACGTAACTCTTCGTGGAGCGCCTGATGCAATCGTTTCTCTCCTTCTGTGGGGAGAGCCGTCGAAATGGGCGGCGTGACGCCGTAGACGCGTTCCGTCATGGTGAATGGCGACGCAAGTTATTCCTCGCTGGGGATTGTCGAATAAGGTGGGCGCTATGGAAAGATGGCAATTAGGGATTTCTGGCAAGTGGTAGGTAGTCGAGAAAGCAAACCAAATCAGACATGCAGAATGTGAGCAGATGAAACCGAACCTTAAAAGAGAGGAATTGCTGGAGAATAACGAGGCAGGTAAATCGAAGCTGGAGAAGGAGAAGTGAAAGAAGATGGAGCGACCCGGCCGGGCTCAAGGCATGATCTGTAGGAGTCGATGGCGTGGTGCGTGAGATGCCGGGCTGGTCACCTCGACTGCGCTTGGGGAGGGAAAGTTGGATGATGCTGAGAGATGTCGGTGCTTTTGATGGCTGCGACAAGAACGAGCGCCCAGGGTGCCAAGTCTTGGCGCGTTCGTGCGCACGGATGCGGTCCAAAATTGGCCGATGTAAGCTTACCTAATTCCATGTCTTGCCTCCAGGAACCATATCTACTGCGCAGTAAGGTCTATCAAACACCAAAGCAAGTCTGGGAAATAATAGATGCCTTTTAAATGGCATCAAAAACTTTAACACGTTGATTGAACTGACCACAGTCCACCTGATGCTCTGCCTACCAGAGAGTAAGAGCTATGCCCACCTGAGTCTTAAGTCCCATCTTTACTAGCACTTCCTAGTCCCTGATATTCCAGGCCAACCGAGAACAAAACTGCGAGATCTCCAACGGGCATGTGGAGTTGCATCAACCCTTGGGTGCCACTCTGCCATGCGTCACAGGCCCCGCCCCCACACTGAAGCTCCCAGTATGTCAGCCTTGTGATGCAGTTATAGATTCTACATATCCCTTCCTCCGTTCTAGCAAGCTTGTACCACTATTGCAGCATTCTCCCGTCTCCAGTCGCACCCGTTCAACCACCAATGCCACCACCCGCCCATCCCCAAAATGAAGAAGACACTCCTCCTCTGTTTCATCCACGGCTTCAAGGTAGCTAGCTCCCCCAGTTCCACCCCCTACCGCCCCTTACAAAATATCTAACAATCCCCAGGGTAACGACCACACCTTCGGCCCCAACCAAGCCTTCCCAACCCACCTCCTATCCCTCCTCCGCCCCCTCCTCCCCAAACTCAACCTCGAATTCCTCATTTACCCAACCTACGAGACGCGCGGCGATCTAACCGACTGCGTCAACCGTTTCCGCGACTGGCTCCTCAACAAAGTAATCGACCTCGAAGTCTCCCTCGGCACCCCCTCCCCCACCGTCGAGCCCGGCGTCCGCGTCATCCTCATCGGCCATTCCATGGGCGGCATCGTCGCCGCCGAAACAGCCATCTCCATCGCCTCGGAGCAAGCCATCAACGGCTCCATCCCCAACAATGGCAACTCCCCCGACCAAGGCAACATGAAAGCCCCCCTCAACTCCCTCATGTTCCCTTACATCCAGGGCGTCTTAGCCTTCGACACCCCCTACCTCGGCATCTCCCCCGGAGTCGTAGCCCACGGGGCAGAAACACATTACTCCAAAGCAGCCGAAGTGATGGGTCAGCTAAGCGGACTGGCTTCAATATGGGGCGGCGCTTCAAACGCGGCAAAAGACCACCAGCAACATCAGCAAAGACAACAGCCACAAAAGGCAATCGAAGCACCACCACCATCCAGTCAGAAACAACCAGATCAAAAACCACAATCCGGAGGGGGTTGGGGGAAATGGGGAACACTAGCTCTCGCAGCCGGCGCCGTAGGTGCGATAACAGCCACCGGGGCAGCAGCCTACCTCAAACGAGAGCAAATCACCCAAGGCCTCACCTGGGCCACCTCCCACCTCGAATTCGTCGGCTGTCTCGCTCGCAAGGAAGAGCTCCGCAAACGAGTGACCTACATGATGCGCCTTAACAAGGAGTTGGGAGTAGGATTCGGGAATCTTTACACCAGACTAGGCAAGTCTGCGGGGGCTCTCGAAAAGGTCAGCATGGTGGGCACGGTGCTGGGCGATGAGAGAACGTTTTGCGTGGTGCCGCAGAGGGACCAGGCGGGGGATTGGAAGCCGGCGGTCAATGACAAGGCGAGGGATGAGACGTGGGCGCATATGTGTAAGTGTTCTTTTTGGATTTGGAGAGATGTAGGAGGCTAACGAGGCAACAGCAATGTTCGAACCGAAAGACAACCCAGGATACGACAAGTTATCAGCTGATGCAAGGGATATGATTACGAGTTGGGTAAACCAAGAGTGGTATGAGAGCTCGGCGGAGACGATACACGCATGAACGCGGCATATTGGAATAAGGGGGCTCAATGGTTTGGTGTTAAAGGTTGCTTTGTTTTGGAAAATCGGCGTGCTCTTTGTTTCGGGGTCTTTCCCGTCCCCTTCCCCTAATTCTAATTTCGTGCCCTTGTGCTTGCGGGCTTTCGCTTTCTATGATGCTCCAGTTTATATGTTGTACTAGTACACAGATAAGATACCACAGACGTTTTGCTCTTTTTTCCGTCTCGTCTCTTCGCTTTTCAAACGCATTGCAATGACCGCTATTTTTTCCCAAAGTCCAGATTGTAAATGACCGTCCAAAAAGAAGCTTGCTGTCGTGATGCCGCATAAACGCAATGCCATAAAATCAACCTCCCCTCCTACTTCCCATCATTTACTGCCTCTTCTTCACCTTTGGCTTCTCAACACCACCAGCACCACCACCAAGGTACTTCCTTCTCTGCTTCAGCATGTGCCCATAAAGCACCACACTTCCAGGGATATAGCTCAGCAACACCGCCACCAGCGCATAGGGGTACCACGTGCTGAACGCGAACCCTTCACTCCTCGCGGGGCCAAACAGCGCCTTGAGCGTCATGGCGACCTCGCTGCTGATGCCGATCGGGTAGAGGACCAAGAAGGCGCTGTAGCGGAGCCAGTGGAGGGCGGAGGGGACGGAGCCGAGCTGCTTGAAGACAAAGTACGAGTAGCGGATGACCTCGGTCGTGGCCCAGGCGCAGAGCATGGACGAGTACCAGGCGGACGAGTTGAGGTGCGGGAAGGGGAAGGTGATGGCCCACATGAGGAAGAGCCGGGAGGCGACTTGCATGAGGGTTGTGAAGACGGGGGCGGGGACGACGCCTGGCACGAACGAGCGAGTGTGTTAGCGAGTACTTCTTCCATATAGGTAAAACAAGACAAACTGGTCGGGGGGAAGGGGGCAACTAACCGGTCAAAGCATGCAAAATCTCCATGACGGCTACCGTCTGCGTCGTCCTCGCAAAGTTATCCACCACCAGCGGCACAAAAAACGCATCCTTCTTGTACGCCAGCGTCGCGACCACCCTCCCGAGCACCGTCAGCCAGGCCACCGCCGAGCCGGCATTGTACAGCACCAGGTACGCTTTTTTCGCCGTGAAGCCCATTTCTTTTTCTTCCAATCGTCAGTTGTTTGTCGTCTGTCGTAGTGGTGTAGTAGTGGGGGGGAGGGGAGTGAAAAAAAAAACCGTCAGGTCGGGGGGGGAACAGGATGTGGTGGGAATTCATCAATTCAACAAAAATCCACGTCGGCGGCGGGCGCGATTCAGTGAACAGGGGTCTAAACATGTGGGGAAGGTGCGATGGGCGGGTCGCTCCGGCACGCTGGTCGGGACAAGGGGGCGCGCGGGCTTGGCGGGATTGGGCTTCGCCGACGGCTGGGGACCGACCGAGTTGGGTTAGGGGACCGGATTGCTGGAACACTGGGACAAGATGGGATGGAGCGGATAGGTGAGATGAGGAAAGATGACAACATTGCGCCGCGGTGTTTCTTGATGGACGTCATGGTGTAGTTAGGTTGATATCCATAACTCTAGAGTTACTAAACAGGACGTGGCTTGTCAGAAGAACCCCGCAGTCAGGCCCCTGGTGTAAGTGAGTGTAAGGGTGAATATTCTCTCATTCTCATACACACTGATATAACCAAAAAAGAAAAAGCAGAGTAGGTATCATCAAGCCAAATTTCCAAAATCATATCATCCCAATCCAATTCAATCCAGATCCAAACGCCATAATACCCCAATCAATGCCCCATCATTCCCAATCCTCACTTCCTCACAGCCCTCCACAAATCCCCAATCGACCTCCCCCCAAACAAAAACTCATCCGAGTGCCTCCCACAGTAACTATTCGCATTCACCTTCCTCGCGCTCTTCACACTGTTCTTCACCGAATACTCCGGCGGCGAGCTCCCATACGCAGCCGCCGTCGTCGTCCTGTTATTATCCCTCCCAAAAAACAACGGGGTGGTAGTCGAAGCAGGCGAGGTAGGCGACTCAGCCGCGGTGGCAGCGGTATAATTGAAATATTCCTTCTCTGCTTATCAGCCATTTGTTTGCGATTGACCGGAAGCCTCCTTCCCCTCAGAAAAAAAAAAAAAACATACCGCTCTCGAAGAGGAAGAAGAGCCGCCGCTGATATCAAGCGGAGCCGTGCCCGAGGCCCCCGAAGGTGCAGAAGACGAAGACGCCATCTCTCGATTTGATAGGACAACAGACAACAAGAGTTTGATCGATCCGATCAAAAAGGTAGATTCTTTTGCACTGCCACCGCCCCAATCCCAGTGTGTCGGTATATATATATATATCAAAGATGGTGTGACGGATGGGGGTGTCTGACGAAGTAAAGACAAAATGTATCTGGGGGAGGACGAAAAAAAAAAAACACAAAAGTCCCTCCACCACCATTAGACATTCTGACTCTTATAAACTCGGCTCCGGCATTTCATTTGCTCGATACGAGCACACAAAAACAATCATGTCATTCTCCCCCCCCCCTCCCCTCCCCTCCCCTCCCCATCCCCACACACACGCAACTTGTGACCAACTCTCTCAGATACACACACCAATATTCGGTCGCCTTGTCAGGCATGGATGTGGTCCCAAACGTTGCCTTGGTCCTCAGGCTTACGTACCGTTTGTCTTGGGTTAGGCAAAAGTGACTCTACAAGGTTCCGTGTTAGCCGTGCCTAGAAGTTGAGTACGGCACTGGCGGCCAAAGAACCGTACATGCTTTTGTTCATCCTTAACATAACCGGTCTCTGTTTCATTCAATGTGGGGTAATCGTCCTCGTAGGGCTGGTCCCATGATTAGTTGGGATACGACTCTCTTCCTTCTATTCGTCGCTTGCTTACAGACGCCATGCATAACTAGTACAAATTGCGGACCATGTTCTCAAGTGGTTCGCAAACGCGGATAAGGCGGCCGTCTTGGCTCGGTCTTCACCGCAATGCCAATTTGGGCCAAGTCGGCATAGATAGTGCCGCTGCCTGGCTGCTGTGAAATCATTACACCACGTTTTGCATCAGACATCCGTGGATGGTCTTTGGCATGACTGTTTCCATGTTTTTAACTTTTGATTTTCCCCCGTCTACTGCGACCTCATCTATTTGTCGAAACGAACGGCCGGGTTCTTTTGCACAAAGCTGAGATCGACCTGGTGGCCGAGCAGCTCGCGAATGTTGGAGATACCATACTTGATCATGGTTGGTCTCTCTAGACTCAGACCGAAGCCGAACACCCGCAGGTCCCGGGGCAGACCCATTGCCTCCAACATCTCAGGTCTGAAGATACCCGAGTTACCGATCTCGATAAGCTTGTTGAGGCCCTTGTGGTGAGAGAAGATTTCCATCGAGGGCTCAGTGTAGGGGTTGTAGCTGCGAAAGGTCAGCTTTTGTGCCCATGGGGTGATACAACGAACAACAACTTACGCAGGCTTGTAACGCAAGTCTGTTACACCCATGGCGCCGAAGAACATGTCCATGAACTCCATCAGGCCACCAAGAGTCAAACCATAATCGGCAATGACACCCTCTACTTGGTGGAACTCGCAGAGATGTGTGGCATCGACCGTCTCGTTTCTGAAGACTCTGTCGATGGAGAAGTACCGAGCTGGTGGTACACGTCCGTTCTCGTCCTTATGTTGCGCAAGCTTGTGCAACATGGCAGCAGAGACTGAGGTGGTGTGTGTTCGCAGAACAAGTCTACACTAAATCAGCTACGTTCCTTCGGGCAGTGAGAAAAGCAACATACCTTAGCGACTCGTCCTCGGCCCAGGGGTATCTGTAACCGATCGAATCATACTTCCCATCCTGGTGAACCTGTTTTACGTTCTCAAAGTACTCTTCATAGTTGGCCTTGTCGTCTGGCCCAGCAGCAGTAGGCCTGCCGGCCTTTGGTGGGTCTGAGACGTAGAAAGTATCTTGAAGATCACGAGCAGGGTGTTGCTGAGGAACGAAGAGCGTATCGAAATTCTGTCTCGCTGTCAGTTACCCAAATCTCGACACTGTGGTGTGTAACTGTCGAACGTACCCAGAAGCCAGACTCGACGAACTGGTTGGTTGGCATCTCCGTGAAGCCCATCTCGAAGAAGATTTGACTGGTCAAGGGGTCAGCATATGGGGGGACGAGGGTTAGGGTAGGAAAGGGGTGCTTGGCGGAGATTCAACTAACCGGAACTCGGACCGAACCTTGTTCAGTGGGTGAAGGGCACCAGCGTGCTGATCAGCACCCAACGCCTTGAAGTTGTATGGCTCTGCCAGAGTGTCAGCCCATGTGTACTTTCTCTCCCGCGGGTGAGCTGCCGGCCCGGCCTCGGACAGCAAGCAATGATGTCGTCCATCCGAGCCAAACAGCACTGCAGCTCTGCGACCACTCACTGAAAGTAGCGTCCTTCCACGCGCCCGATGCCAGCATCTCGGCCGTCAGATCTGTCTCCTCCTTGATCATCTCGAGGGCGAACTTGTCCCCCTTGTGTACCGTGAAGGAAATGACCTTCTGAAGCTTCAGGAGCTTGCGCTTCCTCAAGTCGGCAATAATCTTGGCATCGTGTGTCTTCGTCTCCTTGATCGTCTTAAGTTGCTCCCGTGTGACATCGTTGATCGAGTCGACCTGTAGCGGCGACAGTCAGCATCTCCGTGCTTGCAACTTTTGCGCAGCCAGCGTCGGCGCAAACCACATACCAGCGCAACCAGCTTAGCACCGTCCTTCTTAATCCACTTCTCCTTGAAAGCCTTGCCCTGTCCAAGCTTCGTCACTGTCTTGTCGCCAATCTCCTTCTCCAAGTCCTGAATTGACAACCCTTCCAACGCCTTGTGCACCGCATCGAAGACACGGGCCTCGTGACTGCCATGGCTGACGATGATCTCCGCCTCTGGCTCCAAGAAGGCCTCCTCGCGTTCGATTTGCTCGTATGTTACCATGGACCGGGAAGCGAGACGGTCGAGGGCGGCTTTGATGGACTCGAAGGGGATCTGGGGGAAAGCGTCGGTTGAGTTGATAGGGTCCTTCTGAGAAAGAGCCTGGAGGATCTCCGTGGTGAGATCCCCCGCTGGGGCGCCGCCTGTCTGAGCCATCTCGGTGTTCTGGCGTGCAATTGGGGGTTTTTGCGTGGGTGGTGGACAACGGGAATATCTTCAACTACAACAACGGCCACTACACCAAGAAAGTTGATTTGACTCACCACCCCAGTCATTCATGGCGGGGCAGCGGCCGTTCAAACCCAAGACCCACATGCATGTACTGGGGACAAGCGCGGGGCTGGTTTCAGCTGGATATACCGATATCCGCTATCGGAGGACAAGCTTATCAGCTTATCGAGGAATTTCAACAACACCACTGTTCTTTCCTATTTGGGGTTGGAAGTCAGATGGGAGAGTGTCAGATCTTGCAACTTCCTCAGTGGAAGAACATTATGTAATTCTCGTCAGTAGTCAGTGTGTTGAAAAGAGAGGTATCTGCCCATCCACTTTGCTGGCTTATAACGGCCTATATCCTCTCAGACTCTATAGCATGGCATGAAAGATACTATTCGGAGATTTTAAGAGAGTAAGTAGGCATTGTGTCATTGCGAGGACCCAGTGACTAGGTACCATCAAAGGCCTATCAAACATCACCAAAAGCTTTTGTACGGTCATCTGCGCCCGCTCCCGCTTACCTGCTTTAGAAGTATTGGAAGTCCCGAGGAAAGCGTCGCAGTCTCAAATTGTCTATTGGCAACTGTTATGAATAGCTCAAAGGTCCATCGTATCCTTTCTCCAGCCATGCAGCGACCAGTACCTTCACAGTCAGCGATTCTCTCGCATAACAATGATCATGGAAAGGAGTAGGAAGAGCTACATAATATGTTGCTTTGCCGATATACCGGTTGAGTCTGTAAGGTATATGGAAGCCTGTTAAATCGTCAAGCACACCTTCATGAGTGAGAGCTCTAGGTCCTCCTGAGACGACCTCTCGGCTTTGTTTGTACTCTTTCAGGCTCAGATGATTATCCGCCACAAGCATAGAAGTGCCTAATGTTTTTCAACACGTCCCTTACATGTACCTTAAACTAAGTAACGTATTTAGACTCTCCCATATCCCTTTTAGGGCAGATCTGTTTATGTGTAAGTCATGGACAGGAACATGGAGACTTTGATTTCTTCATTCTCGATCCTGATACTGACAACCACCAGAGGCGGTTGTAGACACCGCTGACAACATACAGCCCATTATCATAGACGCATAGTAGGTCAAGAATCTTGAGCACAACACCATTCTCAGCCACTGCTATGCCTTCCCAGCAAACCCATACAGATTTCACAGCTCGTGAACCATGGTGTCGACGATCGAAGATATGATGTCGTCTGGATGTGGCGACGGCATTAGCTGGACCATCTCAGTCAAATACTTTGCGCACTGGTAGACCTGGTTATGTTCTTAGTCTCGGCGAGACCTTCTTTTGCTTCTGGCGCCGAGAGAAAAGGTCACGGAGAAGGAAGAGAGTAGAGCTCTGTTAGGGCTCATACCGTGGCCCTTTCACAATATAACGCCGAGACTCATCAAGGTAAACTATATTTTTCTCTTCCTTCTCTCGCCCCTCTCGCCTCACCTCACCCTTCTTCCTCATCCAATCCCAAACCTCCTCACCTCACCATCACCATCCTCACATAAACCATCATGACTTCCGCCAACCCCAACAACCACTCCAACCCTTCCAACTCCCACTTCCTCACCGTCCCCGAGGCGACCTCCACCTCCCCCCGCCCCGTCCGCCTCGACGACCCCACCGCCGTCACAACCCAAGGCCACATCGTCAACCCTGCTCGGGCCTCCTCCCAGTCTGGCCTCACCATGACCTCCCAGCAACCTGTAAGTCCCCCTTCCCCCTCCTTCCACCAAAGACTAACACCCACCGCAGCGCCCTCTCGAGCCTATGGTCCTCACCACCCCCGGCCACGTCCAGCAGCCTCGCGACAACCGCAACCAACAGCCCGACTGCTGCGACCCCTTCGGTGAAGCGATCCGGTATTTTCCCCCTTCCCTTCCTATCATCGATCAATAAAAGCTAACCAAATAAAAAGCGACACATGCAACTTCTGCTGCGTCCTAGGCGACCCCCGGCCCCGGGATTAATCCCCAAACCATTCTTTTGAGGGAGGTTGACCACGAAAGCAAGCAGTGTGGCGGATGACAGCCGGTATCTCTTGGGAAGAGGGAGAAAGGTTGCCCAGCGTTGTGACCAAAAAGCCTAGTCATTGGTATCTACTTCTGATTATCAGCCTTTCGTTATCACGGATGGACATGAGGTGGATCCGAGCGTCTTTCGAGGAACTTCGGTTTGGGCTTAGAATATAAGCCAGCAAGCGGTGTATGCCGTTCAGTTGCTGAGTGAAAGTTTCCCTTTTTGGGGACTGGACTTCAGCTTCTTGATCGGTATAACCCTTCTCATCAAAGGATAAATGTGGCCGACGTGATGTTGCCTCGTCATCATTTCACTTGAGTGAGTACTGTCGTGCTTCATCTAGTGATGGTCATCCTATTGTAGCTGCTTTCGCGTGAACTTGATCGTTCGCTGCGTCCATCAGTCAAGGTCGTGATGTTGTAATAACTGATAAGCGCAGAATCCTACCAATCCTCACCCGTCACTTGCACGAACCAGCCCGAAAACCTAATGTCAACTCAAGAATATTAAACCCCACCACAGGGCTGTATGTAATATTAAACGGTGTAGTTCCTGTATACGTGCCAAAACCCCCCTCTCGCCCCTGTCTTATGCAGCCTGCGCCCATTGCATGATATGTCATCCATCCACACGGGCCCGAGAGGCAAACGTGCTGTCGCCCACCCCAAAACTCCGAGTCGCCGCTCTGCCGTTGTGTGTGCGTCGTTGTAAATACCCAAGTCTGCTTCGACAAATTCGTAAATAAACGGGCATGCTCATGTCTCTGTTGTACAAAAGCGCCCCTTTTCCTATCTGCTGTACGCCAAAAAATCCGCCTAATCCTGTGCTACAGTTTGCTGTGTTTCTTATCAGTATACCGGTATATAAGGTCAAACAGGGTTCACCATGTCTTAAACTCACCGACAGCCAGTTCATTCCTTCTTCCACACCAGAACCGTCAACAGCACTGCATGGGACGATACTCCAGTTTCTGTCCCTCAGCTCGCCCAGTCTAAGCGCCTGGGAGATATCTGCCGCGCCCTTCGCACCTGGTTGATCCTGCTTGTTCGCGAATACCAACAGCGCGGCATCCTTTAGCTCGTCCTCGTTCAGCATGGCCGCCAGCTCATCCGCCGCAGTCTGCAACCGTTCGATATCGGTCGAGTCCACCACGAAGATGACTGCCGCCGTGTTGGCATAGTAGCATCTCCAGTATGGTCTGATGCTGGTTTGTCCACCAAGATCCCACACGTTGAAGTTAAGGTTGTTATATGTCACGGACTCTACGTTGAACCCGATCGTTGGTATCGTTGTTACTACCTCGCCGATCTGCATTTCTTGTCAGCCCACTGCTCGGTCATCAGAGAACATAGAGAGGTGCACCTTGAGTCTGTAGAGTAATGTGGTCTTGCCGGCGTTATCCTGGAAGCGCGGCCGTCAGTATCGCGTGCGCACGGAAACGGGTCAGGGGTCGGGAAGGCGAACCAGTCCGAGAATCAGAATCCGGATTTCCTTCTTTGACGAAAAGAAGCTGGACAAGGAACCGAGCCATGACATGGTTTGCCCCATCTTGCTATGCTGTCGCCCGGAAGTTCCGGCGCGTGGTTCTGGCAAAATATGGGGTCGTTGAAGTTTGACGGGAGCGAAGTATCGCGGATCGATCCACCGACAGGGAGATTCGGACGGATGACGATGCGAAATCTGGCCCGAGAGGGTAGTAAAGGGTCTGGTTTGTGCGGTCAAAGATGTCAGAGATGAAGTGACTGGATCGCTCGAGTATCGAAGTTCCGGTGCCCCTTTCTTGAAGTAAAGGTGTCAGGAAATTTTGGTCTCGCAAGTTCATGCAACTCTGGTCCCGTTCATGAAAGAGGCCGCTTCTGGTCGGGCTATGGTCCCCTGTCAAAAGAATCGCGGGTGCACGGTCGCTGACCTGCTTGATTGGCAGACAAAGCCGACAGGGGTCATAAAAGCTTGAAGGCCCCGGCAGGGAGCAAGCCACAGCTGACCGCCCCCACTAGCCACTTTTCTGCCCGCACGTGATGGAGCCCACCAGCCACAACACCGGCCCTAGCTTCTGCTGCATTTTCTAAAGCCCACACCAAATATTCAGATTCCAACCCACCTTGACGAACCATCGCCAAATCTGACACCACTCGGTTATCACGACAACCACCGTCAAAATGCCGGTATGTAACAACTCTGACAGCTGAATTTCTCGTCGATTCCGATTTCCCAGACCTCAATTTCGACCTCTTCGCGGCAGCGATGCGAAAAGATCAGAGGTCGAGGTTGGGGAGGGGCTATCGGCGACAGCGACCATCATGACGAAGCCAAAATGCTGACCTGAATGTTTTCAACAGAGCTTTAAGACTTTCCGGACCAAGCAGAAGCTTGCTAAGGCCCAGAAGCAGAACCGTCCCATTCCCCAATGGATTCGCCTCCGCACTGGTAACACCATCAGGTACGATCTTCACGAATCCCCGACCGACGACATGGCTGCGTTCCTTCACTTGAACGACTGGAGGAGGAGAACCTGCCAAGATCACAACCGACAGAAAGACACAAGAAGACGTTGCTAACTCTTCGACCACAGATACAACGCCAAGCGGAGACATTGGCGCAAGACCCGCCTCGGCCTCTAAATGCACTTTTTTCTCAACCTCGCCTCTGCTCCTCATTCGAACCCTCAAGATGCATCCTCAAGCAATACTCGGTTATCCAGCCCTTTTTTTGCTTGCTCGCTCCCCATCCCGCGAACAGTTCAACCAAGACCAGACGAACGATGACCGATTTCTTTGATTCTTTCGGCTGCAATGCATATATGCTATTTGGGCGTCCGTTGCTTGAGTAACGGCCCTGTCAGACTCCGACCAAATGCGCCATGCTTGATCTTTTTGTCTTGGTGTGGACCGGGAAATAATGTTATCGACAAAGGAACGAACCGAGTGGGACGGGAGAGAACTGAGGCATAGGCGAAGGAAAGGAACAAGAAAGTGTGGTGCATTTAGTTTTGGCATGCGGGCAAGCAAAAAACGGCAGGCAGGTTCTCATTGGGCGTATTAATTGCGGCTTTGGTATCTAAATGAAAGGGTCTCGGGTTTTTTCTCTCCTGCCGAACTTTGATTTCAAATGGAGTTCATTCTGGTATGAGGGTCACCACCGGGGAAAACTGGACTTGTGAGTGAGTGAGCGAGAGAGAGATAAAACGGCAACATGCTGCTTGATGAGTTCTTGTCTCGTTGTCGCGTGTTCGCGATGGCTGTCAACGTAGCATCAAACAGGCTCCGTTTGTCATGATTCTGGATCTTTTGCCATGATTGTGCTGCTGACCGCTCACACTGGGAAGCATGTGAACAAATGTCCTTGGATGTTTATGATGCCATCTCTCACTCGACGCCTCCACCTGGACTACCTAGGTAGTATACCACCTAATCGCCTGCCCTCCCCCCGCCCCCCCCCCCCCCCCCAGCTCCACGATCTGTTTCAGACATTACTTCCCACCCCTCCTCGTCAGCAACACCACCACCACCAACCCCCCTCCCGTGAGAGCTATAATTACCTAGTTGTGTGTGTGCGTGTGTGTGTGAGCCAACGATACCGATTATTTACCCTCAGATTATAATAAACAACCCTGCCAGCCCTAGATCCTAATCATCATATATACATATATATATACATACATACACACATACAAAGAAACTCTCTTACCGCAAAAGGTGAACTCGGTTACTTTTTTCTCACAAACACTCCACCAAACATGGAGAGTGGGTTAAGTAGATAAACTCGAAACTAAATGCTGATGACGCACTCCCCGATCGCGTCACCCCTATTACTCACTCCGTTGCCAAAAATTAGCGCCACATCAGCCAAATTGTTCGAGTTTTTCACGACAAAGTTTTCCTCTCTCTCAAAAGCTGGTCTTTTCACAGCAGGATAAAGTTCATCTAGTTACTCTTGGTGGCCTCGATTTGGAAACACTTGAGGTGGTACGGCCAAAAGGTTCCGTGTCCGGACACTCAATGGAGCCATTCACAATGAATGCCACATGGAGAAGAAACGAACCCTTTGTGCCCTTGGGGACAAAGTAAAAGCGCCACACAGGGTTTCAAGCCACCAAAGTTTGTTTCACTGGCATTTCATCACCAAAACGAGAAAAAGTCTGCCACAGATATTGGGTATCATATCCGAGAGAACCATGTATTCATCAACCACTACTCTTTCCCCCACGCTCCAACCCTTCTGGCGACCATCAACCAGATATAGTCGGTGCAGTGGCTGTCTCGTATAAGGAAAAGCAGTCCAGAAACGCCAAAATCAATGCTAGTAGATAAACGAACCCAGGCCCAACGAATTAACCAGACCCAGAATGGCATTCGCCACTGCCTACTAGAAACACAGTGGAGGGGCACCACAACTAGTGTCTCCCACCTTCGCTGCGGTCGCCGGCCGAAACAACTATTTGCTCCATCAGGGCTTAACGATCCTCAGCCCACTCGTTCTCTCGGCGAATCTGCTCCTCCTCCTCAGGAGTGAAATCATTCGTAATATTGAATGTTTTGCGGATCTCTTCAGGAGACTTGCCCTTAATCATGTTGGCGACGGTCTTGCAACCGACGTCAAGGAGCTGCTTGATGTCGAGGTAGTTCGCGGCCTATTTCCATGTTAGCTCTCTGATAATTCACCCACACAACAGGCCACACGCACGAGGATGATTTCGAACAGCATCTCCTGGTCCACCTGCATAAACTTCTGGTCCCACTCATCAATATCGGTAGTCTTCTTTCGATTATCGTTATCGTCATCGGCGGACTGAGCGGCGTCATTCTTGTGGTGTTTGCACCACTCGATAACCTTGCGAAGTACTGGGGTGTTGACGTTCGGGATGGGGATAGGTTCGGCGAGGACAGCTTCCTCTCCAAGATCCTCAATCAAATTCTTGATGAGGACGGAGCGCTCAGCGACGATGCGCTCTATGATTGGGGGGTCAGCAAAAGAACAATGAAACAGCAGGGTGTTCCGATCAGTATCACTTACCAACCTCGATGCGAGCGCCCTCGTTGGACTCGAGCACGATCTTGGTGCTGGAAGAATCGGTAGTCATTTTGATTGCTGAAGGGACAGAGTTAGCAACAGTTGGTTGTCGAACCGACAAAGACATGATGATGGAATCGTACAGGGTGTAAGAACTAAGGGTGGCCAAGATGTGTATGATGTATGGTTTAGAGTGATGTTGCAACCAGAGTCGGCGACTGGAGTTGGCGGGGTCTTAGATTGGGATGATGGACAATGATGCGAGAGATGAAAACAGGGACAAAGGCGGGAGAGGACGAATAAATACCTATTTCTGGGACTATGGTTTGCCGAGAGTTTGTGGCACAAACTAAAGCCTGATGGGGAGTGAATTGCGTGAAGGTGAATCCGAGAGTAAAACTGGGGAGGTAAGTGGAAGGTTGGTGACAGGCAGGAAGGTTAAGGGACGTTGGCGTTGGGTGCCTCTTTGTGGGGAAAAGTTGTCACGCACGGTCCACCAGGTGGCTCTTTATTCAGCCTTCTTGAAAGAAAGGCCGTTGATGCCTAGCTGCTCTGGTGGGTGGCGGGGAGGACTGGAACACTGCCTGCTGAAGAGCCAGGCGAAAACGGGAGGCTGCAGTCAGTATGAAATTTCCAAAGTTGATTTTGAGGGTCGCTCCTGTATCTCTAATTATGCGTTTGCTCCTGTTGTTCACGTGTGATCCAAGACTTGCAGTTGCTGATAGTGAATCTTAAAACTGCTGGTGGGGTTATCTAACTACGGTCCACTTGCGCTCCGTCATCAGAATTCAGGGTTTGTAGGTTGCTCATGCCATGGCTTGAGGCATAAGTTTCATCATGAGATAGAACCTTGCTGAGGTGAACGGTGAGTACCGGGAACAGAGACATGATGTAGACGTAAGCTTGTGGCTCCTCAAACATCTATTTATGTGAGTGATGTCGAACATTGCAACTGCTTTCAGTATTCAACAGGCTGGAAGTGGGCAGGAATGAACAAGCGTAGCCGGTCGCGTCGGGAGATGTGTGTGTAATAAGCTTCAGTGCAGAGGGCAAACGGAAATGGCATGGTGCGAAGTGGTGAAATCCGGCCTCTTGGGTGATGTTAGCGCTGGACTTGGTGTAATGAGCAACATCTCACTAAGCCCATCGCTCAACCTTCAAGACAAAGCATGGTAGTTCTGCTGAAAGATCTTGCAACATTCAAAGAACATTGTGAATTTGATCTGAGAGCCCTCAAAGTGTTGAACGAGTCTCCCTGTCAGTTTCTCCAGTGTTCTCTCTGCGGGGTGTCCTGGCTGTCCCGCGCTAACATGCTCCAAGGCTGGAGGGAAAGCATCCAGAAGATCGCTGTCAGCCGTCCCCTGGTCATCCATGTGCCCTGTGCCCCTGAATGGGATTGGCGGACCCAAAAGCAGTCTGGCACTCCAGATGCCAAGCGCGTAGCCCAGCTTGACGGGCAGGGGTCCGAATAAACACCCTGTCTTTCGCATGATGGTCTCCCCTCCGAGCAGTGATTCTGGCTCCATATCGTACCCATCCTTCCCATTCTCTTTTTATTTTGGTATATTTTTTAATGATCATGACCTTGCTCCCTCTTCCATTTAACCTCCAAGCCCCCCTCGTACCCGGTGATGCCCGCCGATAGACAACATCTAAACTCGAACCTTTGCGCCTAACACCCCAAACCGGATGCTTCGGCTTTACGATAGCAGCAACCCCGTCTTCGCAGGCGCAAGAATAACAAGATCGCGAAACTAATATGTGGCGGCGAACATATCTCTTTTTGGTTCTCGTCCGGCTCTGGTTTGCGCTATCACCGAGCTACCTACATCCCGACGAGAACTTTCAGGGCCCGGAAGTTATCGCTGGTACGTCACAGACTTCTTTTTCTTTTGATTTTCTGGAGGAGAACCGCTGCGTCAGCCAGAGCCGTCACAGCGCACTTTGGACGCGGGATCGCAAAACGTGCGCGCGCGGGCTATCGCAACGAACTGGAACCTCCAGGAAACACAACGGTTGGACTAGTGTCAGATAGGGTTCTAACATGGCTACCCAACAGGGCAAATCTTCAAATATCCAGTCCGACACACCTGGGAGTTCACGAGCGAGAATCCGATCCGAAGCGTCTTCCCACTATGGCCTGTCTACGGGCTACCGATGCTGCTTTTGCGGTGGCTATGGATTGGAAACGGAAATGATGGCGAGATACCACCTATCGCGGTCTTTTGGACATTGCGGGTCCTGATGTTTGTGGTGGGGTTCGTTTTGGAGGATTGGGCAATCTACGAGCTGATCCGGTCGCATCGGCATAGACGACTTGCCGTTTTGTTGGTTGCGTCTTCCTACGTGACCTGGACGTACCAGACACACACCTTTTCGAACTCCATCGAGTCCCTGGTTGTGGCCTGGTGCCTGGTGCTCATTGAGCGTATCGTGGGGAGCCCAGTAAGATCACCCCCCGAGGAGTTGGCGCGGCGAGGGAGAGAGGATGCTAACCAGAGTGAACAGCAGGAGAGCACCGTTCTTGCGTCGACGGTTCTTGGGGTCGTTGCTGTTTTTGGCGTCTTTAATCGAATTACTTTCCCAGCGTTTTTATTGATACCCGGGCTCCGGCTCCTACCTTATTACTTCAAAAAGTACAGTTCTCTGCTCCATGTTTGTTCAAGGACAGTCACTAACATTGGACAGCCCTCTCTCTTTCCTCGCGATCGTGGCAGCTGGACTCTTCACCACCGGCCTTGCCATCGCGCTCGACACAGCATTCTACACCCCTCACTCCATCACTTGGTCCGATCTTATTTACAGTCCAGTGCTGACCCCTCTCAACAACCTCATCTACAACCTCGACCCTGAGAACCTGGCGAAACACGGCCTCCACCCATGGTACCAGCACATCCTGGTCAACCTCCCGCAGCTCCTCGGCCCAGGAGCCCTCCTCCTTTTCACTCGCCCTCAACTCTCCCTCCGCCTCTACTCGGCCATCTCGGGCATTGTGGTACTGTCCATTTCGAAACATCAAGAAGCCCGCTTCCTCCTGCCTACGGTCCCACTTATTCTATCCTCAGTCCGCCTCCCCAAAAACGAGAAACTCGCGCGTGCGTGGACCGTCTCCTGGATCATCTTCAACTTCATCTTTGGCGCCTTAATGGGGACCTACCACCAAGGCGGAGTCATCCCCGCGCAGGTTTTCCTTTCGAAACAACCCGACGCTACCCAGGCGGTATGGTGGAAGACATACTCACCCCCAATCTGGCTCTTGAACGGCAAAAACGAAGTGCTCACCACCAAGGACGTGATGGGCCTGGAGGGAAACAAACTGCTAGCACAGCTAGGGGATCTAGCCACCTGTGACGCTCCATCAGACAGGAGGAATACCGAGTACCTCAAAGAAAAGAACGGGACATATTTAGTCGCACCATTGAGCGCGACATGGTTGGATGGGTACCTAGAGAACAAGGGGCATGATGGTCTCAGGTTTAGGGAGGTGTGGACGTACAGGAAGCATTTGAATTTGGATGACTTGGATTTTGGGGATGATGGGGTCTGGAATACGTTGGAGAGGGTGGTGGGGAGGAGGGGCTTGGGGATCTGGAGGGTTACGAGGACTTGCGATAAGAAGGCGAGGAGGCGTTCTTGAACTGGTATATAGGGGAACTTGATGGTTTTTGGTATATACAAAGGGAGGATCCGTGATTTCTTTGTTGTTGTTGTTGTTGTTTATGAGATGATATCAGATGTAATGAATATGTGAGATGGCCATTTGCCTACAGCTTTGAAGCTCGCGATGATCTTCGGCGCGCGAACAAGCACCCTGACGGTTCTTAGTGGGCGGCAAGGGGTTTCGCTGCTTGGCGCTGTGGAATGCTTTGCAGGAAGCTTGGGCCATGCTTGGGGGGGTGACCCCACATGTTGACGACTTCGTTGCCGAGAGGTTCCAGAATTTTGGAATTGATCGGACGAGAGCAGCTGCACGGACAATTGTTCACTCGGTGTCATCATCACCACCACCGAATCATAAAACTTGCACAACTTTCGCTTTCTACCATCGCTTTCCAAGTACTGGGATAATAAACCGTTATAATGGGTCTTAACCTCGAAGTCTTCAAGGTCAGTCCGTCCAGACACCACCACCACCCCACCGTGAAATATCGAGATGAAGCAAAGGTGGGCTGACAAAGGAGGGAAACAGTTCGGCATGTACGTCATGTTTCCGATCGGAATCATGTACTACTTCGGCACCAACCTCGACTCCCGCTTCGGGGTCCCCGACTTCTGGCCCAAGGCCGAGCACTCGAACAAGCTCCCGTTCGAGAGGGACGAGATCGACGCCGAGCTACAGAGGCTACGGGCGAAGAGATTGTATCTGAGGGATAAGAGGCTGGCTGAGCAGGGGCATCAGCAGCAGCAGCAGCCGCCTAGGGATCAGCAGGAGTAAGGGGAATATCAAGGATGGGGCGAGGGTATGATATGTGTATGATTTTCAGTTGGTGATGGAAGGGGTACAGTACATTGCAACATTTCTCGGCGTTTTTGGGATTTCAAAAATCACACTCTCTCTGCTTTTCTTGGTTGGGGCAGGACTGGGCAGGAGGGAATGGGATTGTGTTGTTACAATTTTCTATGTAAAATACAGTCTATATACAACATGAGATGGGGGAGAGAGAGGAAAAAGGGAGATTATCATCTAGGTACTCAAGCACTCCTCAATCTTCCCCCACTCGTCATCGCTCATCTCCCCCCTCGTCACATTGCTATATATCGCCTGCACATCCCCATCCTCCCTCATCAACTCCAACATCTCGGCAAACTTCTCGTGCTGTATCCCGCTATCCAACCTCGCCTTGGTGTCCTCATTCGGCGTCCACACGATCCCCGCACTCAACGCCTTCAAGTCAAACTTGGTCCCTATCGTCTTGGCTACGTACGCAGTGTCCGCCGGCTGCGTCCAGATCACAATGTTGCCATCGGCATCATTCTCGAGGTCTTCGGCACCGGCCTCAATGGCGTCGTCCATGATTTGATCGACGCCGATGTCTCTGGAGGGGTCCTTCTCGAACACCACTCTGCCTAGCCGACTGAAGAAGAATTTGGAGGAGGAAGGAGCGCCCGAGATTTTCTTGACGCGGAGGTTGAGGTTTTGGAGACAGCGGAGCTTGGACTCGGTTTCGGCTTCGATGATCAAGGCGATGGATGGGGGGACGACGGCTTCGAAGGTGAGGGGCTCGAGGGTGGCGCCCGAGGTGGATTTGCCTTGGCCGCGGGCGAGGGCGGCTTCGAGTTTGTCCTTGGGGACGCCGGCTTTTTTGGAGGCGGAGAGAATGTTGGCGAGGTTGGGGTTGTAGGTTGGGTCGGGGCCGTATACTTTATTGGGAGAGAGAGAGTGAGACCGGGAGCGGAAGCGGTTTCAGGTGAGGTGATGATGGTAGTGGGACGCACATTTGGAAGAGACAGTTATCTGCTGGGTGTAGAAGAGGATGGTCTGCATTCTTTTGCGGTCGTTGATGGCTTTGTCATGGCGGATTTTGGACCACTTGTTGTGACCAGCGGTCAAGACGGGAGTGGTGGTGAGGGTGCGACAGGAGGCGCATGTGGAGGGGGAGGTTATGAATAGGGCGGGCCGGGTGAGGGGGGTGAGAGCTCGGAAGAGGGAGGCCATTGTGATTGGGGAGGTGTGTGGAGTGGGAGGAGAGAAAGAATTAGAAAAGAGGGTATCTACAACAAATATCCGAAAAGATGGACAGCTCTCACGACCCCCCAATTCCTCAATTTATGTCTGCGGCCAGTCTTCAAGGTGCTTCCACGATGAAGCTCCAAGCTCCAACCGGGGAACCGTTCTCGAAATCTTAGCGCGCTGCCTGCCGGGGCGGGAATGGTGGGGCAGCTTCCTTGGCCCCTCATGGAATTCTTGGGTTTCAATTGGCTTGCCCCTCTCCCACCGCCAGAGATCCACTACCGGGGGGTGTTGTGTGTGGTCACTGGGTTGCGCGCGCCCCTGACAACCCGAGACTGACCTGTCTCCTGTCCAAAAGTTGAGAACAGCTTCTCTTCTTTTAGTTTCTTCAAACACCCTTGCGACACATACACGATTTAATCCAAATGGCCTCGACAGCGGCCACAGATGAGCCAACCCACGCAAATGGCGGCACACCCCGCGCTTCATCAGCAGCCGCCGCGAGCTCCAACCCTGAATTCGACGCCTCCAAGCTCCAGGGGCTGTCCTCCGAGCAGCAGGAACTTCTTGTCCTAAACTTCGTCGCCGCCCTCAGCAAACATGTGCTCGCACTCCCACCAGACGACTGTACCGCGCAGCAGGTGTATCTCAAGAAGGAAATTTTCAAGATAATAAACCTGGCTGCGCCGTCACCGAGCCGGGTCATACGTAACACGTTGGGGAAATGTCTGGCGCATATCTTTGGGCTGGGAGATAGGAAGCTGCTGTTCGAGACGGTCAACGAGCTGGCGGGGATTATTTCGGGAGGGAAATCAAAGGTCGAGAGCGAGAACCGAACGAGACATGCGGCTGTGGTGTGCTTGGGTGATATCTATGGCGCGGCGGGAGACAGCGCGGTCGGGTTGCATCAGCTGGTGTGCTCAGCTCTGGTGAAGCTGTTGAAGGCATCTTCGAGTAATGCTGGGCTGCGCGCAGCTGTCTTCACGGCGCTTGGGAAGGTGGCTAGGATGTTGGGAGGTAGCCTGGACGAGAGCATCGCCAGGGATATCTGGAAGCAGTGTAGGAGTTATGCGACCAGTGACAAGGGATCGCTGGTTATCATGTCGGCCTGCCGGTGCATGCGCTCGCTCGTACAACACACGCCATACTTTCAGAACTCGACGGACTTCGACAAGCTACGGTCCTGCATTTTCAAGGTCTGGGACTCGCCATCGTCCCATGTGCGATCTGCTGCCGCCGAATGCTTTGCCGAAGCCCTTGTTTGTGGTTACTCGCCTGCGGCTGTCGGTGAGGCGCCCCTGGTGTTGTTAAAAAGGTCCAAGTCAAAGGCCGTGAAGAGGCAGTCGATGCAACCGGGGGCCCTGCAGGATGATGATGATATCATCCCTTCCAGACCAAGTAGCCCTGCGCCAACAGGGAAGAAGTCTCAGGTCTTGGCGCTGTCCCTGATTGATATGTTCAAGCTGTTGACGACAGAATACGTTCGCATGTCGACAAGTAACAAGGCTAGAGCAGCAATTGCGATATGTTATGGCAAAATGCTCCAGAAGTTGGGTGAAAAGACGGTGGAAACGAACTACATCAAGATCTTGGAGAACCTGACGACGGATGTTTTGGGCCACAGCAGCATCTTCAACTATCGATATCGGCTGTTGATTTCACGGCGGATGATCGAGGTGATTCTTCAAGATATTGTTGGCAAAAAGATTCTAGGTGAATCTGGGCAGATCAGTGCTGCCAAGTCCATCATCAACAACATTCTCAAAAACTATCCCGAGGTGGTGAAGGAGAGACCAGAGCCAACCAAGCAGACGTTGATTGTCGCGTTGAGTGCCCTGGCGTCTCTGATCAACACCTTGGGCTCGGCATCTAATGCCTTTGCCGAGCCATGCCGCGATGGTCTTCTTCAAGTCTTGCAGCATCCCAGCTATACGGTTCAAGTATATGCCTCGGCATGCCTTAAGACCTTCGTGTTGGCATGTCCCCAACAACTCTTACACTGTCTCTCGGTGTGCATGAACAGTCTCGGTAGGGAGTTGGGACTCCTCGGCACCGGGCGGAACTCACCTCGTCGCTGCATCGGTTTTGCCCATGGCCTTGCGGCTGGTCTCAGTGCCAGCCCCCAGCGGCCCCTATACGGGTCTGTTGACGTCAACAGCCGGGTATTGACCATGGCCACAAACCTTTTGAAGTCAAGTGGTACTTCTGAACTGCGGGTAGCAAGCACACAGATTCAAGTTGCTTGGACCCTCATTGGTGGTCTGATGTCCCTCGGCCCCAACTTTGTCAAGATCCATCTCTCTCAACTGTTACTCTTGTGGAAGAACGCTTTGCCCAAGGTCCTGTCAAAGGACAGCTCCGTTCACAGGAACTACCTCAACGCTTCTTTCCTCACACACGTCCGAGAATGTGCCCTCGGGTCCATTCTCGCTTTTCTCGAATTCAACAGCCGTCTTTTGACCGTTGATGTCTCGAAGCGGATCGCCACTATGCTTCAGAGCACCACCCAGTTCCTGAGGACACTCCCAGCAAAGAAGACGGCCGAGGACATCAGTGAGAGACTTTTCCCTTCTCTTCAGTTGCAGGATCTGGAGATTATGGTACAACGGAGGGTGCTGCAGTGCTACACCAAGCTGGTAAATATCAGTCCGGCAGGCGGTACTGAGGCTTTGCTGCAGTCCAACTTGCTCACCTTGGCCATCTCACTGTTTGCCGACCCAGACAACTACACCCCTAGCTCTCTCAGCGCGTCCATCGCCAACTCTGCGGGGAACTTTGAGAGCATCTGGGACATTGGTGACAACTCTGGGTTTGGCGTCACTGGTGCTGTCAGGGGTTTTGACATCAGACCTCTTCCAGGCCAGCACGAGAACCCTGAAGATCGAACTTGGTCAGGACAGCAAGGGCCGGAAGACGAGATGCAGCGTCTGTTGCTTTCGCCCATCGTTGGAACTCTTGAGCATGATGCCTCGCTGCTTTATATCGGCAGCCGAGAGAGCCCGTCGTTGCCGGATCCGGCTGCGACAGAGGTGGTCAACATGGCTATTCAGCTGTTTGCGTTTGTCTTCCCGCTCACGCCGAGTAAAGTCCAGGAGAGCGTGCTGGAGCAGGTGACTACTTTTATGGCGGCAGGAAGTCTGCAAAGGGACCCGGGGAGGAAGGCGGCGATAACGGTGAATGTGGCAACGAGTTTGCTGGAGGTGCTGAGGGTAGCGGTTAGGGAGACGAAGTCGCCTGGCGGAAATGTTACCGATGCGGCGGTGGAAAAGCTGATACAGGAGTTGCTCAGGGATTTTGTCCTGGATCGGGATCAATACGTCCGGGCCATTGCTTATGAAGCGGTGGCGAGACTGTGCTCGACGTGCGGAAACGCCTTCACGAACCAGGAGATCAAGTTCTTGGTTGATACCATCGTGGTGAACCGGGAACCGAGCGCTAGGGCAGGGTGTGCAATGGCGTTGGGGTGCATCCAAGCCAAGATCGGGAGCATGGCGGCGGGGTATCATTTGAAGACTATTCTGAACATCTTGATGAGTCTGTGCAACGACCCGCACCCGACGGTGCACTACTGGGCGTTGGAGGCGATGGGGAGGGTGAGCGAGGCGAGCGGGCTGGGTTTTGCGAATTATGTGAGCGCTACGCTGGGGGTGCTGGGGAGTTTGTATTTTGCCGAGACGCACAATGCGGAGACGGCGCTGCCGGCGAGTATGAACTTGGAGGTGGAGTACGGGACCACGGCGGCGATTGCGAGGGGGGTGGATAGTCTTATTAATGTCCTGGGGCCGGATCTGCAGGACTCGACGAAGTCGAGGGAGTTGATTTTGACGCTGGTGGGGTTCTTCCAGAAGGAGGAGGAGGACTTGGAGTGCCAGAGGGCGGCGTTGGTTTGTTTGGAACATTTGACGCTGTATGCGCCGGGGTATGTGGATTTCAAGGAGTATGTGAGGACGCTGCAGAGGTATTTGGTGATGGGGGATCAGCAAAAGGGGTTGAGGGATGTGGCGGTGGATGGGCTGCACAATTTGATGAAGAGGAACCCGTACGATGTGATTGAGGCGGCGGAGAAGGGGTTTGAGGATCAGCTGTGGTTGGTGCTGGATGAGGATCCGGGGCATGAGGGGATGAGGAACACGATCAGGAACTGGATGAGGCAGACTTGCGTGCCGAACACGACGGCTTGGTTGGCGAGGTTTCAGCATGTGCTGAAGATGACGAGGCCGAAGGAGGCGGTTAGGGCGACGGTGACGACGAAAAAGACGAATGGGGGGTTGGAGTTGCAGGATGAGGAGGTGGCTGGGTTTGCTGCGGGTGTTGCGAAGGATGACGCGACTACGCCGAGCGGATCGGATGTTGAGCCGTTGAGGTGGCAGGTTACTACTTTTGCGATGGACTGCTTGCATGACATCTTCAATATTGTCACCAAGGAGGTTGCTTCGCACGGGGAGTCCGAGGCTTATGTGGCGCTGCAGAGCAAGATTGCGGATGTGGTCCGGATGGCTTTCTCGGCGTCGACGTCGGGGGTTGTTGAGCAGCGGATCTGGGGGCTGAAGATCATTGGTGCTGTGTTAAAAATGTTTGGAAAGACGCCGGATCCTGACTTTGAGGAGGCGATGCTGTTGGAGCAGTACCAGGCTCAGATCAGTTCGGCTTTGACGCCTGCCTTTGCGGCGGACTCGTCTCCTGAATTGGCGTCTGAAGCCGTGGATGTCTGTGCTGGGTTTATCTCGACTGGTATCGTCACAGATGTGGACAGGATGGGCAGGATTCTCAAGACGTTGGTCAGCTCGCTGGAGAACTTTGCCACGGAGGATGAGAACGCTGGCATTGGTGATCTCAAGGGTCTCAGCTCAAACGCGAGGGTCATGGTCAAGATGTCCGTGTTTGGCGCATGGGCTGAGCTTCAGGTTGCCAGCTCTGAGCAGAAGTATCTCCTCGACGTGCTCAAGCCACATATCGGCACGTTGACGCCTCTCTGGTTGGAGTCACTGCGTGAGTTCGCCAGACTGCGCTTCGAGCCGGATATTTCCATGACTCTTGGACCCCCCTCGCTGTCTGGCAGCTTGGATACCGTCTATGCTGCCCTGAACAGAGAGACGCAGCTCAAGTTCTATCAAGACTCCTGGCTAAAGTTGGTGGATGCCATTGCCAGTCTGATTGAGCAAGACAGTGAATTTGTCTTTGACGCTCTCGACGGCAAGGAGGTGACTGGCCCTAGCAGCACAAACGGGGGAGGTTCCAAGGGTGCTGATATCAACTATCGGGATGAGCCCCTGGCCTTCTTCTTTGTGCTTTTCGGTGTTGCGTTCGAGGCATTGGCCACCAAGCCTGGGCAGAGCGAATCTCTCGCAACTCAGGAACAGACGCTGGCTATCCTGAAGGCGCTGAAGAAGATTCTGCACCCGAGCGTATCTGGTCACGCAATTTACAGAGACGCCATTTTCTCCGAGACGATGGATCTCCTGGATAGGCTTGTTCTGACCGAGGAACTCGACGTCCAAAGGGTCATCGTTGAGATTGCCAGGGCTCTTTGTGTCAATCATCCAGCAGCGAGAAAGAAGGATGAAGCTGACAATGGGGAGCTATCCGAAGATATCGAGCAGCTATTTGAGCTCACTAGAATCATCGTCTTGGTGTTGTCTGGTCTGCTGCCTGGTCTGAGCGAGACGCCGCAACCGATGCGTCACCAAATGACCGAAGAGGCGGTACTGCTCATCAAGACAGCGCTGAACGCACTCGTTGATGCCGCTGAGGTGTTCCCTGCAGTGATCAAGACCGATCTCCACGCTTGTATCATCCACATCTTTGCGACAATCCTCGCCAATCCCACCTGCCAAGAGGTGATTGTACCACAGTCACTCCCTACCCTGAAGCGGTTCATCACTAGCATGTCCCAGTCAAGAAGAGTCGACGAAGGAGAAGAGCACTCCGCAACCGACATCCAGCTCTTGGGATGCCTCAGGCGGTTCTTGTCAATCTACCTCAAAGGCCAACAGAGAGAAACCCCAGCCAGTCTCGCATGCGTCAAGAATTGCTTGCTGGCCATGACAATCCTATTCACAGCCGGGGAGAACCACCTGCCAGGAAGCGAACCCCTGGTGGCAAGATTCCTAGAGGAGGTGGTAGATTGCTTGACTGATCGAATGGTACGTTTTCCTTCCCCTCCCCTTTCTGTCATCATCACTAACAAAAGAAAATCTAGACGGCGAAAATGGCGGCCAACTGCCTCCGCTCCCTCCTCCTCCACGCCGGCCCCAACAAGACCGTCGCCGACCTCACCATCACCCGCTTCCTCCTCCCCCGCCTCATCTCCTTCGTCACCGACACCAACCGCGAAGACCCGGAAAACGCCCGCATGCTCGTCGCCCAGGCACTGTGTCAATACGTCAGCACCCTGTCAAAAGACCACAGCCCGATCGCCATGGCGCTCGTCATCCCGATGCTGCTCTCCCGAGCCGCGAGCGAGGATGACGTCCAGGACAATGGCGCCATTGCCAGAGAGACATCCGCCAGACTGCTAGAGTTGGCGAGTGCAGACCAGAACGCGTTCAGAGCCGTGGTCGGGGGCATGAGTGAAGAGCAAAAGGGCTTCATGGAAGAGGTGATCAAGAGCGGGAGGGCGGCGGGTCAGGGGCAGAAAAAGGATAGCGGGAATGAGGAGGAGCGGCCCACGATTGCGTTGAAGATGAATTTTGGTGGTTGAGGCGAAAAGCAAAGGAAAGGGGAAGAGGATATATATATATATATATAGTATAGACACGACATCACTGCATATATTACAGGTCGTGAGGCGGTTATTTATATTTTCAGTTTCCATTCAACACCCTCGCTTCAATTGAAAACAAGTGCAAAAGCAAATATAGAATTCAAAACTACACAAAACCGCCCGCTGTATTATACCACAGACACCCATCATCTCCCAACATTCCAAGTCATTAACCACCCCCCCAAACAAGCCAATCCGCTATCCCCTTCTCTTAACAAATAAACAAAAGGGTATAATTCACAAACTCAACACCCTAATCATCCCCTCCCCCGCCTCCATCTCCCTCAAGTCATGTTCCTCCTAGTATTTAGCATCCCTCTCCGCATACATGACATGCAGCCGATCCTTGAAATGCTCATGCTTGATCCCCTTCGGCCTCGCCTCCGCAAAGTGCCTCATCGCCCCCTCCACCGTCCACCCCTCCCTCTCCACCAAATAACACACAATCAAAAACCCCGTCCGATTAAAACCATAGTGACAATGCACCCCAATCTCAAACTCCTTCCCTTCCTTCCTCCTCTCCTCCCTAATCCCATCCACCGTCTCAATAAACCTATCAATCTCCTCCCTCGGCGGCGGAATCTTCGACACCGTCGCCACCTTGTGGTACCTCACCCCCGCACCCACCAAATCCTCCGGATTGTACACCGGCGTGTCGTGCGAAATGTCCACCACATCCTTGATGACGTCCCCGTAATTCATCGTAAACTTGACCGGAGAGTGTTTTTCGTCTGTCTGCCGCAGCGTCTTGATCGCTCGAAAGATGCCCCCAATCGACTCAGACACCGGCTCGACGCTCTCCCACTTCTTCAAATTCTTCACGTCCCACTTCCCGTCGCGGGTGAGGTACTGCAATTGCCATCCCAGCGAAAGCCGGCGCGTGATGTACTTCGACAAGAAATCCGAAATGAGACCTGGGACGACGGCTTCAGTAAAATGTAATCCGTGGCCTGCCCATTGAATCTCATAGTAGTCGACGTATCTCGGGGGATGGAGTGGCAGGTCGGGAATCTCAACGTCATTCAATTTTTTGAAGGCCAATCTGGGCGACGAAGGGGGGCTCGACGAGGGAGAGGTGCTCGCTACGCTCAAGACGTCGTCACCAACAACAACGGGGCTCTCAACGGCGTCGAGTTTGAGTGGCGAAGCCAGCGGCGCCTCCGCCTGTGGACTAACATCGTAGTCGTGGTAAAACGTGTGGGTTTCCTTGATCAGATTGTAGATTACAACCGCACTTCTCGGAGGAGTCACCCCATCGAGCCCTCCGCAAATCAAAAGAACTGGAGTTTGGAGGCCTGCCCAAATGCTATTCTCTGGCATGCCGCCTTTTGGAACCCCGTTTTCATAGGTTGGAAGAGCACCCCATGCCATACGCCGAAAGACAGGCGTTCTGCTCTGGTGGTTGAATATGAGCTGCAGTTTTCTGGCCTCAGGCTTCGCCTTGGACCCTACGAATCGGGTGATGCTCGCGCTGTTGATACCGCCCCTCCTGTCCCACGCTCGCCAGATGTTGAATAAAAAGTCGGGAATCCAAAGCAGAGGTCGGAACGACTTGACCGTGTGCTCGCTCGGGATCGTGGGTGGACACATAGCCACAACACCGAGGACATGCTCATGGAGATCCGTCTTGATCGTGGTACGAGGATTGGCAAGCAGGGCGGCAAAAGCACAGCCCATGCTGTGTGCTACAAGCACCACCCGCTGGCCCTCCTCGCGATGGTCATTGATGATCACCTCCAAAAGCTCGACGAGGGCATCGGTGGTGTAGGCACCCCATTCCGTCTGGGTGTACTCAGAATAGCCACACCCTGGAAGATCGACGGCCAGGCAGGAGGCATTTTGGGTAAGGCTGGTCAGTAGCCGGGTGAACTGAGCAACAGATCCTCCGAGGCCGTGGATGAAGACGAGGAGCGGTAGTGGGGGCTCCTTGGGCAAGTTGTCTGTCTGGGGGTGTTTTCGGTAAAATATACGGAGCTTGTCATAAGTAGCAGAGCTTGTTGTGTATGATTTGATGGTTGAATACTTCTCCAGAAGAGGAGGGTCGGTTGATTTGGCATCGTATTTGGGGGCCTTGGAAGCCATTGCCAGGTAGAACACCAGGCCACCCGTGGCCGTGAGAGCGGCGGCTGTGCCAAGCTTGGTGTTGAGAGGCAGTCCTTTGACGGATGTCAGTGAGCGGTCGTACCAGGAGATGGCGGACGCCATTGCGGACTCCATTGCGGACTCCATGGTGAAGGTGTAATGAGAGTGTGTATCATTCATAAAGCTGAAGACAAGCTAAACGTGTTTGTGGAAATGCTGCCATTGAACATACAAGATGAGAGGAGAAGACAAGATCAGGCGTCAGAAGTAAAAGCTGGTGGTAGCCAAAATCGATAGCGGCTGCCAATTGAAGGAGTGGTAAGAGTCACCAAAGTCAATGAAACCGTAAAATGGCGGGTTAGCTCCTTCTTCGCTGGCTGTTTCTAAGAGAGTGAGAAGGTATCGACTGAAAGCAAAAGCAAGAGCAGTATTTTGTTCAACTTTCAGGTCAAGATGGGAATGAAGAAAGGAAAGGAAGGCTGACGCCCTGCCGACTGTCTGGTCATAGCTTCACCTTCGCCATTGAGAGCTGCCATGGAATTAGCCGAGCTACGCAAACGGCTGGCAGATCCGTCAGGCACAGGCAGATCAATTTCCCCGGGCAAACAGATGACTGTCTACCATGGCACCGAGTACAAACAGTCAATTGGGTTTTAGTCGGAACTATGACGGCAACTGCTGTGCTGCCATGTACAACAAGGGAGCCGTAAGTCTTATTAGCAGGAGAGAATAACCGTTGCACCCCCTTAACTGCATGTCCGCGTCTAAACGAGGGCCGACTGCCAGACCCACCCGGTCCCGCAGCGTCATCACAAGGAACGATCAGGGAACAGCTCCCGAGAGTCGCAGCTACGCCGGACCGGACCCGCCATTCTGGATGCCCTGCCCCTTTCCGGCGACCCGAAATAGCGCGCCCAACTGCGGGCTGACTCCCAATCTTACTAGAACATCACCAAACACACCTCTTCTGCGTCGCCGTCATGCCTACTAGCCGCCTGACATTCTTGTACCCCCACCTATTCAAATCCACAGCTCGCTGGACCGAGCCCGCTGCGTCACAGGTGTCGCACTCGATCGCTGCCCGAGGTGCGCGTCGCAAGCCACAGCAACCGCACTCTTTCCTCTGCCAGCAACAGCAGCATGGATTCACAACACCGTCGGTTGGAAGACAGGCCGCCTTTGCCAAAAGAGCCGGGAAGGGTGTAGAACCGCTGCCAGCACACGAAACCGCCGATCTGCCACCCCAGAAACCTGCGCAAGAAGGCCAGCAAGATGGAGTCGGGAAACAAGACCAGGAGAAGTTGGGGAAAGGGAAGCAAGATGGGCAACAGCAGGATGCTCACCACAAAACCATCAAACCCACGACACCGTCCCAAACCCAAGGAGGTGGACCAATCCATGACCCTCCACCACCACCACCACCCCAGGCCGACCCCAATCCCTCCATAATCGAACTTCCTCCTCCCTCGGACATCGATCCTATTACACAAACCAAGAAGGGCTCCCCAATGGACGAGATACTTCACATGGGACCACCTCCCTCGTCTGACTCTCAGCCAGACGCTCCGAAATCACCAATAACTCCCTCCTCTCCCTCCGAGCCACCACCCTCTAGCGATCCAACCTCCCTTGCGGCCCAGTCAAGTGGCGACGGAACAAAACAAAAGAAACAAACCTATATCCACCATTTCGATTCCTATTCACTAGTCAAGCACCTCTCTTCGCCGGATAATAGCCCGAACTATACCCTCCCCCAATCCATCGCCCTCATGAAAACGATCCGCGCTTTATTGGCTCACAACCTCGACAACGCCCAGTCAGGCCTGGTCTCCCGTTCAGACGTCGACAACGAAACTTACCTCTTCCGGGCAGCATGCTCAGAGCTTTCGACTGAAGTCCGCAAGAACAGGAGAGTAGCAGATGAGCAGAGCAGGCAGCAGCGTACACACCTACAACACGAAGTCGACATCCTCACTCAGCGACTCAACCAGGATCTCCTCACCCTCACCGACAGCGTAAGGGGAATGTTCAACGACCGTAAGATGGCCGTGAGGGAAGAACAAAAAGCGATGGAGAGCAGGGTGTGTAACTCCTTTTCTTTCTTACAGGCCAATTAGGCTAACTGAGCGGAATAGATCCAACAGATAAACTACAAGATCTCGGTCGACCTCAACTCGGAGTCGAAATCGGAAATCGAGGAAGTCCGCTGGATTCTGATCAGGAGGTCGGTGCTGGGAATTATCTTCATGGCGATGTTGACGCTGGGCACGCTGAGGTATGCGACGTATGTGAATAGTAAGAGGAAGAGGGAGGCGGAGCAGAGGGCGAAGGAGGAGGAGGAGGTGAAGAGGAGTAATGGGATGAAGGATCATAGTCCTGCGCCCGAGGCGGCGCAGATTTTGGCTGCGAGTTAAGAGGCTGCGGTTGGAGGAAGAAGAAAGGAGTGAGTGAGTGATGTGTGGATATTATGGTTGAAAGGGTAAGCGAGTATAGCGGGAATATGGATATAACAGAATCAAATGCAACTAAAGCTTACTAGTTGATATATCAAACATTTGTCAGTAGTTCGGTTTTTCTATATCGCATTATTATGACTCCTAAGGTCTAATTCTTTTTACTTGCTTTTTACTTCATCCAACAGCCCCTGACTCGCGAGATACGCCGCCCCCGAGTCAGCCCAGACCTCATACTTGACCAATTTGCTGTCATGGTCAAACTCCAAAACATAGGTGAAAATCTCGTCCCAAGACTGTCCTGTGGAAAGCCAGGTGAACCTTGCCTCGCCTCGCACCGAGACCTTGCGGGATTCGAGGTCGGCAAAGAAATTGCTGAAGCGCATGTTCTCGTACGAGAGGTGTTTGGACAAGAGATCGAAGTACTCTGAGAGGCCGGAGGGACCTTGGAAGGGACGGCCTAGAAAGGGGGCGAGTTGGGGGAGGCCATATTCGAAGATGTAGATTGAGGAGGGGGAGGTGGTGGTGAAGTAGGAGGAGATGGTTGAGGGGGGGGATTGGGAGGCGAGGGCGTTGCAGAAGGAGGTGGTGGTGGAAAGGAGGGATTGTTTTGTGGGGGACATGTTTGAAGTGAAGTGAAAGAGCGGTGTTGATGTGTGTGGTGGTGTGGGTGGTCACAAGGGGGATGCTGGCATCACATGGTGTTGTGTGTGAGGCTGCGGATCCCCACCAACCAAACAATGACGTCGGATGCAAGGTGGTCCCGGGAGCTGTGCCTGTCACGGCTGCATGGAGGGCTGGGCACTGGGCCCTGCGCTGTAACGCTAGTCCATCTCCGCCTGTTCCAGGCCTCCCCCAGCTTTCCCCAACCACCCCAAGTCTGCCGTCCGAGTCACACTTCTCCAACTGCTTATCTACCCGACGCCGTTGAACTCAATTCTTCTTTTGACAGGAACACATTATCCACAACTTCAGACGGTACATACATTAGGGGCTGAATACTTGCATTTGACAGCCACCAAACCCTAAAACAGAGCGACGATGGTAAGTTTGTTCTTCTCGATGCCTCTACCACCAAACATCACCATCTCTAACCACACTGTCTCAACCAGTCCCCGACGTCCAAACCGGCGTCCGGGGAGCGCACGCCGCTCCTAGCCGACCGAGTCCCCTCCCGCAACTCAGTCGACTCTCTCCGCCGCGCCGAACGAGAAGATGCCGCCATCCACGGTACCCCCCTCGAAACCCCAGCAACCCGCACCCGTACCCTCCGCGAACTACTCCTCTTCGCCTGGGCGCTGTTGGCCACCGCCGGTGTAATCGTGCTAGCAGTGGTCCTCCAACACCGCAACAGCACCACCACCCCTCCCACCCCCACCGATCCAGCCCCAATCATCCCCGGCGATCCAGGCACCGGCACCCCCTACCCCCATGTCTCCTCCGCCCCCAAGAAGGACCGGAAGCGCAACCTCATCTTCATGGTCTCCGATGGCATGGGCCCCGCATCTTTGTCCTTGACCCGCTCGTTCAGACAGCACGTCTCCAAGCTCCCGATTGACGACACGCTCGTTTTGGATCAGCACTTTTGGGGAACGTCGAGGACGAGATCGTCGAACTCGCTCGTGACGGACTCTGCGGCTGGTGCGACGGCTTTTAGCTGTGCGAAGAAGAGCTACAATGGGGCCATCAGTATGGAACCTGGGTTTAAGCCCTGCGGGACGGTGCTGGAGGCTGCCAAGAGAGCGGGGTATATGACTGGCTTGGTGGTGACTACTGATGTGACGGACGCTACGCCTGCGTGTTTTGCTTCGCATGTTGGGTATAGATGGCAGATGGACGAGATCGCCATGCAAGAGATTGGTGAGGGAGTGCTGGGCCGGTCGGTTGATTTGATTCTTGGCGGTGGCAGATGCCATTTCTTGAAGAACTCTACTGCTGGAAGTTGCAGACAGGATGATGTTGATGTTGTGGAGATTGGGCAGAAGAAGCATGGGTGGGGGTATGTCGACGACAGGGCTGGGTTTGACTCTTTGCAGATGGGCAAGAATGTGACACTGCCGATGTTGGGTCTGTTTGCGGATAAGGATGTGCCGTTTGAGATTGACCGCAGGCATATGAATGATATCTACCCTAGCTTGAGCGAGATGGCAGTTACGGCGTTGAAGGCGCTGGAGGAGGCCACGAAGGACAGTGAGAAGGGTTTCTTCCTGATGATTGAGGGCAGCAGGATTGATCACGCGGGACATATCAATGATCCTGCCGCTCAAGTGAGGGAGGTTTTGGAATACGACAAGGCTTTCAAGTCCGTCCTCGAGTTCATTGAGCAATCCGACACCGAGGGCGTGCTTGTCGCGACAAGCGATCACGAAACTGGCGGTTTGTCTACCGCGTGGCAGGCACACAATGAACTCCCGGTATACAACTGGCACCCTGAAGTCCTCCTCCAAGCCAACGCCTCGGCAGAGTATCTCACGATCCTGTTGCAGCAACACATGATCGCCAACCCAGCCGAAGGCCAGCAGAAGCTCCAGGATTGGATCAGAGAGGATCTGGTGGAGAAGAGGCTGGGCATCAAGGACGCGCTGGAGATCGAGATCAATGCGTTGGCCTCGAATCCATTGCTTGCGATGAATATCTTTTCGAAGATGGTGAGCATCAGGGCGAGGGTTGGGTGGTCGACGCATGGGCATAGTGCGGTGGATGTGAATGTTTATAGCTCTGGGGGGCCGGGGACGGAGGAGATTAGAGGGAACGTGGAGAATATTGACGTGGGGGCGTTTTTGAGGAGGTATTTGGATGTGGATGTGGAGGAGATTACGAGGGAGCTGAGGGAGAAGATGGTGGTTGAGGTGAAGGAGGTGAAGGAGGTGGGAGAGGGGCATCCGGAGGGGTGGTATGTGGATGCGGATAAGTTGGTTGGTTATGGTATGGCTTGATGGGTGATGGTTGATGTGTGATATGGGATATGGAACATGAGATGGCGTTGCGGGGGTGGGGATGAGCGGTATGCATGGGTTTGTTTGTTGTAGGAGTATTACAGACGTGGCCATCATAGCGTTTGGTATATTGTTTTTTTGGTCATTTTTGGTATAGCATGGAGCATAGCATAGAAACCTCAAATTTGCTACATGATCCATCATCGACAGCTCCTTTTGAACTTGGCGTGATGTGAACTCAGTAACCTAACCTACATTTGCCCCAACAGTACCAAACATTCATTCCCCCCAAGCTGCTCTACCCCAGTTTCTTCCCTGGCCAAGTCAATGTCTCGTCATAGCGGGAGAGCTGCTCTAGCGGCTGCCTGAAATCAAAGGCTGCCCTAAGCTCAACCATCCTATGGTAGTAGAGAAGGAAGGAGTGAACCAGCGGTATATATATTAGGTCCCGGAATATACTTTCCAACAGCACCAGGACCCTTATCAGGGTGCCACAACTTGTGGTCAGGTCTAATGGTAAGGGTGCTGGTGCTGGTGCTGTTCCCGCCCAGGGACTTGCAACCGATAGCTCCCTCGTTCGATCCGGAGACAAACCCACGGGTTTTCGTAACCGGCCGCCCTCCCCAGACCGGCTGGGGAAGTTGGCCGGTGAGCTTTTTGTTTTTTTTTCTATCAGGCAAGAAGGTACTTGTTTATTATCTCTTTTTTTGTATGAAAGACAGATAGGTAGACAGACTGTTCCTGACGCGATCCTGTCTGTCATTGTGTGGTTTTCTTTCGATTTTTTTTCACTTTCCACATCTACCTGGTCTAGAAGGTCATCACTCATTATTTTCTACTTGGGCTACTACTTCAGTCATCCTCTCCACTGTCGCTCCCGCTGCTCCAGCCCTCATGGTACTCATCAGCCATCTCTGCCAGGTCGTTCCCCAGCGCCTCTCTGTCTTCCAGCCCGATCGACTTGATGACCGTGTCCTTCAGCTTCCTCAGCCTGGCGCAGACGCCCGAGTCGGTGGATAGGCTGGTTGTTATCCTGACTACTGTCTGTTCCTCTTTCGTATCGATTTTATCATCATTATCGTCTTCCTCCTTTTCAACAGCAAAGATCTCGGGGAAGGAGTCTAGAATGGGGAAAGCAAGCGATGTCGAATACGTCTTCGTGATCGGCTCGTACGCGCTCTTGCGGATCCGTCTGCCCTTCTCGTCGAGTTCCTCCACCCCTTGCGTTTCTTCGGGTGAGTGGTACCCTCGAGAGGTCACCAGCTGGCTGAACACACGCGGGGTTCTTTTGCTGCGGGATCGGAGGGGGTAGGCGTCGATTTGATCGCTTGCTGAGGAGGACATGTTGAGATCGAGCTGGAGACCTGAGGAAAGGTCCTCGATAGGGGAGCTGTTGACTGAGAATTGGAGGCCTGCTACCTTTTGCTTCCCGGTTAGGTCGAGTGTTTCGATGATGGTGTTGAGGGTTTCTTTCTTGTGGCCTCGTAGGCGGGTGGGGAGGAGGGCGGATTCTACTGCTGAGGAGAATAAAGCTGTTGTGTGCCAGGGGGAGAGGGAGTCGAAGTTGCTCAGTGAGGATGGTAACCGTGAAGGGAGGGAGAGTGGGACGAGGATGGAGGAGTGGGTGTAGAGTTCGGTAAAAGACCGGGATTTGTTCGCGAGGCGGAGGAGGCGTTTGTCCTGATTCACCGGTTAGTTCTCATCATACGCTTCATTTTAGGGGGAGAAGTATTACCCTTGGAAGAGATCTGAGCGGTGACTCTAGCCCCCAAGTCCAGATAGCGGTCTTCCCGCCGTACTCGTCTCTTATTCTCTCCAAGTACCTCGCTCCAAACCCACCCCAGGCATCATCCACACCCATAAACACCTGAAGCCCCTGCATGAAATCAGCCTCCTCGGCGAAGAACCTCAGGTCGCGGTCGAGGAGGTCGTGTTCTTTGTCGAGCTCGCGGAAGAGCTCCTCTCCAGTGCTGAACTGCTCGAATGGCTGGATTGTTGACGCCACTTCGAACTCGTTCAGCTGAACTACTGATCGTGGGTGGTAGTACAGCCGGCTGAAGTCACTGAAGTACTTGACCGTGGAGATTGTCGGGCGTTGTGGTTTGAGGCCAGCATTGAGAGCTTCCGTGTAAGGAGATTGGGTGATGGGATCGGCTTTTTGAAGGACTGTCTTCCCGGGCCTGGTTGATGTGTTGGCATTCGTTGGCTTCCAATTGGTAACAATGCGAGATGGAGTAGGAAACTCACCATACTCCTGATGCCTGCGGCTGCAGGTCCAGTTGGGTAGGGTCTGGCTCTTCACCCTCGACTTCATAGAGCGCGTTGATCTTTTTCATTGACCCGAAAGCACCCTTCAAATCGTAGATGACCGTCCGCGGCATGAACGTCTCTGTTTTGCCATCTGGTGAGAGGCCGGGGCGGAAGTGCACATCGTGGTCGATGATTGGCTCGTCGTTTTCAGAGTAGGTGAAATAGGATTCCTGTTTGACATGTTAGTTCCTCGTGTTCTCAACATTTGAAGAAGTAAGGAGTGAGACAGTACCTGGGTATTCCAGAAGTGAGTGGCGAGGTAATTGCTCTGCTGCCCCAGCTGCAGGGTGATGATTTCGTGCATTTTTGAAGTATTTGTCTATCAGGTTATGGCTCTCTGATACGACTCGAGAAATGAGAACAAAAAGAAGTCACTATTGTCGACTTTTTTGCGCTGATGTGAAGTGAGTGGAGTTTTAGGCTTCAGTGAGTGACATGCAGTTGATGAGTGGGAATGACGAAGTTTGAGTGAACAGGCCGGGAGAGCATGTCCAACCCTAACCCTCACCCCGTTTCTCCACCGTGAATGCCTTCTGCCACTAAGGTGAAATAAATAAGACAAATACAAGAGAGAAATGGGAAATTTATCTTGTTGGGTATTTGGTATGCGGTATTTCTTGGCCTCTGGGTGGGGTTGAGGGTTTCGATGTTCCCAATATACCTTTGGGTCTTCCTTTTTCGCTGCTCACCTGGTTTGGAAGAAGCTAAAGAAGCTATTTGGCATGAAATACACGATTACTTGGAGAGGAGTACGAAAATAGAGTGACTCAATCTACAGTGGCATAATGATGCAATTCGCCGGAGGTCCGCCAAGGTGGCTTTCATACCTATCTACCTCTGGTGAGCCTTCTCCTTGAGAGACTCAGCCACTTGCCCCAACTTTTGAACTTTTCTTGAAGAAGAACGTATAATAAACTTGCCACGGAAACAACACTAAACGAAGATTAACGTTCAAGGATTCCGACCCGAGATATTCCTGTCCGAAACCCAAACTACGTCTTGCAGTTCAGCCAGCAATTCAGACACCCCCATACTACAAATGATCCGTCCAACGAGGTCTGTAACCCTTGTACTACATCACCATAAATTCATATCCCGACTATCACTCCCCCTCTGTCTTATCAAATTCAAAATCAGAACTGGAATTGTCCGAGATGGTAAAACGGATGGGGCTCTGCCCAATATATTCGATGACCCAGGATCAGGCGTAGAATCTTCTCCTTCTTCTCTCTCGTCGTCAGACTGAGACGATTATGTGCCGTCAGATGCAGACTCAGCACTCGAACCCCCTTCCTCTCTTTGCCCCTCGCTTCTCCTCCAATTTACCGTCCTCGACCAGATCCCATAGGTACCTCTATCACTCTTCAACCTGTTACGTAACTCCCCTCTCAAGAGACACCGCAAAATTTCAGCTCTAAAAGACCCATGTTACATTCACTCCTCGAACAGGCAACCCGCAGCCCATCATCGAACCTCTTCAACCGCGCCTGGGAATGAGCCTTTTAAGCCAGACTCGCCATTCTCCTCTCAACTCACCCGAAGGATGACACCAGCTCGGAAAAGAGATAAGGAGTGACCGGTGAACACAATTTGCCGGTCCACCTCTTCTACCTGTACATGAGCCCCTTGGACTTTTCCCTCTGGGAATGTATCCCTGTCGAGGATCTTGGCGGTTACTGGATGGAAATTACCGACTAGAAGCCGGTGGAGTTCCCGACGACTGAACGCCATGCATCGACTTCGGCAAACAAACGAAAGTTTCTTAGTCACATAGGGTACTAATCGTTCAGATTGGAGTTCCAGTCGAAGATACGTTCTTATAAGAAGATGAGGGGATTTCTTTGAGATATTTTATTAAGAGAGTGGGGAGAGTTTGCGAGGTTTTCCTTTAAAATTTGGATAGAGTTTTACGATAGTTTATTTAGGCGGAAGTCTTCCCTTACGATATCTGTTTATCTTCCAAAGCTGGAAGACAGTTTTGGACTTTTTCTTTTAGTATCACGATATCTTTTAACTATATTTTCAGGGCAGTAGCGTCAGTTTGAGAGAGCATTGAATTAGGTGATGAATCAAGTGTCAGGTATTTTGCATCTGGCTTGTTACCTCCCATTGTGTTCTCTGAGATAGGGGATACGCCGCTATCTTGGTTTTCACGGTCCTTTAGTAAGGTATGATGATCGTGAGAACTCTTGCTTTGCAATACTCTTGTAAAAAGGTTGGCATGGACTTTCATAAGTGCTGAAAGACGGCAGCATCTTCTTAAGCATCTTTGCATATAAGTCTATATAAATAGAAGATATGGACTTTTCGTTAATACGGCAGCGTTTCTCACCAGACCTAACTTGAAAACAATACTTTAATATTGCTTTAAGACAGTGGCTTTTCCTGTACAGTCCTAAACAACTTATCAACCTTTCCATAGAATATTATCCTGAAAGCAGAACTAATACTTTTCCGACATTGCATGAATCCAGAAGCGTGAGCACGCATCACCTTCTCGAAGGAGGGCACCGCTTCAGAGATCACTTCGCAGAGGCCCAGTTAGACACAAGGGGGGTGAGATGCCGCGGTGCGTAAGCACGTATGGCGAGAAGACGGGGGTCGAGAAATGCCGCGGTGCCGAAGCACGCACGGCGAAGAAGAGGAGGGGGTGAGATGCCGCGGTGCCGAAGTACGTATGGAGAGGAGGGGAGAGTCGACGGAAGAGATAATCATTCCGCTCGGAAGCGGCGCTCCTGAACACCGGTGCGTCCTCACGATGCTAATGAATACAGCAGCGCGAGGGAGCGCTGATTTAGCAGCGGATGTCGGATAGCTTGTTGATGACGTCACAAGTTTTCTGCACCCGCTCGTCGAGGGTCTCTGGTCGCTCGTTGATGACGTTGGAAGTCCTGATGGCTTCATCAGAGTCAGACGCTGAGGCGCCTGACATGTGGCCGATTCTGGCCAAAATCCATAGGAGGTAAAGTGCTCGGAGAGTTGACTCAACAGTTTCCAAGTCTTCGGGCTGCGAATCGGTATTGACTTGCAATGATTCCCAAGTAATTGGAAAGTTTCCGATGAATCGGACTTGGATTGGGGCCATGATGGATGCTGTGTAGGTAGTCTGTGAGTGAGCGCTCCCTCGCGCCGATTTGAGAGGTTCCCAACGTGAACCATCCCCGTCACAGTCCGCCCGAGTGCCGTCTCGCGAGGGTGGGATATCAACAGCCGGCGGCCCACCACCACCCTGCCCAGCAGGCAGAAAGATCTGGAAAGACGACCTAAAAAGAATGACCTTCAACATCCACGTGACGGACGAGTTCATTGCATCAGACCATCCAGGACCGGGATACACATACATCCTGGATTTCCTGTACGAGATAGAGAGTTTCGTGTCCGATCATGGGCCTGGACGCCAAGCGAGAGTGGTGACGTTCGTGGTCACATACGCGAACAGATCCGACGACGTCCCTTTTAAACGAAGACATCACCGCTTTCTCGTGGCATCTCTCAGCTCAGCAGCGTCCACTCATGGCATTTTTATCAAGTCAGCAGCGCTTCCTAACGATATCTCTTTAAAAAGCTGGGATAATATCTTAAGATATGTTGACATCATGCAGATCTAAGTCTTCTCTGTGTCCCTCACCTCACTAAACACACACACAAATCTTGATAAATAAAGCAACTCATGCTCAAAATTAGGTACTAACTACCCTCTATTCTCGGTACATATATCCCTATCCCTTATCCCTATCCTTAGCCCTTTTCCCCCTCGCTGCACCCCTCCGTCCTGTGGTATCATTATTGTATACTTTATGTCAAATTGCATGTTGGTATTATCACAACTATGCATCCATCCTTCCCCCCCTTTTTCCACCTCGATATTTGCGTTCAAATCCGGGCAAGAGATCATATCTTCTTATAGCCCAGGTTACGCTGAAAAAAAAACTCCAATCATGAAAATATCACGACTTGTTATGCGCCATGTGCCATGCAAATGCTAGTATGCTTTTTGCCTATATCCGCTGACCAAACCACACCCCCTTTTTTTATCCTCCTATCCAGTATCATCTCCATCGCCTCCAAGTAATAAACCGCTTTGAAAAAAGTATCAAGCGCTCCTCCCAAATGCTATCATCATCATGATAATGCAATCCATGTATCTTTGTATAGTATCCAGCTCTTTCGATTCCAATATGAAACCATATGCCAGTTGTAGTTGATATCGCACTGTTGAGCCACTCCTTTCCTTGTGGTACAATGTGGCTTGGATCCTCACGCCATCTACACCCGATACTGACGAGGACGACGACTACGCAGGCTATACGAGTGTGTCGGCGCTGTCGGTTCTGTTGTGATGGGTGGGGCCAGCGTCAGAGGGGGAGGGGGCTCTGTACGCGGCGGTGGAAGAAGAGGCGGTCTCAGGGGGCCGAGTATCGAGTCGTTGTTTCGAGACGACGGCTTCTGGTAGGAAGGCGACTTTAATGTGATCATCGTCTTTTTCTTGATAGGTTCGGCCTCTTCTTCTCCCTCATCAAGCGTCTTGCTTGAATTTGAAACCATCTTGATCTTCGGGGTGCGTCCTCGAGGCAGTGGCTCAGCCTCTTGGGTCTCTGATATGCGAGGTAAGGTTCCTCGGATGGCGGACTCCATGACTGGTAATTCGTCGACGACACCCCGTACGCCCCTGGTGGTCTTCGGCGGACCCCCTTTGCTCCCTCGGGTGCCATTGATCGAGAACATGCCGGTCATTGCAGCCGGTACACCTCCCTTCGACACCTGTGTGGTGTGTACTTCAGCCAGGCGGGCTTCGACGGCAGGTGTCAAGGACCTGCGGGTTAACTTTCGAGGCCTGGATTCCTCATGCTCAATCTCGCTGGCGCGCTTGTTCGTCTTTTTACCTCCTTCAGACCGCGCCTTCTAGGCGGATTCGTCGGCATTGGACGGGTTGGCGTTGATATCGCCACGCGAGGAACTTGGCTTGGGTCCCTTTCGGATGTTTTGGTGAGTCCACCCGCGGATCTGAGTAGGGCCACTTCTGGGGGGTGCTTCGACTGCAGAGTAGTCCTTGATAGCCTCGCGATAGTCGAATTGGACGGTGCGAAGCTCTTGGCCATTGACCGAGTAGGTCATGCGATGCGGTGGCGTCGGAGCTGGTTCTAGCTTCCGGTACTTCGATGACGCTGCTGAACCGCCAGCGGCAGCAGGTCCTGGGGCTGATGCAGAAGAGCTTCCTGGTCTGGAGTGCGTCGACTGCATAGGAGGAGGCTGGGAACCGGCAGGGAGAAGAGGGGGGTGACCACCTGGGGCGGGAGCTGGGGCAATTGCAGCATGGTAGGGTGGCGAGACCGGATAAGCACTGGAGGGGCTAGGTGGACGAGGTGCAATCTGCTGCAAGTGAGGAGGGCCAACCATGGGCGGCGCCTGCAGTAGTCCGGGGCCGGGAGCGGGCATCAGATGCTGTAAATGCTGATGAGGCTCTGGTACGGAATATCCGTTGTGAAAAGGCCGGCTGGGTCCAGTTGGGTAGAACGCGCCACTGTTCGTCACCACCATGCTGCTGTGTTGAGGTACAGGGCTGCTCTGCTGTTCTGGGGGTGGAGGCGTGTCATTCAGCAAACTCCGCATGGGTCGCAGTGCTGGCAGACCTACACTCGGTCCTTGTGGCGCAAATGGGGTTCGACCCCCTGGGTACTCTTGCGGGGCTGCGGGTGGTGGAGGGTACACTGGCGACTGAGGGTTCAGTGCCGTTCGGAGAAAGTCCCCTCTGGGCGGCTCACTTGGCATCGGAGCATGGTGGTACCCCTCAGACATCGGCAGGCCGTGATACTCCTCGGGGGGCGGAGGATACTCACTGGACTGGTAGTCAACGGGCGGACCGTACTGGCGATGATCACGCGCCCCGGCATCGACCTGCATCGGATTGTAGATGCGAGGGTCGATGTGGGCCGTTGACTCATGTTCTTGGATCGCAGTGTTTGCAAGAACATCCAGACCAGTGGTATTCTCCGGCCCCGAGGAGCCCTCGAACTGGAGCGCGTCCCTCACCGCGTCGTACGGCTTGGAAGCGGCACTCTTTGCCGTCCGAGCGGCCTCCTCCTCACGCTCGCGCGCGCGCTCACGGGCCTCCTCTTCCTCGAGAACAGCCGCAGCTCGGAGCATGTCGTCGGCAAGCTGGCCAAACCCAGCTGCCTCCTCCGCCATGGGCTCGGGTGCGGGAGTGGTTGGTGCTGGCGAGGGTTGGTACATGGTGTTTGGGTCCATGCCCCTCGCCTCCAGCTCCCCTCTCCGCAACTCATCGATCTCCTCCGAAGAGGGCGTGATCTCCTCCTCCTCGATCCCCTCTTGCTCGCGAAGATAGCTCAGCAAAGCTGAGAACTTCTTCTTCTTGTCAAGCTTGGCCTCGAGCTTATCGAAAGCTCGGTCGGCTTTCGCAGCTGGGATGGTCCGAGACGTGTGGATGACGTTCCCACTTGGGGGGACCAGCACAACTGGTTTCCAGGGGTCGGCGGTCTGCTTGGGCGGTTCGGGAAAGTTGGTGGAGGAGGGCAAAAAGATGCCGTACGCGGGGTGAAGGTTATATTTCTTCACCTCGGTCTCCGGAAGCTCGCCGGCAACTTCTGTCGAATCCCAAATTCCAACGCGACGGTCGATGAACATGTAGTTCGATCCGGGCTTTTGCCAGTATTTACCGCGCCGAGCTTTCGTAGCACCTTTCTCAGCCGAGTTGGTCGAGTCGCGGAAGCCAATGTCGAGATCGTCCCATTCGAACAGATTTGGGACCATGATGCGGTTGTTCGGATTCTCGGCCTTGTTGTTTCGGCGAGAGATAAGGCGAACACCATACTCATCGGCATCAAGGGCACCGCGTGGGGGCGGGAGGCCGGGTCCATCGGCGGGGTTAGGTTCGGCGGAAGTCCGGTGCGGCCCGGGTATCTCTGCAACGTCTCCGGCTGGTTCGGGTAACGGCGTTGGAGCATTGGATGCTGAGTCTGGTGGGGTGGCGACATTATCGTCGAGTGCTTCAGCCCCACTCAAGAGGCCAGCTGTATGACGAGGCAATTGACGCATGGCATCTTCTTCCTTTGCTGCTTGGAGGAGCTTGGATGCTGGTTGACCATCTGGTTGACCTTCGGCTTTTCGCTTGAGTGTCTCGAGGGGCATGGTTTGCTGTTTGACCATGAGCTCTTTAAGGCTGGTACCAGGGAATGGAACTTCGACACCATCGCGTTTCTCGCAGAAAACACCTTGGGAGTTCTGCTCAGCTGCTGTGATGGACTTGTAGGCATAGTGCCCATCACGTGGTGGAGGATACTAAGCAAGGTTAGGCCAAAGATCACGAGGGGCGGGCACGAAAAAAGCAAACTTACATCAACGGGTAGCTTGAGATTGTATTGATGCTCAAGTCGATCGAGCTCTTGGAGAATCTCGCCAAGACGCTCCTCTTGCAATTCTTCCACCTGGCGCTGAATGTGTGTTAGTCGAATGCGAGTGTGGTCGAGGTTCAGATGAAAACTTACAGCATAGGATGCTCTGAGGGCCTCCTCTTCACCTTCCCGGACACGTCGGGCCATCTGGACGCTCATATCGAGAATTTGATCGTTCTGCTTGAGCGTGTCCTCGTATCTTTGCTTGAGAAATCGCTGGGCTTCGTCGTACTCAGGAACTCTCTCGACGACGCCAGGGTCCTCGAGAAGCTCATTGATCGACCTGTCGGCGATCTCTTGGGCGGCGGGCTTGACTAGCTTGATGAGGACACCCCAAGCTTGCTTGAGCTCTTGAGCTCGCTCATGGGCAGCTTGGACTTTGGGATCCTCGTAGAGTTTCTGGCGGCGACCACGACCGGTGGGGGCTTTTGGCTGTGCTGACTTGGCACCGCGACCTCTGCCTCCTCGGGAGCCGCCTCTACCGCGACCTCCACGAGTTCGAGAGCTGGTTGTGGTCGCACGGGTGGGAGCTGAGATTTGCTGGGGAACGATGTCAGAACTAGCATCGTCGGCCTCGAGGGCGTCGACAACGGAGGAGAAGCTCTGTTGCAGGTTCATGTTGTTGACGGATTTAGGTGGCATGTCATGAATGACGAGTGTCCGTTGTATGGGTGTCGATGTGTGAGAAGAAGAGAAAGGAGGAGGCGTGGAGAGGGATAGAGCTGGGTGAGAATTTGAAATGGGCGGTGCCAGGTGTGAGCGATGGTCAATGTCCATTGCTCGCCATTCAGTGACTGCTAACAATAGCCAAGCGAATAGAGTTTGGACCACCTGCGCCGGGAACAATTGCGAGGGTGAGTCGTATATAAGTGAACAATAGGAAAAGTCGTCAATAAGCGGAGCAGGTTGGTCGACGAGAGAGGACCAAAGCTTGTTCCGTGTAGGTGTAAAATCCGGGGGCCGGGGGTAGCCAAGCAGCCGCGAATGCAAAAAGACGGAAAAAAAAGGGTGATGCTGGAAAAAGACCAAAAACGTCTCCCCGTGATGATAGCTTCGGGCCCAAGTATACGAGGGCAGGACGTGAGTGATTCGGGGTGACACCAGATGTAAGCAGTTTGGTTGGTCTGTGGCTTTGGACAAGCAGCAGCTGTGGCGGGTGTGAGTGAAAGACCAAAGGTTGGCAGAGTCGCTCTCTTGGTGCAAACTGCTTGCAGCGGTTCAGGTAGGGTTGAGACGTGACAGCGGCGCAGCGACGGCACACGACGCGGGAGAAGGGAAAAGTATAATCAAGAGAAAGCCAGGATGAGAGAGATGTGGATGCAATTGCTGCTGGGCGTCTGAACGCAATGGCTGCGGCGTGATGCTGTGGCTGTTGTCAACCTTCACCTGTAAAAGATGGGAATAATAGACAGTGGACCACGAAGCAGGCCTGTGCTGAGCGTGCTGCACTTCCACACAGCACGCAGAGCCCGCACTGTGCCCGCCAGCGGCCAAGCCAAACGGGAGTCCAGCCTTGGGCCGCTCCACCACACCCCTGGCCAATCACAGTACCGCATATACATCCCAATCAGGAACTAGTCGCAACCGTTCACAACAGCTTATAAAATTTGGCCTCCTTTTTTTGCAAAACCCTCTCAGTATTGCAGCTACGGGTATGTCGATGGATATTACAATGAGCCTCTGCTAGCTACTAGCCTCGACGGGCTCTGAATGTTGACTGCTTGTCGATGCCGGCATCACGGTGTGGAAGAGACAGCTCTTCATAGCAAATTCTGCAATGGGCCACGTTGGTGTCAGTGCTCTGACAGCTGCGACAGCCTCGCCCAGGATATTTATGCGTTTCTACAGGTTTTTTAACGGCAAATTTCATTGGCCATGGGTTAGGGCGCTGTGCCCAGAAACACAGTGTACGACATCAACCAGCAGCCTGTCTGGCATCTGCACATCAGGGCTGCTGCGTCCGCCCAACTGGCATACTTGCATCTCTCGGTGTCCTGTGAGATGGTCCTGAAGTGACGTGCCTGATCAGAATTGGTGAATTCGGCAGGTTTTGGAATGCCCGAATCCCTACTGCCGGGTTCGCCGTTGAAGAGCGCCAGCCAGTGGATTCGAGCCGTCCTTGGAGCGACTCGCTCATAGCAACGGTCTCGTGGTAGGTAGCTTTGAGAATAATCTCAGTAGACTCATAAAAGATGGGACCATCATTGGCTTATACTCAACACATCTCTTGTGCATAAAAAAGACAAAGGAGTTCTGCGGAGCCCCAAAACCCAAAACGGGCGAGCCCACTTTCCAAGCAACTTCCGTCTTCCAGAGCCAGCTTGGCGCTAAGCGCCCAGTGTACATAACTCCACTGCCGCGCGCCTTGCGGCTAGAACCGATGTTCCCGCTTGCCTGCCGGGAGACCCAACTTTTCTTCTGCCGTCCGTCATTCTCCTCCGTCTCCCGGCAGATCGCCGAGTCGTCCCCCGACGCCCGTCCACCTCCGATCCGATATTGACGTCCCCCATTCTGTCGAGTGATTTTCTATCTCCCAAACAACCCAATTCTTAGCACACAACAAATGGCGAGGAAACGCGGCCGCCTCCAAGAGGCCCTCAAGTCAGCCATCTCCCAGCAAAAACAAAAACCATCACAACCCCACGGTCCCCCCTCCAAAAGGCAGAAGACATCGCAATCGCAGTCACAACCGAATAAACCCAGGAAAAAACACCACCAACCCTCTCAGTCCGCCCCGATCATACCCTTCTCTCCTACCGATAGCATCCTCCTCCTAGGCGAAGCCGACCTCTCCTTCTCCGCCGCTTTGTCCCAACATCACAAATGCACCAACCTCACCTCCACCGTCTTCGAGCCCTCTCTAGGCCAACTGAAAGAGAAATACCCACATGTCGAATCCAACATTTCTCTGTTGCAATCTCAGCCAAGTAACAAGTTGCTCTACAACATCGACGCAACAAAACTCAGCCTCAAATCCCAAACATTCCCCAGGATCATCTTCAACTTCCCGCACATTGGCGGAAAGTCAAAAGATGTCAACCGGCAAGTTAGGGCAAATCAGGAGATGCTCGTCGGTTTCTTTCGGCGGAGTCTCTTGCATCTAGCGCCAAGGGGCAAGATTATCGTTACTTTGTTCGAAGGGGAGCCATATACCCTCTGGAATATCCGCGATCTGGCACGCCATGCCGGGTTGGAAGTGGAGAGGAGCTTCAAGTTCCAGGCTAGTGCGTATCCAGGGTATTCCCACGCGAGGACGTTGGGTGTGGTACGAAGCAAGAAAACGGGGGAGGTGAGCGAAGTGGCTTGGAAGGGCGAGAAGAGGGAGAGCAGAAGCTACGTCTTTGTGAGGAAAGGGGAGGGTGAGAGGCCCGGGCAGGGGAAGAAGAGGAAGCAGGACGAGGCAGAGGAGGAGGAGAGTAACGAAGAGGAAGAAGAATTCGAGGGGTGGGGGGAAAGTGATGAGGAGAATGGCCAAGAGGAGGAGCAGGAGGGTACGACTGAGGATGGCGAGGAAGGGCCAATATCAGATGAAGAGAAAGAGGATGGCGATGAGGGCAGTGAGGACGAGGCACTGTCGAAAGAGACCAAAGGTTAAGGTCGACATGTTCGATGATTTAAAAGCCATCATCTTAAAGGTATACGTCGAGGGAAGGGACTTAATTCTTAATTAACATTACAGAGCCCATCTCTTCATCTTCAAGACCCCCAGCTCACCGCTGCCCACCGTCAAAAGTCTATTCACACGCGCCTCCACACCCGCTAATTCCGTCTCAGGCTGAATTTAACAGTAATCGCTGTGGTCAGCACCGCCGTTGAGGCAACCGCTAGTCTGGCAGTAAGCCTGAAAGATGATATTGCCATCGCTCTTGCAGTAAAACAGAGAGCTGTTGACATGGGACGAGTCAGTGGACTGGCCAGCGCCCTGCAAAGCCTCAATGATCTGGTCGTAATAGTTGCCTAGGAAGCAAAACGGCATATTAGACGGGGCAACAGGTGATGAAAGAGGCCAATGTTCACTGACCCTTGTTGAGTAGTCCGCGACCGCAGTACATGAGGCTGCCCTTGCAGTTTTTGGCAAGCGCGGCCGGGGCCATGGCGAGCGCGAGGAGGGAGATGGCAGTAGCGGTGAATTTGACCATTGTGGCGGTGGTTTAAGCTACCTTTTGTTGCTTTAAAGACGTTGTTTGCTCGTTGACGTTGAGGGAGGATGATGGGTGAGTTTGGGTTGATGATGAAGGAAACAACGATTTGCGAGGCATTCACACGGTATTTAACCTCATTTCTTGGAGGACTTGTCGTTACGACACTGAAGATCCGAGTTCATACCCATCGCGCTCATATAGCCGAGATTTAAGACTTATTGCATGTTGCAGTGAGAAGTTAAGGGATCTGAGTTGGCAACTGTCAGCCATGTAAGACGATGAGGCCATTCCGGACCTCGGTACCACCATAAATAAAGTCGCTACGCAGAGTGAGCACTCAGTCGAGACGAAAGGCCTACAACATAACCGAAGCACAGTTTTTCAGACTAGTCATCCTCAGATCATCCGGATACCTTGGGTAGGAGCGTTCGCGATGCTGAGTATCAGTGGACAGTTTGATAACAATTGCGAATCGTCAGAATGGGCACTAAACTTGACGTCTCAACCTCCCAACTCAGTCGAAGTTCTTCCGTTTGTATGCTCGCGGTAACGGACTCGAGTATGTCATCTAGTTTGTCGAGTCTGCCGAGTTGCTGCCTGTTTGCACCATGCCGACACCTTTTGGTTCTGTACCTGGACTACCTAGGTATGGAATGCAATCGTGAAGAATTGCACTTTCTCACTTGCGCTGCACTTTTCCCAGAGGTTCCCATGATGTGCATAACTCTTGCCGCGCAACAGTCCTTCTTTCCAGAGTTCAGATCGTCCTGCTGTCACATGCCTTTTGCCATGCACAACTTTTCGACAAGACGTCATTTCATCTGGGAGTAGTCTACGTGGAACGAGAGCATACCACGTTACATACATCTCGTCGTCCGAAGGCCACCGTCGCTCATCGTGTTGTCTACTCTCAAGCACCTCTTTTCTCAACTGCAGCCTCGCCCCGTTCAGCTCCCACGCCCCAAGCATCAACCGCACACCCCAAATGTGCACTTTTGAAGCAAAGAACCCACCCATGCGTACAAAGTCCAATCTATCGAGTACAAGTCGATACATCGCCATTGAAAGTCTTCAAGTCCCGGTTTGTACTCTCGTCATGCAGCGGACCAGCCCCCCTACTAGCTCATATGCAAGCAGCCGTTTGCTTCCTGCACCTCCTTCCACGTCCGGCTCACCGGCTTCATTTTTCCCTCCCCTCCTGACGCTTGATTCTTGTGTATCCCCGGGTTTACAGCTTTTTCTTCCCCGTGCTAGCTCCCCTGGTGACGAAGCCAGAAGTTCCAACAACCAGGAAATCCTCACCCGAAGCTCAACATCATCACATCACATACATGACATGACGCCTCGGCCTGACGCTGTCCAACCTTCAGCTTCTCCGGACCAATGATCACCAATCGCTTTCTTCAACTTTTGTTCCCAGCCCAAAAAGAAGGGCGAGGGGTGGGGGTCCTATGTTCGTTTCGCCTTTCTTCTTCAGAACCTGGAAGCTAAGAAGACCGAGAACCGGAAACACCAAAGAGAACGGCATGCATCCCTTCGGAATGGCTCCCCCTACATTCAAGCCTCTACAGCGCCATCGGTAGCAAACAACTCCAAGGAAAAGAAACGATCAGATCTCAAGATCCTTTGCAGATCCATTGACGACACTGGCTCCAAGCAACCCGCACGCCCCTTCGTATCTGCTGCTTGCCTCTTGCCTCCTGCCAGAAGACCAAAACAGCAAGAAGTTTTTCTCAGGTCAGAAGATAGTTTCAGTGATACATCACATCTTTGAACAACCCACTCTTGCCTCCCCCCCCCCGCCCCCTGCTTCTGGCCGGCCTCTTCCATCCGCCGCTGTCATCTTCGGCCCTCGGCCTCCCCACCGACAAGCTCCATGACACACACCCCTTTAGCTATCATGTACGGAACAGCTCGAACCGACAGCTTCAGCACCCCCACGGAGCGGTTAGGAGCATGTGCATATGTAGATAGCGTATGCGATATGCAGAGGCTTTTCATCCCTATCCAGTGCTTGAGGCAGCTCCCCTCGGCCCTTCAGACGATCATCACACACACTCACTTCGACCTGGATGTTGATATTTTCCTTTTCTTCGGGCCGAGAATGGGACCGAATATGCTATGCCACCACCCTCATCAATGCTACGTGTTGCTTTCACTCTCAGGTAGACTTGTAATTGATCGGTCGAAGCACTTGACGCTGTTTCACAAGGGCTGAAGAAACCGGGGAATGGCGGGGGGGGGGGGGGGGGGGAGACAATCCGGGGTCAAATGGGGTGTCTTTTCAGACAGAAACAAGCATGAAGAAACGAGGGTGGGGTGTATAAACATCTCTTGAAGGGGTAACCAGAGAGTGTGTGGAACCCCCTCCCTCCCTTCCCCTTGAACCGCTGAATCACACCCCGTTGCGGTACGCAACCTCTTCACCAGCCAATCTGGAGAACTTTCTATTCTCGTAAGGCAGGAGCAAATGTTTGGGGCATCTTGGGGCATCCTCGTCATTCCACTTACTCCCAGCCCGTGAAACACCAACAACAAAGAAACACCACCACACACCCCCTCGTAGCTACCATCATTTCTCCCTTTGACACTAGCAGCCCACATCCACACCTCGTAAAAGCCAACCCGAAGAACCACAGGGAAAGAAAAGGAGGAAACATAGCCTAGCGATAACACCGAAACCCAACACACCCCCTTTCAACCAAGCAAATGCAAAGAGATAGGCAGCCACAACCCCCTCTCAAAGCCAAACATCAAGTTTGCCTACCGGGGGCTGAAAAAGCCAACCGAAAAGTAAACAAAGAACCCCCCCCCCCCCTCCCCCTCTTCTCAAAAGTTCACACGTCACATCGCCCCCGTTTCCTGCCCCTTCTGTTTCCCCCTCGTAAATCACTGCCCCAGTCTCTCTCTCTCCCCCCACATCACAGGGCATTTTCTAGGCGAGGAGGCAGCCAAATGATCCCAAAGCAAGAGAGGAAGGCAGCGTTACTCAACTCTCTAAGGTCCAGTCACTCACAATGTAAACAGCCCTCTTATTTACTCTTTCAGGCGCAGATAGAATCTCGACTATGGCGATGTCATGATCTCTCCACACCCCCCAAGAAACCTACCTAGATATCAAGCAATAAGATCATACCTACCTTTCTCAGAAAACCCACCAGATATACAAAAGCGCACCATACAATCTGATAGTAGGCAGGTATCATAACTGGTTCTTAGCACAAACAACAACTCAAAGATTTCCCTGGATCTTCAAAAGATTTCTTTCTCATTCATCAAAAACTTAAAAAAAAAAACTAGCCCAACTTATTACTCTTGTAACCCCATCAATCATTCTCTCCCCCCAATCGAAATCCCCAAAACAAAAAACAAAACACACTTATCCAAATTTCATTCCCCCCCAACATCCCAAACGATAAAGAGAGTTTAGGTCATAACAGCCGTAAAAACAACCTCCAGATTACAAAAAAAGGTGGTTGTTGTTGTTGTTGTTGTTGTTGTTGTTGTTGTGTAGAGATTTATTATCAAGAGAAAAAAAAAGCCACCAAAGAACTGGTTTGCTCTTCCCGGAGCTTGGGTGCTAGGAAACTCAAAACCAAAAAAAAAAAGAAAAAAAAAATGATCAACGAAAGTAATCAAGTCAGAGATAACCCAACCCACAGGCAAAAAAAAAAAAGATGGCTTCATCAATCTGTAGCGCCACGCTTGCTTCAAAAAAAAAAAAAAACTGACCACCTCTGTTCTGTTGTCCCCTTCATCTCCATTTTTATTGCGAGCCAAAAAAAAAAACTTAACTTTGAATGCAATCTGCCGCCCCATTTGTGCAATATCTCTTGTGTAAAATCCCCCTATCTCCAAATCCCCCCCCCCCCCCCCAACCTCCATCCCCATCTACTGACCCTCTCTCGGATCCCTCAACTCACTCACGGGTGGAAACCTCCCAGTAGGCGAGAGATAACCTGAGTACCCCTGCGGCGCCGCCCCAGGGCTCTGCTGTCCCACGCTGTTCCGATACAGCGTATGAGCACCCGGCAAACCATCATACCCCGACGCCATGTACGGCTGCGCCTGCAGCGATGAACTCTGCTCTTGGGTGGGTTGGTACACATGCGAGGGGTGAGCTGCCTGGGCGTACGCGTACATCTGCGGTGCTGTCGTCTGAGCGGCCGTGCCGTGCTGCCACTGAGCCGTGTACAGCGCCGATTGTCCCGTTGCTCCGCCAAAGTCGCTGGCGGGCGCGTACATGGCTCGGCGACCGGTATCGACCTCCTGCATTGGACCGAGATGAGCGGCCGGCCCGCCGACTGCCATGCGCATTCCTTCCACGTAGCTTCGCTGCGCCGGTGTCAGCTCGGCAGGCACCATGGTAGAGTCAGCATAGGCATCGCGCATTTTCAAGTCGCTTCCGAAGCTCTGGGCCGACATGGTTCGGGAGACGGGATCCGGGCTGTCGCTGGAATCGTTCTCGTGTTTGATCATCTCGTGTTTGATCATCTTGCGTTCGGCGCGTTGATACTCACTATCGTCATCCTCATCGTCGTCGGGCTCGTGGTTATCAGCAGCTACAAAGATCTGGGTGGTGGCGTCTGTGAAATTTGTTAGTTGGCACAGCCGCAATTCAGTCGACCCAGCACTTACCAATCTCGCCCCTCTTGTACTTCTCCTCCATCTTGGCCACTTTGAACGCCTCCTTCAACCACTTCTTCTTCTTCATATTTTCCTCCGAGGCATTGAAGAAAGCAGCGGCGGCGTCCATGGCAGCCTCTTCCAGCTTGGCCACAGTCAAGTTGTGTCTCCGAATGTCTTCATGCTGCCTGTGATTCGGCTCGGTCAACAGTCGTAGAATGTGTGTCAGGAGGTGTATCCGCTCTGTCCTCAGTGTTAGCAAGCGCCCATGCTCTTGCTGGCAGACATGATGCACGATGGAGGACGAACCTTCTCTCTTGATGTGGTCCGGTTCCTTGTGGATCAGAGGCTTCTTGTCGGGGCCAAAGCTGGTCGGCCACCACCTCGGAGCTGCGTCGCGCCCCTTGGTATAAGGATGATTGGTTTGCTTCTTGGGCTCGACTAGCTTCACGAAGGCCTTGGCGATGATTCGGCACATGATTTGGTGGCAGAACCGGAAACGACGCTCATAAAACGCCCACACAGCATCCGCATCTCCGACCATGATGGTGGTTTTTCTGGAGCCAGTGGCGGCGGCAACCGGATCGTCATTCTCCATGGACCGCGCCGGTCTGACCCGCCGTTGGCGTTTCCTGTGCCGCGGCGCCGGTACATTGTCATATTCATCGTGATCATATCCCCTATCCTGACGACCGTAGATTCCTGCCGCATGCTGATAGTAAACATGGTCACCCGCATAGTCACCCTGATGAGGGCCGCTCTCTCCTAGATTTGTATCAGCATCCATCGAAGTGAACGATGTAGTCAACATTGTCGTACTCAGCGCCTGCACGGGTATCCCTTGTTGGTACTGCAAGAAGATGTTCATGTGAAACATCCTGCTTGCATCCACCTCATCCACGTTCTCCGGGCCGGCGAAGAAGGCATACTCGCCATTTTCAAGCGTAACGGCGAGAAAGAAGTTCTTGTGGTTGATGTTACAAAACTCTCGGAGGGCCCTGCCAACTGTCTGCGGTGCTGTTAGTTCTTTTCAAGAAGGCTTGAGATAAAAATCTGCTCCAGTTACATACTGCTGGTGGTACCGCCCTGACAGATTCCGGCGCCACGTAACGTCCGTCTCCAGGTGTCGGCAATAGGCCGATTCTTTCTGGCTGCCACGACTGCCTCGGGTGAGGAGGCCGGGAATAGCCATGGCCATTAATATTAACCATGATGGTGGCGAGTCTGATCAAGCTCGAGAAATTCGATGATATTTCAAGTCGGAGGTGTCACAGTTGCTATTCTGAAATCAGATGGCCTGGGGGCTTGATGCTGATATATCCGTTGGCACCCGATCAACTTGACAGGGGGCGAAGGGGGGTGGTCAGACAGCCTTTGTCGGATGGGTCTGATGGCAACAAAACTTGGGGTAGACGAACCCTTGCTATCTTAGCAGCGAGAGCAGTCGGTCCAGATGCTGTGACCTTGAGACAGGTAGGTATGTGGAAGCTAGTCGACGACGGGAAAGCAAGCCAGCTCGAGTTTATCCCTGGTAGTCAGGATAAGACGGACGGAAACACGCTGCTGACCGAGATGGAGACGGGAGCGAGACCAAACAGCCAGAGTCTATGGGTAACCCAATGACAGCCCTGATAGGGAGACAGCAATAGTAACTGTGGGTCGTGTTTTCAACGGAATCCGCGGCGTGATAACTGGGCAACAAAGAAGGCCGACGGCAGTGCTGTTTGCAATATTGATGGCGGAGGTGGAGACACTGGGGTTATGGTCTCAAACACAAGTGTGAGATTGGGGCCGCGAACTGCTAAAAGGTATGTGGACCACGGTCAGTCTTTGTTGTCTGCAGTTGCATGAGACATCCTGATGGTCAACACTCACCAGTTGACGGCGGTTCTCTTCCGTCTAATATCCACCAGTGGCTGGACACCCAAGTGTAAGCTTGATGTGGGTGTAGGATTCTGATGTCAATGTGGAGGTGAAGGTGCGTGCATGTGGGTGTGTGGGTAAAGAAGATGTATATAATGTGTTGAGATATGGGCGTATGCGGGTAAGGAGGGCGCCCCCTGCCTCTCAAGAAGCTGGGCTTGAGTCCAGCCTGGATCCTTGGGCGCAAGGAACCTCGCAAAAGCAGCGGCTAGCGGCAAGCAGAACACGGAAAGTTTGACGGGAGCAAGCCGACCTGAACGGGATAGACAGGCAGAGTCCTTCTCAAGTAAGGGAGATCCGATGTACCAGCTCAACGGAACCGCGCAGCTGATGTGGGGAGGATTGATAGTAAAGAAGACTCGAGGCTAGGCACAGAAAGGGTCTTTCCTTTGGCTTGGAAGATCCTGGAACGATGGTTCCTGAAGACGATAGTGTAGACGATCGTGGGGAGAGCGCAAGAGATGACAGATCGAGTGTATGCAGAAAATATGCAATAGCAACTGTCACTTTGCTGCCGAGCTGGTGATCGCCACGAACAGGGCAGGGCCTAAAGGCTTGGATGTAGAGGTGACTGGTACCGTCCCTGTGGAAGAGCGTGTGGGTGGTGAGGGCCGGTGCGTGAGTGGTGAGAGAGTGCCAGTGGAGATTCGATGGTGTCAGAGAAACAGCCAGTATTGCGAGCGGGTTTGTCCTGGGTTCATGCAGGCGTCGAAACAATGCTAGACCAGAGAGAGTGTTTCCGGAAAAGGAGGTAGGAGACGGGGGAGGGAATTATAGAAATGATCGGCCGCCTCTGCCAGACAAAGTCACACAGAAAAGCAGAGCGAGAACTTTCTCCAAAGGCCGAGTCGAAGCTACTATCATCACCAGGGCACCTCGGAGCGTCGAGGCCACAAGAAGCTTGGGAATTGGTAGGCTGTCGAGACTGGGAAGCAGCAGCACAGAGGGTGAGAGTACGACAGCGGACAAACGAATGTGTGATTGTTCGACTCGACAGCCAGTGGCAGCCCAACTGCAGGGTGGCCATACACTGCAGCTAGGAGACGACTCGATTGGGACCTTGAGAGTGTCGGGTCGCACTGTAGCTGTAGGTATCGGGAGCTTGCAGCGGGGCCTAGGAAACGAAGGTGGTGAGGGGGTGTGCCAACACGGACGAATCAGCCACGGGCCCCAGCCGGCATGGGTCTATGTTGCAAGACAGGCTCCCAGCCCGTGTTCGACCTTGCTGTCCAGCGACAGCGCCATCGTTGCGATACGGAATACCGTGGGAGCTTGCCCTCTCTGTTATCTGGGGGATGTGTAAGTCAACATGGATGAATATTGCGTCCCACCTAGGTACTCAAGAATACTACCCCTGGCAGTCCTGAATCTACCGATGGCCGGCTGAGGGTAACAGTTGCCTGAGTGCAGTATCCGTACTGTCGTTGGCTTGGTGAGGAGGTAAGACAAAATGATGAGGCGTCAACCGTCTGGCAAGTGTCGTTCAAGGCAGAGGTGGGGATCCCACCACCTGTGTTGCTGGGAGTAAGCCAAGTAGCAGTCAAGCATTGGAATACGACGAAAAGAGTCTAGCGCCATCGCTTAATTCGAGGTGATGAATGAAGGTGTTGTGCGTGTTTGTTGGTGTGATTGAGAGGCAGCTCCAAGCTACAGCCAAGCTCAAGCCAAGCTCGAGCTCTGGTAGATCCCGTCCCTGTGGGACCGGGGCGGGGGACCTCCGACTTGTGGGGAGTTCGTTCCCAAAGGCAGGCGCAAAAGGCTTCGGCGATGTGGAGTCCTAGAGTACACGAGCCAATTGTATAATCAGAGACGTCAAAAGCCATCTTGACAGATGATCCTCTTTCGATGTCGTGCTCTGCTCTTCAGGCATATACCGACACTAGCGGTCAATTGTCGACGAAGATCAGTGCCCCGTCTGCCCCGGACCCCGTCAGCCCTTGCTCTGCACAATCAAGATCTCGATCACCGCCAACAGATGCAGCGACTGTCAGCATGCACTCGCAGCCCAACTCACACCTTGTTGCATGGGCTTGCTGTCTCTTTTCTCGTGTCCCTGTTGCCCAATTGCAGCCAAAGATGCAAGCAGCAAGCAGGTAGATGGAAGAGGAAGTCAGAGATGCACTTGTCGCCGGTTTCTGCTCTTTTTGCATTGCCGTGATTGCCAATTGCTGCCATTGGCCTGCTGAAACTTTCTGTCATCGCCACCGCTGTGTACCGTACCCGAGGCTACGGTGGCACGTCCTGGACAGAAAAACTGGCACTGCGAAGCGGGAATAAAGCATTAAAAGATAACGAATAGGCCTTAGTAAATATCAAGAATACCTTAAAATATGCCCTTAATACGTTAAAAGATAGTAATATGCCCTAAGAAGAAAGTGAATAGTCCATTTCTACCATTTTAAAGGTGTGATCTTGGCTTGCAGTACCAATTATTTTGTCCACAGCGTGGGTGGCTACCTACCCGACTGACAACCAGCCCAATTCTGCATTTTCGGAGTCCAATTCTCTCGTAATGGTCAGAAATCAACTGTTTGGCCAAGGGAGAAAAGCCATATAATATATAATTCTCCACGCCGCAACCCTTCGAAGCTGGTGTCGACGGACCACACGATTCGAGGTTGGGCAGCACCTCTGACGCAATCGAGTAGAGCCGGCAAGAGCAAAGAATTCAATAAACTCTTATCTTTTCCCGTCGTTACATTCCCTTATCAAAGGGGAACCGTTCAGACTCGCAACCATTGCAACTGCCGGTTTTTTGATCACCTAATCATCGTCTGGTCTTGTCTTGCCCTTCTTCTTCTTCTTCTTTTATTCTCACATCTCACTTCTCACCGGCTGTCAGATGCGCGGTACCAGATTGCCGGAACGGCCCTTGCCCACCCGTCCGCCGACTTTGGCCAGCTTGACGAAATACACATACCGAACCATTACTTTCCTCGACCGCCGTCAGTATATCGAAGCATCGACTGACAATCTGTACTGCTTTTCCCTGCGAGGAAATAGCTCGTTCTGGGCATCTCGGCTTACCTCTTTCGAGGAAGCGGTGCTGCTTCCGATGTATGTACACTGCGCCGCCAGTTGGTTCTATATTATGCCCAGCCATCAGGATTTGCGGTGGAAATGACAACCACACTCTCGGGACAGGACCGGTATTCAAGCCTGCCTGAACCAAGGTATGCAGTCTCTGGCCGTCTGCAAGGTGAACCTTCCGGTGCCTGTGCACCATGATATGATGCTTTCGACGAGTTCGCCGTTGACCTCATCATCTTCTGACCGCCATACGCCATAATTCTCCTGGGCATGGATGGATGCTGGCTTCGTCGTGAATTTCCACGACGTCTCAGAAAAGAGCAATGTCGTCCGGTTCTGGCTGCTATCAAACGCCAACCACCCGGGGTACCCCTCCTCCTCCCCGCTTTCCAGAGATGACCATACAGATACAGACGCCTTTGCAGCCCATCTCGGGCGTTCTGCCCTATCAGCAGCCACCAGATCAGTTTGTGGCTGTCTCCCTTTCTCGAAACGGCAACCTCCGTCAGACCAAAGACACCCTCCCAGGTCCTTGAATGGCCCTTGGATATTGCGCGCAACATGTCTTGCTGCCGTCGCATGCATTTTGGGCATGGATACAGATTGTTGTATATGCTGGTCATGGCCCAGACTCTCGCAAGGCTGCTGTCCAGATCTCGACAGGTCGCTGCCTCTTCGTCCCAACCATCCGAGTCTGGCCAATCAGCGGGACGAGTAGCAGCCCTCGGGCTTTCCCCCAGATTTTATTAGCCACGGGCTGGGGGTGGCTTACTGGCGTAAGCAGGCCAGAGAATGGTTACACAACAGCTTCTAATGGACCGACGTGTTTTGACGCCTATTCCGCTTTCAGATTTACTTGCATGGTGGAAAATGCCGCCAATCCGGCGTGACGACTGAGATGGCGCGCACTAAAACGACTGTGGCTGGCAAGCCTCTCGAACATCCTCATCACCAGCGGTCCAACTCGTCTGTTACCGACCCGGTGGTAACTGTGCCAAAGCGCCCCTGTTCGAGACCAGGGCAGTCCCTCCAAGAGGCATAAGCTCCGTGGCACTTCGGAAGAAACACAACACGGAAAATCGCGCCTCCGAACTGGCATTCTTGCCTCGTCCACAGTGCATATCGATTCAGAACAACAAAATCCCCATTATTTGAAGGATCCAGCCTTCCAATCCGTACTAGCTGAGCCAATTTTAGCAGGCGAGGTCTGAGACGCAGCAATAGCAACAGCGGCTGGAAAGGTGTGTCTGGCTCTGACATCAGAACCTCACACAGCTGGCGTCTTGCTTGCGAGATGGTGTGCCATGGAGCTCCTAACCTGGGGAAGCAGTTGGCCCAACATGGCAGTCCGTAGGCGTCCTGTCGCAGCCGGTTCGGAGGTTTCAGCATCGGAGCATCTGTTGGTTGTGCCATACAAAAGTCGTGCCGCTCACCACGATGCTTCACAGTGCTGACGCTGCGCTCATGCATCTCCTGCCATGTTCCACAACGCAAGGCACATCGATGGCGACGGCAAGCGTACCCTTTGCAACGCCCCCAGTTCCTAACTAACGACTGTTGGTTCATGGGCAAAACCCACCCTTCTAAAGTCCGAACTGTTCGGTCTTTCACACGCACCAATAACTCGTAGTGTACATGACTCCTTCATTAGTGAGGTGGAAGTCAACGTTGCTAACAAAAACGTTGGTCTCTCCAGAAGAAAGAGAGCCCAAATGAGCAGAGCTTGCGAATCTCGATCGCCTTGCCCATTGCCGCCGTTTTTGACAGGCTGTGGCATACTGTCAAAGATGTACACATAACGTATATCACGACAGCTATACCTGGGATTACCTTGTCCTCCATGGCTAAACCCCTTTTTGTGTTCCCACATCAAGCTTTCAACTTTGACGGCGGCAGTGGCTTGGGCAACCTGTGTAACCCCAAAGGGTAACTCAACAAACCACCCAATCTTCGAGTCTGGATCTGTCTGTCCGCTGCCAGTCTGTCAACCCGTCCCCTTTTTTTCCGGTGTTTCTCTACTGTGGTACAAGTCCAGTCGGCGTTCACTGTCTTTCCTGGTCCCGGTTGCCGAAGGAGACTGGACGAAGTCTTATCCCCGCACCTGTGACTGCCTGGCGCGGTCAGCAATGCATCGCCGCCGTCTAAATGCAATAAATGTTGGAGGGTATCCATGCCCACGTTGCACAACCTTTGCGTGCATGTGTGTGTGTGTGTGTGTGTGTGTGTGTGTGTCGAGCCGTTTTTTCCAAACATGCATCGGTGAGGCGTATGTCAGGGCAAGAAAACGAGAACGTGGTCACTACCTATCTAGGAGAAGTTAAGTGACAAAGCACTGCAAGACGACGGGAGTTGAGGCCGAAGTGGAAGGCATCTTCAGTCCTGTCAGGACAATATCAGATGAGGCCATATCCGCTACCTAGGTAGGTCGGTGTCGATCAGGACCGAAAATCCTTATCAGTGAAGGGCTATGTCGGCTGATTGGCTTACAGAGAGATATCAAGTGCTGGTTTCCAATCATCTCATCACTGGTCTCCTTCGCCGCAGCCGCACGTAAGTACTCCAGATTTTGTGTCGATACCACACGGAAGGGGGGCCTATCCTTTCCTCTTTTGTGTGTCTTGTAATCGACGCAACGCAACGCTTATTTCCAGCAGCATATGGAGGAGGGGATACGTACACCACTTCTTGCCAGGGAGCAAGCTCACACGTTCTCGATGCCACGGGCCGCCATGTGTATATTCATGATTTGACAGCCATCTATTCACCAAGAGAACTTCAGTTGTGTATGTAGCATCCAAACTCGCTTAATTACCCCCCTCTTCCCTATAGGTATATATATATATATTCAAACAAGAAAGACCCTTGCATTTTTGTTATCTGTTTTTCCCAAAATTTGGAAACGGGTCGTTGATACAACCAACAAAAACATTTTACCAATCACGGCACCCCTGCTGCTGCTTCTTGTCAACCACACCTTTTCGGAGTATCGGGATACACGGCAGGAAGGGTAGGTCACGAGATTGCTCACGGTGTTTGGGGGTGTGACCGGTGGCACTGACCGCACACCATCTTATTGTTTCTCACCGCAGCACCACCGCGAAAGTGCAGGTGTATACCACACACACACACACACACACACACCATTTTGAAGAAAGAGGGACGGACGGGTTGCCGTTTTGGTTTATTCCGGATATTTTATTTATTGCTTACAGGTACGGTCTTTTGCTTGAGCTTATCGTTCAATTTCATGAAATGTCACCTTATCCATCCCGATATCCCGTATTGTTTTAAACTCCCCTTTTGGAACGGATGGGAGACGCAAGCAGGAAGCTGAGATGGATGGGCTGATCCTGCATTTCAGGTATGGCATGGGGAGGCAGATCAGAAACTAACGAAAAGGCCCGCGAGCGAGGTAAGGGAGAGAGAGGAGATGAAATCCTTTGCGGGCACGCCGTGGACAAAATAATTGGTACTGCAGGCGAGGATCACACCTTAAAATAATAGTAAAGGCCTATTAACTATCTTCTTTGGGCTTATTTCTATCTTTTGATACGTTAAAACTATTTTTAAGGGGTTCTTAATATTTTCTAAGACCTATTAATTATTTTCTAAAGCTTATTAATTATCTTTCAATACCATATTCCCCCTTTGCAGTGCTAGTCTTTTTGTCCAAGACGTGGCGGGGTATGGTACCGTGGCAGTGTGGTTTAAGTAGGTACATACCATACAACGAAAACCCCCAACAACAATCAATATGTAGCGCCGAAAACTGAAAAGAGGCTTGCATAGAACCGTTCCCTCGGTTCTCGGTTCTCCACAAAAGCTTTTCCTATTCTGAGAGAGTGGAAAGTGACATGATCTGATGATGACGATGCCAACCAACACACACATGGGTACATACACACACATGTGGGAAAAGAAAGGGTGAACTGCCCAACCTGGTTTACTGGTTAAGGGTACGATCTGTTTTTCCTGGCTACACTAGGTATGCACACTCCGTTCGGGAAAGTGTATTATGAAGCAAGCGCTGAATATCAAAAACTGGCGTGAGAGGGGAAGGGGAAAAAAGAAACCACCAAATGCACAAGGACGAAAACCATGGCCAGGAGATGGGAGGGGGGAAGGAAAACCGCTAAAAAATACCAAAAAGGTTCATTAAAACGGAGACGCTAACCACCAACAGGCTATAGCCGAATCCCCAAATGCAAGACGAGGCAGGGAGGGAAGGTGAGGAAAGTTCATGTACCCTGAGCTAAGGTGAGGTGAGGTATTTCTCAGCACGAAGCATGAAGATCTGTTGGTTCCAGATATCAAAGAAAAAGTATGACGTGAAAAGATGTAAGACTCAGCTGCAAAGCAACAAGAAAAAGAAAAAGAAACAGAGGAGGAGGAAGAAGATCGATCAAAGATCAAGGCTGCATAAGTTTGACAGATCGAGTCTGAGAGACTCCCTCCGCCCTAACAGACCTGTCATTTTCTCGGCATTTAACTCCCGCCAGATCAAACCTGGAATTTTCTGACATGTTTTTGAATACACAGCCATGAGAGAGATCACGAATATTGCCTGAACAGCAGCTATCAACTCTCTTCCAATGCATAAATCGCTAACTACCATCTACAATCATATCATTCTTGCGCTCGCTTTCTTTCTTTTAAACAACTCCTCTCCCTATCCTCCCTCCCATTTTACAATCAAGTTATATACACCACCATTCTATTTCACTCCTCCGTCAACCCCGCCTCCTTCACCAACCCATAAAACACCCCCCTCTTCTCAAGCAACTTCTCCGGCGTGTCAAACTCCACCACCTCCCCCTTCTCCAACACCACCACCCGATCGCTATCCAAAATCGTGTTAATCCTGTGCGCCACCGTGATGATGGTCCTGTTGGCAAACAACGGTCCCCTCAGCGTATTCTGAAGCAGCGCATCAGTCTGCACGTCGACTGCGGCCGTGGCTTCGTCCAGCACCAAGATGTTGGATGGCGTGAGCATTGCCCGCGCGAGCGAGACGAGTTGGCGTTGGCCTTGGGATAAGTTGGATCCTACACACGGGAGTAAAAGTGGTTAGTAACCGGTGAGGGATGGGATTTGCCAAGGTAGTACAAAAACCAAGGGAGCTAGAGGGGGGAAACGGGGGTCTTGGGATTGGGCTGAAGCTTGAATCCTGCAGCAACTTTGCCGGTGTGATAGACCCCACACGGACTGTCAAAGTTGTGAATGCCTGCTGGGGTCAAAACTTGGCATTTGACCGTTGGCGATTTCCAAGCACCCAGGACAAACTTCCTGTTGTTTCCGAGTCCTAATCCAGCCCTGCCGGCATATTGGGGTGTGATGGTCCCATGATCCTTGCATCTGGGGCTGGGGTACAGGAAGATCAAAGGGACGGTGCAAGGCAAGGTGATCAAGATAGGGGGGTGTATGGCAAAGGTGTAGTCGGTGAGTAGCAGAAGCAACATGGGGCAGGATTCCCAAGCAGCAGCAGCAACAAAGACAGGTTTTCCTGATGTTGCTGTCGCAATGCTTTCGGAGTCCGGCTTGCCTTGTGTCCACCACACCAAAACAACAAGCGAGAGTCCCTCCTTCTGCAGACTAGCGGCGATCATGCAGGGGGAAGGATTGGATCGTGTATACGACGGAGGACGGAATAGACAGAGAAAGGAAAGCAAGATGCAACGTTGAGACGTCGACTAAAGACAGACGGCGTCCGAAGCACCGAGGCTTCTTCTGTTCCCGTCCTTCTACGCCTCATTGCTCTCTCTCCCATGTCTCCTTCCGTCCCATGCCATCCATCCTTCTCCGTCCGCTGTTACACGCGAGATGACGGGATGCTTCACCTGTCCGTCATGCAGTGCGCAACGTGAGAAGAATAGGTGCCATTTCTCTCTTCGTAGATACGAAATGTGCTCTTTCGAGATATGGTGTGGCAGCAGCACATGCAGCTAGCCGCGAACGTGCCGCCACCATGCCGAAGAGCGGGCAGCAAGGACGAGGTAAAAACGTCTTGAGGGTGCACAAGAGACACGAATGCGGAAGCGAAAAGCCGATAGAAAGCGAAGAGACCATACGGAAAAACACGTGGGAAATATGCAGTGCTTACCTCCTTCATGAATCTTAGCCTCCAGGCCACCCTCCATGGACGACACATGGTCCTTTAGCCGGGCATGTTCTGTGCAGCAAACAGATTGTTAGTCTTGTGTTCCCGTCATCAACGCAAATCAGAGTCAAGAGGGACCCCCATGTGAGCTCCGAGAGGGAGGGCCGAGACCGAGGAGGGGGAGGTGGAAGCGACTAGATAGGGGCAAAAAGTGTAACATGTTGGAAGACGTACCAAGAACACTCCACAGTTCCGTGTCATCATGGACATGGCCGGGGTCAAGGTTGTCCCGAACGGTACCTTCAAAAAGAGCCGCATCTTGTGGAATGATGGCGAGGCGTCGTCTGAGATCCAAGAGACCAATGCTTGAGGTGTTGAGGCCATCGATGGTGATGTTGCCTGTGTCGGGCTCGATAATCCTAAAGAGGGCTAGGGTCAACGAAGATTTACCGGCTCCAGTACGTCCCACGACGCCAATCTTCTCGTGTGACTTGATGTCCAGGTTGATGTTCTTGAGGACCAAATCAAGACCCTCGCGGTAGCGAGTGCTATAGTTGTTGAACTCGACTTCGCCACGGGCCGGCCAACTGACAGGCGGCCGATTGCGATGGATGATTTCAGGGGCCTCGCTTGGCAGCCGAGCATATTCAAGCACACGCTCTACAGACACAATGTTGGTCTCAACCTCAACCGTCTGACGGACAATCCAGTTGAGAGAGGTGGTAATCATGAGGGCGTAAGACATGGCCAGACCAACCCAACCCGCACTCAAGCCGCTGCCGTTGACGACCGAAGTGACAGCACCTCCAGCGGCGGACAGGATAACTACGGCGCCAATGAACTCGAGTCTCACCGCCAGCCACCTGTTGGCGCTGATGGAGGGGAAGTAAGCTCGCAGATTGGCATCTACCCTCCACTCGTTATCAAGCTCGAACCTGTCCTGCTGACGGTAGGCCCGGATGGTGGAAACACCGCCAAGTGACTCTTGAAAGTGGGCATAGATAGGACTTCGGCTCACGCTGTCAAGTCGCTTGAGCTCACGAGATGTGCGCAGGTAGTACCGCTGGATGTAGATGTACATGGCGCCCAGGGGGATGATCAGAGCAGTAAAGGGAGGTATAGTGATGGAGATGACCACCAGGGTGAAGCCGGACTTCGCGAGGTTGTTGAACAACATGTTGAAGGTTCGGGCAAGCACCTCGTCGACTCGATAAATGTCACTATGTAGGGGTCGAGTTAGCACACCTTGAGCGACCTTCGCTAGGGACAGACCGCCCATTCTGCTCCGCTGTTGGACAGCCAGTAGAATGGGTGACAGTAACGGGGCACAGCATGCCCACTAGTGTTGCCCAACCCACCGGAGCCACTCGATTCTCCCGTCTCATACAGCAGTAGTTTGGTGCCACTCTTCTGATGACGAGGGCAGGGAGAGCCGAGGAGCAGATTAGGACCGAGGAGGCGACAAGAACAAACAGAAATAGACGCACCTTGAGAACCTATTGAGAATGCGACCAGCCGGTGTTACGTCGAAAAAGGACATGGGCGACCTGAAGATCGCCGTTGCCATTCTTTCGTGCAACTTTCTCGATGCCTATGCGAACCACTTGTGAGCATGACACCTAGTCCGCATGCATCGCCATCTGTGATCTCACTTACCTCGATAGAACAAAAGATCCAAAGAACGAGCGTTTGCAGAACGGTAAGGGCGGCACCGCCGACGCCGATTACGAAGTAGACACCAAGATACTTGCCAACTTCGAGATTCTGGCCCTCCTTGGTGTTGCGGTCTGCCCAGCTCTTGAGCCAAACATTTCCGCCTAGTTATCATGATTAGCAGACGGCGCATAGAGGGGTGCAACTAGTGAAGCACGACTATATTGTCGGTATCCAAAGTAGAAGGAGACACATTGACTTACCTATTCCCGCAGATTGAGCAGCGATGAGCAAGACCAGGTAAACGCCGACGGCCGCGAGATTAGCAGTTTTGGCATACTCGGTATAGACTAGAGAAATATCAGCTTCGTCATCGAAAGCATTGGGATTAGAGGGATGGACACAATGACGTACCTGACCATTTGACCTTGCCCTGCTCGGAGTGTTCCTTTGACTGTCTAGTCCTGCTGGGGTTCTCTTCGTCGGTGAGCTTACCCCTTGCGCCCCTGAAACTTGCGGCGCTGGCCCGTCTAAGAGTGGTGTTGCTGCCCGTTCTAGCCTTTGGCTTAGGGACGGATGATTGACTGGGTCCTGGCTTGATAGACTGAAGCGTGCTCAGGCTTTCCTGAGCTTCCTCCATAGTTTCCTTTTCCTGGTTGCTACCCTCGGCATCAATGATGGTGGATGTCTCGCTGCCGCTCTCTGTCGGAGACGTTGCTTGGGAGCTTGGTCCAGAGCTGTCCTTACCAGCTGTCTTGATGAGCTCGAATACCAGGCCCTTCATGGCGACAAGTTGTCTATAAGTCCCCTTCTCGGCGATTTCGCCATCCTTGAGCATGCAGATGTAGTCGGACTGGATCAAAACCGGAATCGAGTTGGTGGCCAGGATCCTCGTCTTAGAGCTCAGCAGACCCTTGGGGCCAAGCACGTTGTCAATAATGTGACGGCCAACATGAGAGTCCACAGCGGATAGACAGTCATCCAAAAGATAGATATCGGCTCTGGCATAGACAGCTCTGGCCAAGGCGACACGGGCCTTCTGGCCGCCGCTGAGGGAGATGCCACGTTCACCGACTACAGTGTCATCGCCGTCAGGAAGCTGAGCAAAGTCGTCCAACAAAGCACAAGCCTTGACTGTCTTTTCGTAGAAATTTGAGTCGTAACGATAACCGAAGATGATGTTCTCCTTCACAGTGGCGTTCATGATCCAGGAAGATTGACTGACGTAGGCTACCGAGCCGCTGATCTCGACATCACCTTTGATTTTCCACAAGTCGCCTAGGATGCTCTGCAGGAAAGAGCTCTTGCCTGCTCCGACACGACCAACGATGCAGGACAGTTCTCCCTTGTTGACGGAGAAGTTGATATCGTGCAGGACATTCTTCTTTTCGTGGCGATTCCATGAAAAGGTAGCATCTCGGATGAGAACAGTCTCCTCGCCAATCTCCTCGGCTGCGGGCTTAACAACGACAGCATCTGACTGGATCTCCTCGGCCGTGAGGAACGAAGTAAGACGGCCGACAGCAACACTGGCTTCGATTATGGAGGTAATGACCATGGGCAGAACCGCGAGAGGAAATGTGAGAAGGTTGAAGAGTGCTAAGCAGGGGAAGACAATATCGGTGGTCATGGGCTTGTCGCCCGAGAAAATGAACACCGCAAATGTGGAACAAGACACCAAAAAGGGCGTTGAGGACCAGGTGAAGTTGGCAAAAGCCTGACCAGCACCAATTTTGCGTAGGTTCTTGAGCTCCTGGTCGTTTCTGATGTAGTTAAGCTTGTTCATGAAAGCGGCGCCCCAAGCATACAGCTTGATGCTCTTCATGTTGTTAACAATCTCGGCAATGAGTCGACTTCTGGCGTCTTTGTTCTTCATTTGCTTCTTTTGCAGGTTCTTCATGTACTTTGCAATGATGCCGTTGACCGGAATCATGATGAGCATGACACCAATACCCGCCAACATCGACCATCCAACCAGATGGTAAAGTGATACCAGGCAGATGATAATTTGGAAGGGAGCAGACCACAGCTGCTGAGCGAACTGCGTAAGATCCTGTAGCCGCTGAGCGTCCACTGCCATATAATTGACGATGTCTCCAGTAGATTTGCTGGCACGACCCTCATTCGAAAGCTTCAGAGACTTTTTGTAGATAGCCGCTGTCAGGCCGCCCTTGATCCTCATGCCGGTGACAAAGGCAAGCTGGAAATACTGGTGAATCATAGTAGTCTGGAAGACGGCGATAGCAAACATGCCCAAGGCAATGGCCGCGCCTTTGATCGCCGGCTCCGGCTCTTTCTCGGGCAGGTTCCAAGAATCCACAAACGTGAGTAGATATCTGAGCAGCTGAGGCTGGGTGAATTGCGAAATGTCGTTTCCAATCTTGAACAGGGCCGCGAGCATGTAAGGACCACCGTAGGCACGGAAAAGCGCAATCCACACCGAAGGATTCTTACGGGTCTTGAGCTGATGTTCCCAGGCGGTGGAAAATGCTTCACCAGTAGCCCTGGTGGTGTCCGGCTTGGAAAGTCCCCAGAGGTCTTCCTCGGTCAGGAAGGTTGAGTAACCATACTTCATCAGCGGTGTCATCCAAGAGAAGGTAAGAAGGGAGAAGACAGTGGCGTATTCCACGGGGCACTCTTCTTCGTCAACCAGCGCCTCGTATGTGGAATTCTTTTTGGGCCACAGCCACTCAAAGAAGAATTCGACGACAGAGAGCCCCAAACCCACACAGTAGGTGACAAAGTAGGGGAGATTCTTGGCGAAGATCTGCTGCGAGATCAAAGAGCGAAGTTTGACACCGAGGGCGATGAGGAGGAAGAGCCAGTAGAACAGCACAACCCCGTTGGCATTCCGCAGCCGTTCGTGTTCGAGCCATTGGATGGCGAAGATCACAAAGAGAGAAACAATGGTGGCGATGGTCGTGTACACTCTGAAGTCGCCGTACCAGATATCCGGATAGCTGATGATTTGGAAGGCAAGCTGAACCGCAACGTTGGCGATGATGAGACCAAGCAATACCTGCTTGGTCCAAAAGTGCCAGTCCTTAGAAACCGCATTTGGTTTCCTCCATTTGATCAACCACCCGATGGCCAGCGACCCGGCAATAATTCCAAACGCAGCAACTGAAGCCACCCACACATCGATGAAGCATGGAGTGAAGTCCCATCGGAACGGGCTCAACGGGCCCCAACCCTCTTCATTTCCACATAATGGCTGCCTGAAAGTCCTTTCCGCACTCATATACCCCTTCCCAAAACCCCACGACAAGGAATGATAGCCTGTAAAAGACCCGGTCTCGAGCAGAATCCTCTGCGACGATTGTTGTGGCGGCTGTAATAAGACCTGGCCAAGGCCGTCGCCGAAGCGAGCCATAGCCTCCTCCATGGCACTGATACTATTGCCTCCTCAAGTAGTTAGGCATAGACGTCATATCAGGCCTTTCTCTCCTCCACAGTTTTCCCCCCCAAGATGCGCCGAATTAGACTTCAATGGCGGGCGGTGAAGTCTCCAGCTTGTCCTGATATCGGCGGGTTTCGCGGGGCGGGTATGGATGACGTGAAGGAAGTTGTGGGCGGTCTCGGCAGTCGCTACGCGCAAAAAGTGAGAAAATTCGATGCGGTCAGGTTGACAGCGACAGCGCTGACTCGGTCGACAGGGCAGAGTGACCGTTCAGCAAGACAATTGGCGTCTGGACTGCAGAAAACACTGGAAAATCCTTCTTCGGCAGGAAGAAAAACCGAGAGAGAGAGCGAAGTTGCCGGCAGCCAACAAACGCGCCCTTGGAATATGTCAGCAAAATCTGGGGTCTTCTGGCAATTATCGACAGGGGGAGGAGCCTGGAGTTGCAGCCGAGCTAAGCTGCATGCAGCTATCAAAATGTTCACGGCCGGGGTCATGCGGCTAGCGAATGACTTCTGGCATCCGATAATTGGCTGCTTTTGCATTGTTCTTGTACTTATCCGCTTGCCAAGTGATGTACCTGCCTAACAGCTCACAAGGGGCTCCACCCGAGGTCGGAGCTTCAACCCCACCAGCCCGCTGTCTTATTTTCCGTCGTCAAGCTTTGCCTCACCACTCCGGTGTGACGACAGCAGCTTTCTGCCTCGTGCCACGCAGTACACGATTGGTAAGATGAAGTGCTTCTCTCCTAGTCTAGAAGCGTGTGCTGTAGCTGGCAACACCAATGTGTCTCTTAGCCGCTTTCCAGGTTGCGGGGAAGATCCAGTGCTCTGGGATGTGGTCGGGGCGTCTGATGCCGAAGGCCGTCCACTCAGGTGCCTTTTGAAGAGCAATATTGACGCAACATATCACAAACCAGGGAGCTTTTGATAGGTCAAACTTAAACGTACCTCTAGCTTTGACAAGCCGACTGTATGTACTTGAACAAGCACCAGTCGAGTCTTTCATAGCCATATCGATAACGGCTTCCCGTCCCGTCGTCGCACTTACCTACCCCACCATTAGGGCACCCCCCTGCAATGACGTTGAAGAAAGCCCCTCCTCCTGTCTAATAAACGCTCCCTTCTCGAAAACATGCCTCGCTCATCACCATCACCAACCTCACGTTCACCATCACCACCACCCCCTTTTACCGACGACGACAACGACGATTCCATCCCCTTGGAATCCCTCTCTTCCACCGGACAATCCACCACTCCCAAACCAGCCACTCCTGCCCTCTCCCCCATCAAAGTCCCCGCCCAATCCCAGCTCCCCACCCTCTTATTCATCCTCGTCCTCTTCATCTCCTTTTTTCCTTCTATCTTCCACTCTGTCTGGACACTCCCTTTTTCCCTCCTCTATCCCAACCCCTCATCAAAAAGTTACTATCATTCCTCGCCAGCAGCGGTAACGATGTGGACTCAGAAGCACTTTACTCTGCCCAGTCGGTCCAGGGGTTCTTACCTCATCACGGATACTGTGTTGAAGGAGTTACCTGAGATTAAGAATTACAAGGTTGGGTTGTTGAACTTGTTTATTCAGCATACTTCGTGTGCGTTGAGTCTGAATGAGAACTGGGATGAGGATGTGAGGGCGGATATGAGCGATGCGTTGGACAGGATTGCGCCGGAGCAGGGGCCGAAGGGGGAGGCTCTTTACAGGCATGATGCTGAGGGTATGTGAACTCTCTGTGAATGATAAGGACAGGTGACTAATTGGGGTTGTTAGGATTGGACGATATGCCTGCTCATGTCAAGAGTGCGCTGGTTGGAGCGAGTGTGACGATTCCTATCAAGGATGGGAAGCTGGTAAGTGGTTGCTGGGAAGTGAGGTTGATGGCGATGTTAACTGAGATGATAGTGCACCGGAACATGGCAGGGGATCTGGTATCTCGAGTTCAGAGCCGCCAAGCATAGTCGCCGGGTTGTTGCTACGATACAGGGAGAAAAGGCCTGACTTGGTGAGAAGTTATAGCTTAGGACAGTTGTTTCCTGTGTCCTACATCAGAGAACGAGAAGATGTCGATGTCATTGGTCTACCTCTCAGCCACCCGGCCCCTTCAAAAGATGTTGCCTGTACATTGTGGAGTAGTCTCTACTTTCCGTCTACAGCGTGCTAGCCGATTGTGTTTTCTTCCAACGGAGTCACGTTTTGGCAAGATCTAGGGGCTTTTCGGTCCACTGAATCAACTACACATGAAAAGGATCCGGTAGAAAACGTCAGCACAACCAGTAGCTGATGTGGGGTGCATCTCAAGTCTGACGCCACAGCAAACACCTTCCAGTCATCTAATATCAGGCGTGTACGTCCAACTTCGCACTCACAGACAGCAACTGGCCAACTTTCAGTGAAAACAACTCAATTCGGGATATATATACAGGAGACCCCTGATAGCAACATGCTCATCACTTCCGCTCAAAACTGCCGGTATCCTCTTGTGATCTCCAAACGGAGAAGTGTTACCCAGTCAATATAAAACACATCACATATCCCTTTCATAGACTGACACATATAGACCATACACAGACCGACATCCTCTTCAAACCCATAGCACATCCCAAATGCTTCCACCCTATAAAGCCAAACTGTGAAATATTAGCCTCGAACAATAAATGATGGGGGAAGTCCAAAAGAGACACATACCTGGCCGCCTCTCAACAGCATATATGTCTGCCAGAATGCTGGCAAATTTGGAGGTGTGAATCTTGGAGGGAAAGCATCTCAAAACAATATATGAAGAAAGGTTTCGAGGAGTCAGCCGAAATAGCTTCACATCGTTTGACTCTTGGGAACATTCTAGACGTCCCCCATCTCAGTGTCCTCGCTCGTTGCTGGTTCCGTCTTTACAATCACTCTCTCCGCCTCTGGTGTCATAACACCCTCTCCCGAGAGCGAGATCGGACTCAGAGGGTCCCGCTTGATCATGGGAGCATCCTCGTCGGAATGGATCTCGATGACTTCCACAGCTGATGCATCAATGGCGGGCTCAGCAGGCTCTCCCTTCCTCTTTGATCCCAATCGAGGCCAGCCTCTCAGTCATGTCAACCTCGGGTGTCGGCGGCAGTCCCAACATGACCCGCTCGAAAAGATGGTTCGCTTCCAGCAGGAGCTCATAAATAGCATCCCGAGACTCTTCGAGAACTTTGAAAGCTTCTTGGTTAGTCAAAAGCGCTCTGTAATCACTGTGGATCATGTCCACAGCCCGCTGTGCTTTCTTCTTTATCAGCTTCTTGATCTCCTCCACAAGCCTGTGCAAAGCCTCCGTCATCGCAGCTGTTGCCAGACTGAACATTGAGACTCGGTTGGTCTCGATGTATTCAGTCATATAAGCGTTCATCCGCTCGCGAACACCAATTCCTAAGGATGGTCAGCACTAGAAACAAAAGCAAGAGGAGCTCAAGTACAACTTACCATTCTGTGTCAGGCAATGCTTGTATGCAGGTGTCATGCATTCTGCAATGATTGGAACAGCCAACCGGCTCGCTTCTTTTTGCTGCCGCCTGGCTGTCTGCTTGAGCTCTCCCGTATCCCTGATTCCCCGTTCCAAAAGCTTGATCTGGCGCCTAACGACAGGAAAGGAGCCCAGCTTCTTCAACTCCTCACGCGTGTCCGTGATTTTCTTGAACACAGCCAGCTGCGTCGCGATATTTTCAGCCATGGCGTCCAGAGTTTTTGGGAGATCGTGCTTAAAAGCCCTCTCCCAGGAGGAGGCGATGAAACCCATCAGCGGCTCTGCAAGAGCTCTATTGAGGTTTAATGGACCTTTCCCACCCTTAAAAGCCCCAGATCGAACGCATGTCGCTCGGAATGTGTTCCAAGCCAATCCTCCATCCGCTTTTCTCGCACCCCATCCCCCAACAGTTGCAACTGCATCACCGACTGCGATGCGTTCAGCATCTGGAAACTTCCGAAAAATGTTGACATCTATCAACTTGAGAAGGCTGCTACTCCCCTGCTCGATAGCTTGAGTAACGCGAGTCTGAAGCTCTTCAAGAGCCACGGTGAGAAACTCTGTTTCTTTCTCCTTCAACTCATCGGCAATTCTCAGTGGCTGATCCGTGACAACGACCCGAAGATGCAGAGTTGTGAGTAAACGGCACAAATCACGCAAGAATCGGCGATGACTGCTGGCCAGTGTATCCGAGACGATGTCAAGGGCATGTCTCTTGAGACTTGGGATCTCGGTGTCTTCGACCTGGGAGAATCCCCCCACAACGTCGTCACTCTCCAGCCGGCCGAGCATCTTCTGATAACCCTTACTGGACACGCAAAAGACCTTGAGTTTCTTGGCGACTTCATCGTAGTCGCGCTGAGGATGTCTCGGGTCAAAAGCTTCATTTGAGCGCGAGGCGTTGTCTTCGTCAATTCTAGTCAATGTTAGCTACCGTATATTATTGATATTTTAAGACGTGGGGACTGGGGGGACGGGGTGGGGGTGTAACTTACTCCCTGATGCCATCAGCGAACTGCTGCTGGATTGCAGGTCTTGAATAATTGTTTCGGTATTCAATGCAAGCGGCCTTCCTCTCGGCCGTCAGTTGCTTCAACTGGCGCTTGAGCTCTTTGAGTTTCTTCTGGGTAGGTTTCATGAGCTGCTTCACACTTTTCCTCTCGGCGCGGAGACGCTCCAACTCTGCTTCAATCTCCTCAAGTCGCTTCACAGCGACATCCAGAGGTATCGCTTCCTTCTCAAGCTCGTCGTCTGAGCTTGATGTGCTGTCATCTGGGCCGCTCCCTGTGTTCTCTGAATCGTCTTGCGCCAGTTGGCGCACACGCTTTCGTGAGGATCTGGCGGCAGCCCGACTGGGGCGCTTCCTGGACTTTTTGGGCGTTGTGACAACAATCTCATTCACATCATCCTCAGTATTCTGGATAGCAGGCTTCAGGAGGAGCTCCTCTTCCTCGTGCTGATCTATCCGGCGTTGAACATCTGCCAGCCGATCAACCATAGGATCGTGTTCTTCTTGGGTCTCCGCCAACTGGGCCTCTATCAGTTGGTGCTTCTTATGAAGCTGAAAGGCGGGCTCATTCTCTGAGATGTTGCTGAGAATCTCGGTCACCACTAGATCATCTGCCTTCGAGCAGATGACGGTGACGGCGGAATAAGTTCCGTCAAACTGAAGCTGCCTTTTGAAGGCATTTCCAAGCAGATTCTTGGCAGTCTTGTCGTCAACAGCACGCGTTATAGGTGCGACCACCCAAAGCCCCGTGCACTGCTCAACGTACTTGGATGCAACGGCAGACCGAGCTGCATTGCTGTCTTGGACGCCTGGCTACAAGGCAATGTTAGGGCACTCTCCACATAAAACTACTGGAACAACTCACCAAATCAACTAAGACAAGCCCCGACCTGAGGATCTCTGCGGCAACATAGATGCGAACCACTTTGATCAGCGGCCAATACTCGATCTTCTCAGACTCCCTCTTCTTTCCGCGCGTCTTTTCTTTGGAGTCCACAAAACCGCGGAGACGATTTACGAAATCAGTGGAGCTTGGGTCAGCAATGGTCGTCACTGAGCCCAGAAGGTCTTTGACCGAGTCGTCATCGACAAGGTTTTGGACAAGAAACTTGCCCTTTCGAATGTCGTCTGCCTTGAGATGGGGGTAGACGGCACGAATCTTCTGATATGCAACAGCGGCCTCGCTGTCTCCCCCTACGTTGTCAGAAGTGAAGGTCGCTTGACCACCTTCGATGTCGTGAAGCAGAATATCGAGCTCTTTCCGCCAATCATCCGAGCTGATGAACTCGATTTCTGCTCGGTACGTGTCGTCGGGGTTAGATGAAGAATTCCAAGCTATCTCCGTTATGACCGCGGTGCATGCTCTCATGCAGTTTGTTGGCAAGAGAGCCTCTTCGTCAAGGACAGCATTGATTACACTGGATTTACCAGCTCCAGTGCTGCCAACCACCCCAACAACTGTCCGTTGAGGGTGTCCAAGCTCTCCAAGCTCATTCATGGACTGAAGCCATTCTGCGACTTCAGGGACGTTCTGAGCACCTAGGAATGCAGCCTTGGCACGCATGAGAAGGCGCAGGCCCTCTTGGACTCCTCTCTCAAGTTTGTCGAAATCTTCTTCTCCGCTGAGAGCATGGAGACTGTCGAGCTGAAGTTGATCAGCTGCCGCCTCCTCGGCAGTTGAAGACTCCATTTTGAGAAACGGCGAGTCGGTCAGAACAGCAGATTTCTTTCTAGTGTGATATGTCAGCAACTTGATCTCGCGATGTTGGTAAAGCCATGGAGAATAGACGAACTGGTACAGTGGGATGATGTTAGCCTGTCGCCTCCTTGGCTATGGAGATCTTGAAAATGTCGAGAATCTGTCAAGAAAAGGACGTGCGAGTAGCTTGAAATGTGAGAGAAGCGATATGAAGGTAGAGGAGACAGAGAAGCGAAGGAATCGTCGCTAAATGAGGAGCCAAAATGTGGTTGCAAGAAGGGCGGAGAGGAAGACGACCAAGCGGAAATCTGGTGATGGTATGGAGTATGGAGGGGAAGTAGCGAGAGTGAAAGTAAACAAAGTAGACTGACTGCTGCCTATCTAGCCAGGTGACTCATCCAAGCAGCTCATATGAGGGGGATGGGAATCAAGGAAGGAGGGAAGGAAGGAAGGAAGGAAGGAAGGAAGGGGCGACCAAGCTATGAAGGGGGGGGGGGGCCAGTATGACCGGGTACCTACCTTCCTGGAGGATAGAACATAGAGCGGGCTTCCATTGTACATACTACTTGAAACAAAAGCCTGGTGACTAATGTCACCGAGTTCTTGTAAATAACATCACCTATAGTATGGTTAGATTGATGAATCACCTTTTTCTATCCAAACTGCACGATACGGTATAGAATAGGAGGGATGGGAGGTGCCTTTAGACACCGAGGCATCCAAGCAGTGCACTTCAGCTGCTTTCGACTTTGGATGGACTGTCATGGTATCAGGCGGTGAGTTAGCTAGGTGTCTATGCACCATCTGTGAGGCCATTATGGCTGTTTACCTGATACAGATAAAACAAGGTACCAGGACGAGGTCAATTGGCTGAAGCACACACTGTCAGCATGACTGAAAAGGTGTTAAATTCTGCCTCACAAAGAAAAACTATAGGTAGCACGAACTTGCAATTCCAACTTATCATTGGAGAGAATACGTTATCATCGAACGATGTCTAGCCAGGTGCTTTGCCTGATGTTCAAGTACTAGCAGAAGTGCTAACCGCATAATCAACTCTGACTTGTGCTGCTGGAAGTGTGATTGTTAGATGATTACAGTACTTTGGTTATTTTCCTGTCGAGACCATGGCTTCACTTCCTCATGAGATGGGATAGTTGAATATGGGCGTTTTTGACCTGCACATGTTCAATTATCAGAAGAGAGTTCTGGATCTCAATTAAAAAATGGACAATTGGGTCACAAGTATATGGCGGCATGGCTCTTTCTTGCGAGAGCAGTCTGATGAAGTTATTCCCAACCAACGTTTTGGTGGGTCGTTGGAATCTAAGTGCGGCTCAACTGGACCTGCCAAGAGCAAGCCCCTGGTTGGCCATCCCAGCGTGCGCTGACCGCCTTTTAAGTGCAGCGATTCTGCCAACATCATTCAGGCCGAAGCTCTCCAAACAGGGGGCTGTCTCCCAGCGAACTGCCACCAAGGTCCACACCACCAGGAACAACATCGACGACTAAGCAGATCCGCCCTCGACGCCGAGAACGACATCATCGCGAGAAGTTACAATAGCCCTGTCCAATTATTGTGTCGGATTTTTTGTGTATGAGTATTTAGTTGTCGAATTTTTTCTCAACCCATTTTTCTTTCTTGCGCTGAACAACTCGCTTCGATCACCCACCACCCACTCGCAAGCCACCCAAGATGTCTACAATCACCCCAGCCGCGCTCCAGAGCGAGCGACCTCCCATCATCCCAAATTCTTTCAATGCGAACCAGCCAACCACGATTCGCCTGTACCCCCTCTCCAACTACACCTTCGGCGTGAAGGAGACCCAGCCAGAGGAGGACCCCAGCGTAATCGCGCGCCTGGACCGCCTCAACGACCATTACGAGAAGCATGGGATGCGCCGCACTTGCGAGGGGATCTTGGTGTGCCACGAGCACAACCACCCACATATCCTAATGCTCCAGATCGCGAACGCTTTCTTTAAGCTGCCTGGCGACTACCTCCACCCGGAGGACGACGAGATCGAGGGGTTCAAGCGCCGCCTCGACGAGCGCCTTGCGCCGGTGGGCAGCCTGGGCGAGGGCAACAAGGCCGCCGACTGGGAAATCGGTGACTGCCTTGCGCAGTGGTGGCGTCCCAACACCGAGACTTTCATGTATCCTTTCGTCCCGGCTCATATCACTCGGCCCAAGGAGTGCAAGAAGCTGTACCTGATCCAGCTTCCCGAGACTAGTACGTGTCTAATCCTCCATCTTTTCTTACCTGCCAAAACAAATACTGACAATGTTCCATCAGAGATCCTCTCCGTCCCCAAAAACATGAAGCTTCTTGCTGTTCCTCTCTTCGAGCTCTACGACAACACCCAGCGCTACGGCCCCCAGCTCTCTGCCATCCCCCATTTGCTCAGCAGATACAACTTTGAGTTCGTCAACGAGAACGGGGAGGTTGTCGCCCAGACTCCCACTGCGGGGCAGGAGGGCTACCGCCCCAAGACCCGTGTTCTGGCTGGTGGCAACGAGGACGTTGATATGAAGACCGATGAGGACCAGAAATGGGATGAGGTGAAGAAGGAGGGGAGCGGCGCCCAGTAGTTATGCTGCGGCCTTTCATTTTCCTCGATTTGATTGTGTTTTTCAGTCGAATTCAGGAGCATCTCGCGACTATCTTTTTTTTTAGCTTTTCTTCCTTTTTTCGCAACTCACGCGCACTTTACATAACACAGGATGGAAGGGAATCGGTCGGTGGATCTGGTCTTGTTTTTGCCTTTTGACTCTTCGAGAGAACAGGCGTCGGGAGTGGTTTGGACGGCGTTATCAGGTCAGGGCACATACCACGGGAGTGCTTATCAGATAAATCGGATCATATTTGAGACACGTTGATTGTTCTTGCTTGCCTTTTGATCTATAATGATGTTGAAGTGAGCAACTGCGGTCTTGGGATTTTTGGATGATAAAATGCATGAGGCCCACCCCCTTAACTTGCTTGAAATGTGAAGAGGAGCTCTAATGGCTCGACCGTTTGCGTCACCGACGTTAGTCGCAGTTGGTAACAACATCAACTATTCAACCCACCGAAACTGCCGCAGTTGACAGCAAAACAACCCATCGAGTCCAACCAAGCCGCCGCAGCATCATGCCAACCGCCAGTCAGTGGATCGCGTTTTGCGACGCCATGATTGAATACCATACCTATCAGAGCGCCCTGGCTGAACAACAGGCCGAGGAGTACCGGGCCCAGAGACTGAAGCACCAGGCCCAGAGAATGAAGCGAGTGTCCGAGACGCCGCTACTATCCATGTGCCTGACGGACATCTGTGAGATTCTTGAGGAGTTTGTTGAACCCAATCTCTTGCGTATTTTTAAAGGAAACACCATACTAACCCAAATATTGCTACAGGACTACCCGTTCACCTTCCTGCGATCTGATCTTCGAACACGACCTCGGGGCCACACTGTGGAAGTTTTTGAGAGGAGACTTCCGCAGGGAGACTTGACAGCAGCAGGTTGATCATCCCCTGGACTACTGAAGAAAGGGATGGAAAGAGAGTAGAGACTGCCATATGCTGTACCGCATTCAAAAAGCGGACCTGTCCCTCGCTTTTCACATAACGGCTACCCAAGTAGATGGAGAGAAGACGACAAAGGTCGGATGGGAATCATATACATAAACTCGTGATTTTAATACACCCGCCTGATAACCCTGCTACTCAGGTACTAATTACCGTCATTGCCATGTGACCACATTATTATTTTCTCAACAACTGCACCCAATCCTTTCATAACGACAGACTTAGTCCTCCAAAACTTGCGTCTCAACATGGAACCCGCCCTTCTCCAGATTATCCACAAACCCCCGCCCCAGCAACGCAGGAGTGTACACACCCCCTTCCAGCCCCAACTGATCTCTCTCCTCCAGAATTGTCCTCGCTGCCTCGGCAAGAAAGATACCGGTTAGATAGTACGTGCTCCCCCTGAACCACGCCTTGCCCACAGCCTTCTTCTTTCCGTGATCGCCATCAGGAGTGGCCACACCTCTGTACTCGATCTCATCCTGCTTCGCAACCTCCTCTTCTGGTCCCTCGCCAGGTTGCGTCACACGGCCGGCGAGGAATCTCCTCAGGGGTCCGGTGATGATGATCAAGCCAAAAAGCATAAGCCCAAAGTGAATCGCGATGCCGGTGAGCCAGTTCCGGGGTTTCATGTACTCGCGGAAACTGAACCTGGGGCCGTAAGCTTGGGACTGGCGGGAGGGGAGCGAGGATAGTAAGCCCCAGGTGCGGTGGATGAGGGCTGTGTCGGTGCCATTGGCGATGCTGGAGGTTAACAGCCCCAAGTGTGGGACTGTGACGAGACCGGTGATACGAGTCAAAAGACCTGGCTGGGGGGCGCGGGTCGGATTGGGGACTGGAGAGAGGGCGTAGGGTTTGTAAGAGGCTATTAAAGTGGGAAGGGGGAAGTGGTCGGAGATTGTGAGGGCAGTGGCTAAGGTACCGCCGGAAGGGGCGGACTTGAGGTTGTGGATGGAGACGGTCACGTCGGCGGTTTTGGCGTCGAGTTCCTCGCGAAGGGTAGAGGCCAGGGCAAAGGTGAGGAGATCAGCGGGGGCGGATTCGATGCCGATTTGAGGGATCATGATGGCGCCGGTGGATTTGGCGGTGTCTTCGTATTTCTTGATCATGGCGGCGACCCAGGGGACTTCGCCGGTGACGTCGAGGTAGTGGGTGCCATTTTGGGCGCAGGCTTTGAAGGCGTGTTCGCCGTGGGCGGAATATGGGCCGACGGTGGTGATGAGGATGAAGGTCTTCTTGGCGAGGGAGGAGAGGTCGGCGTCGTTGAGGGAGGTGATCTCGATAGAGGGGGGTGAGCGGTCGGGGTTGAGCTTTTTGAGCTCGTCAATGAGAAGCTCGAGTTTAGCTTGGGAGCGGCCGGCAATAGCCCATTTCAGGGTGCTGGGCAGGTGGGTGGTGATGTATTTTGCAGTGAGCTTGCCGGTGTAGCCTGTGTCCTTGTTAGCGCATGGACTGGGGACATGCGAGTGTGAGCTTATGATAGCTTACCAGTGGCACCAAGGACGACGAGGTCATATTGGCGGCCATGATCTTTGAACGCCATTTTGATGGAAAAGGTCAAACTAAGACTCCGTGGACAAGTGAAGCAAGCAGAATTATGAGTATCCGAAGGTGAAATTGGAGGGCGAACTATCTCTATCTACATTGAGCATATACCCAAGTAACTGGGCCGTGGTGGAGGGGATGGATGAGCGCAGAGCATGAGACCCGCTTTGCGTCAACCATTCATCAACGGCATCGTTGCTATGATCCCTGTCTTACAGCTGAAAGTGCCGTCTTCAAGTTCTTGGAGGCATATGATAAGCCAGAATAGGCAGTCAAGACCGTCAATAACACCTCTATGATTGGGGACTAGCGGCGCATCAAAATGCTTCTGGAAAAAAGACCGGCTTCCGGCTTTCTCCTGGTTCTCCCTGTGTTGCCAAAGATCAAAGATCGAAACGGCATGGCTTGAAGTGATTGACCCGGCCGGCAAGTGACGCATTGGCCAACGGCCGAAATCTTGGCAGCGGGAGTCTGAAAAAAGAACCCCACAGTGATTGGGGTTGGCGTGCCCCGCCCCGCACATGCTCTGGGCTGGAGGTAAAAAAAGTGCGGTAAAATGGTTTCGCCTAGATTCCGAGTTTTCCTTTGCGCGGCCCCCTGGCACACACCAAAAATTGACCTGCACATTTATCAAAATCGTCTTGCCCGCCGAACGCCCAGCGACTCGTACTTGGAGATCACGACCCAGATCCCAACCAAATAACCAGTCAAAATGTCCAAGCGCACGAAGAAGGTCGGCATTTCCGGCAAGGTAAGTAATATCACTGTCCCTTTGATCCTGTCGCTGCTGCTGCGGTCGATTGAAGGCATCGCTAACGGTGCAAAATAGTACGGTACAAGGTTAGTAGCCCAGACTTTTTCGCTTTGAATCCCCTCGCGTGCCCATTTCAACGACGACGACACCGTTATTCTTTCAAACCGATGTTGCCCGAGACTGCCCACCCAGAAATTCGAGGAATTCGCCAACCCGATGATGGATCTTGCGCGACCACAACTTTAAACGGCAGATGATGGTCTTGAGGCTGGGGTTTTGCTCGGAAGTCTATTGTCTGGTTGGACGAGATGGCTCGCTCTGGATTTGGAACTGGAATCGGAAACAACACATCAATACATTTAAGAATGCGGACTCCGCCGGCCAGCAACCCTGCAGTGCTCGACAAGTCGACGGCGCCCGCATCCGCTTTTTGGAGCTTGGTTCACCGGATATGGCATGATTTTGGTGCTGACTGTCTCGCAGATACGGTGCTTCGCTCCGTAAGCTCGTCAAGAAACAGGAAGTGTCCCAGCACGCCAGATACACCTGCAGTACGTTACTCTTCGATATCTGAGGACCATGGATACCCATGCTTCCTCAAAGAGGCTCTAGAATGCTAATTCGTCATGTAGCTTTCTGCGGTAAGGACAGCGTTCGCCGCTCAAACGTCGGTATCTGGAACTGCAAGTCCTGCAAGAAGGTCATGGCTGGTGGTGCTTACGTCGTTGCGTATGTTGTCCCCAGGAAGACTAACCAAACAAGTAAACCGGCTGACCGAAAACAGTACTCCCGCTGCTGCCGCTATGCGGTCGACTCTCCGCAGACTTCGCGAGATCACTGAAGTTTAAGTGCGTTGATGGGCATGGGTTGGCTTCTGGGTTTGGTGTCATGGAAAAGGACAACGGAGGCTCTGCAGTACACAATTTCAGCCGTTGGGTACGACGGGTCGATCAATGAGAATTCTTTGAGCAACGGCGAGTCCACGGTCTCGTTTTACGATTGTCACTTAAATGATGTATGGAAGGGGACGCATCAGCACGTCGCTCCCTCACTCAACACGACCATAGTCGGGAGCAAACTCCTCGATCGCAAGCTTCTAGAGCGCGCAGATGTCAAATGTCACGATTCGCCATGGCACCTTGTTTTTGTCCGTTTCGAAATGTTGCGCTGCCTCGCTGTTTTGTATCTGGAGCTACCGTCTTGCATTCCCGTCGCCGAGCTCAGGCCAAGTCTTTGACAATGAAAGCGCCGTTCCGCGTCTTTGGGGTTGATGGTTTGGGAGCTTTGGGGAAAGTCAGCTGCGCCGCACCACGTCATATGACGAGGACTCATCGATGGTTGACCGACTGTTTTAACGATAGCTGCCTCGGATATTTGATAAGAGAGGTCTAAACATTTACAGTTACACTGGGATTACTAACTTGAGCGACCCACGTTTGTGAACAGTTGGTTCTCTGAGGCTACACTAACGTGGCTTCATAGGCACGCTGGGGTGTTTCTGGAGCTACTCCGTAGGAAGTTCAAGAATTCGGAGGCAGCGGCGTTCACACAGGTGTCAGCAGAGCGTGAAAACCCGGTTCGGAAGGGGAGGGCGGAACAACCATCCTCAGCGTCGGCTTGGCACGCGGCAGCTGTCTCAAACGTTCCGTCACTTCTGTTCCGGGAGAAGTGAGGGAGTATTCTGGTGCAAAAGGCAATAATTGGAAAGGGGGATACCACATCCGCTAAGTTGGGGCCCCGTCCAAGCCAATTGCTGATTTTAATGATTCTAGGTAGCCTCTATATGAATAATTCCAATAAGACGAGTCGTTTGCACAATGGGCTGTCCGGTGCCCACTTTCCTTTTATCATGCCCGAGAGACCTAAGCTTCCCGACATCACGTTATCGCTTGGCTGTATTGGGAAGTTTAGACCCTACGATACTCCATCACCTACAAGGTAAAGCAAAGCAAAGCTCAGTAAGCTCAAGCTCAGCAGCGTGCCTCAAAGTGTACCAGTGTCACCCTGTGCTGTGGACGGCGTCTTGCTTGGTTGGCCCGTGCCTCACGGCTTCACTGCGCTAACACGGGCACCACCAAAAAGGCACCTCGACGGGCCGCAGCCTTTCTTTCTTCCCTTTCCTCACTTCCACTCTTCAGAGCACCCCTCTTTGAATCCCAGCAGTCCACTCAGAGCACCGCTTCCCACCTCCAGCACCCGCACCACCGCCGCCAATCCAATACCACTCAACACAGCGACACTCTAAGCTTACCTTTGCGGGCACCCACCGCAGCCGTCGCCACCACCACCACTTACACGCACAATCAAGCTGTACTCACCCGACACGACACTGGAATTTCACCCAGCTGGCCGTCTCAGGTCGCTCTTCAATTCTTCATCTTTCCCCTGCCTCATTTTTGAGCCGTTTTACTCTGTGCTGAGGAGGTCATTTACATGACTCCCCAGCGCACCTGCTCTTTGGGGACTTCGATTTTGGCTCACTACGCCATACGCCAACACCATGGCTGACCAGTGCATCGTCTGTCTGGAGAACCTAGACGTCGAGAGCAACCCACATGCGTTCACCCCCGCCCAACAACGCCTCTCCAAGGAGCTTGAGGCCGAGCATGCACGTCTTGCTGCCGCCGATCCGGATGCTCTTGCTGAACTTAACAGCAAGCAGGAGCTCCCACTCGAGGGCCGTGAGCACTATGTTGCACAGATCCCCGTCTGTGGGCACATGCTACACGATGTCTGTCTGAGAGAATGGAGCGAAAAGGCAAACAGCTGCCCCATCTGCCGCCAGACCTTCCATGTCGTAACGGTCTACGACAAAATCGGAGGTGAGTTTGCCACACGTTCCATGAACATGAAAGAAGTGCATTGTTTACTGATGCATCCTCTCTACAGGCCAGTACTTGTCCACCCGTCGAGTCGAGGACAAGAAGCAGGTACCCGAGTTCGATCTTCAAGCGTGGGCAGACGAGAACCCAGAAGAAGAGGAGGTGGTCAGCAACCCCTGTCCTGTGTGCAACTCAGCCGACCACGAAGAGGTCCTTTTGCTCTGCGACGGATGCGATGCATGCTATCACACCCACTGCATTGGCCTCGACCAAATCCCAGCTGGCCCCTGGTTTTGCATGGAGTGTGTCCACTCTTTCGGTCCCCATCTCATTCAACCTGCTGCTGCCGGGAATGGCCTCCAAGAAGAGGACAGACGCCCGCGGTACTACTTCCCTCGAACGCAAGCTAGCATGCGGCGCGCTAGGCAGCGGGCTCGCTCAGATGAATGGCAGGGTGCTTGGGGTCGTATTACTGGCCACATTTGGGACGCCCTCGAGCTTGACTTGGACTACCAGGACGATGAAGATCACGTTGTTTTTGAGGGCCTGCGCCGGTCACGACAGCTCCGAGAAAGAGAACGGCGAGAGCACGAACGCTGGCAGCAACGTCTGAACATTGCCAGTCGCTTGGGGGCCAGAGATGTGTTCGTGAATAATATGCCGATTCTCGCTCGCCCGGCCCCGCCACCACCACCACCACCCCCGCAGGAGACGCGAGAGGAGCAGTTGGCATGGGGTGCCCTGGAGAAGGCCAGGGACAACGAGAGCAGGAAGAGAAAGTCGCGCTCAGGCACGGCTGAACCCCATGAGGAGCAACACCATGAACCTGAGAGGAAGCTCAAGCGGCCCCGAACAAGACGTATGCCAACAACTCAGAACGGCGAATCATCTACTGCCGCAAGAGTCGAACCGGAGCCTCCAAATCGGCCAGAGCAAATAAATGGCTCTTCATCAGCCAATACTGCAGCCACCTCACGAACCGCCACAGATGTCCCTCCATCGTTTTTATCTTCACTTCTCAAGGAAGTCGAAATGAGCACCCCTTCCGACGGAGAAACCCTACGCCACATCTATGGTCCTATCCCAGGTGCTAGCGACGTCTCGTCACCTGCCCGGTCGCCTTCACCTGCCAGCCAAGGATGCATTACCCCTCCCCCGGTGCGCTCTAGTTCCCCCCGCATGACGCTCAGCTCACGCATCACCCCTATCTACCCACCTGCGAACTTCTCACCAACGCGGGCGTCATCATCAAATTCAAGTTCCATCAAGCCCTCTCGGGCCGCATCACCACACAAACACGGGCATCATGATAACCGATCATCGCCCGAGAACAGCGATTCTGAATCACGGGGGCGCCAGCACCCACGGCCGTTGGAGCTTCGTCAACCTCAGCCTCGGCGCAGTCGGCCATCTGTGCTGCCAAGGTCCGAAAACACATCGCCGACACGCCCCACCTTGCCACTTGAGCTCAAACAAAACATCAACGGCATCGTCAAGACGGTCCTCCGACCTTATTGGCGTGATAAGAAGCTCACGGCAGAGCAGTACGAAAAGATCAACCGCGATATATCCCGCTTGATCTATGAAGAGGTCAAGGATCCCTCTGCGGTCAGCGAAGAAACGAAACAGAGTTGGGAGAAGATAGCATCCCAAGAAGTAGCACGAGCAATTGTTTCACTCAAGGCTTGATGATCTTGATGGGTAGATTGAGACCAATCCGGGACATCTTTTTCTCTTTTCACCGATAAACCTTTTCATCTACGGGACCACAGCACACGGCATGGCGCATGACGACTGAAGTTCTTATCAGAAGTTACCACGACGATTACGACTGCTGGATTCAGATATTCTCACGACAAAACGGCGTTTCAACCATGGACATGTAGCATATCGAATGGGGCGGTTTGGGAATTACGCATGGGCAGGCCAGGATACCCAGCGGACGAGCATTCATCTGGATGGGTCAGAGCGGATAAATAGGTGTTGTTAAGAAAGGGGATGGTATCTTGGTATCCTTTATTGCTCATTGTGTTCTTTTTTTATCATGTTCTTTCCCTTATCCATAGGAGTTAGGTGGGGCTTCAAGGGAAGCGGGATGAGTAAGAGGAGTCAGGGTTGATTTTGTAACTGTCCTTAGCATAGCCTGGTTGGGGGGAGTTGCTGGGTGCGATAAGGTCTGGAAATGTATATATCTGTTACACTACGGATCAAGGCTTGTTTTTTTTTTGTGTATGAATATCACATAGACCGCATGGGGGTTACATGTGAGGAGGTAGATGAGAATTAAAGGTGTTGAGGGGTTGAGGGTTGAGAGGGTTTGTGGTGTGTGTGTGGTGAGATGTGTTGATAATGTGGAGATGTATTTATACTGTGACAATACTGTGAGTAAACTTTGTATCACGTTGTGAGGCAGTCCAACTGACAGCTTCACGACAAGTAGCTTGTGTGATGGTAACACGAATCGCTCTCCGCTCAGGGAGTGGCCTCAGAAGAGAAGATATGATGTGTGTAAACTGGCGATGCGGTTGAGCGCAGGGAATCACATTTGGCTGCTCTCTTGATCAAACTTTGCTATCGCCTTCATTTGTAACTTTAGGTAAATCAACTCGTCTCACTCTTGGAAAGTAGGTATTTCAAGATTATATCTCTCTGTCTTCAAAGCCTCGTTATCCCAAATGACCCCGTTCCCTATTGCCAGGTCATTTCATGTATCTGGAAGATGTGCCGAATTGGGGTCCTTGATTACATAGGGGGGCATTGCATATCACATGGAGCACTCGATCAATGTTATAAGCTGGCGGTAATACACACCCCTCGACGATCTCTACCCATCATCAATGCCCTTTTGAGCAGATTTTATCAATCTTGAGCCAAAAAAAAACAAAATAAAAAAAAAACAATAAAAAAACGTTGTTTTATATACATCTCTACAAGTTCCATCATAGAATTATTGTACAAACACAACCTCCCAACCTCCTCTCACAAAACATTTTATTTACCTTTTTCCCAAATGTTTTGTTTTGTCAAATCATACACATAAATACATACAAACTCCCTTATTCCACCACCACTTTTTCTCTCGTTTCTTCTCTACCTCAACTCCACCATCCCCTTCACACTCTCCCACACCTCCTCCGGCAGCACCTTCTTCATCTCCCTCTGCGTCAACCACCTAAACTCCGTCAGCCCCTGCGTGTTCCCGCTCAGATCCGCCTGCCCCGCCATGATCCTCCCCTTAAGATAAAAAATCTTATCGCCCCTCCTGACAAGCTTCTTCGTCTCCGGCTCCACCTCGGGCGCGACGACTCGGTGAGCCACCGGGACGCGACCGACGATCCACGCGTTCATATTGACACCCGCAGCTTCCTGAAGTGCTCTCTTCGCGGTCTAAATTTCATCATGTTAGTTTAATCCTCGAGGATTTAGGGGGAAGAAAAAAAACAAACATGATGCAACGCCTCCTCAGTAGTAACCTGCTCCATCGGAAACCCCCACTTCCCCGTCCTGCCGTGTTTGACCACCAGGTAAAGCGTCTCGTCCAGCTTGCGGTCCAGTCTAGTCTTGTCGTCCTTGTCGTCGGCCTCGGTCCTCCTCGGCATCGGCTTCTCGACGGGAACGATCTCCTCGGGTGCGATCAGCTCGCCGTCTTCCGAGACCCTGACTTCTGCGTCTTTGAGGAGGACTTCGGTTAGGGTTGAGGGGGAGGAGGCGGTGGAGCCGACGAGGACCTCGTCGTTCCAGGCCATGCGGCCTCGGGGGTTGTACCGGCCGATGTCCTTGGCGGGCACGCCGTGGCGTTCTTTGATCTTGATGCGCCATTCGAGGTCGTGGGCGGTGTCTTGCTTGAAGTAGTAGTCCTTGCGGAAGGGGGCGACGAGGCGCTCGTTGAGGCGCTTTTGGTAGAGGTAGAAGGAGGATTCGAAGGGGGTGGGGAGGCGGGTGAGGAGGGGGGGGCGGGTGAGGATGAGGGCGGATTTGATGTGGTAGGGGGAGGGCCCGGGGCCGGGGGAGGGGGGTGGTGGTGGTTGAGAGGTGGTGGTGGGTTGTTCTGGTATTGGGGAGGGGACGGCTTCGGCTGCGAAGGTACGTCTTGGGTGGAGGAGGGAGGTGGTGGTGGGAGTTGTGGTTCGGAGAAGGAGGAGGGGGGTGGAGGATCGGGTGCATTGGAGGCAGACTCTTTGCGAACCTGGGGATATCGTCAGTTTTTCTGGATTCTTATACAAAACAAAGATATATATATAAAAGAGAAACCTACCCCTCAACAGAGCAGCTGCCCCTCTACCTGGCGCCGCCGACATCATGTTTGGTATTCAGTTTCCGTCAGCGGTGGGTGCTGCTTTTCCGTGAGGGTGTTGTATCCTTTTGTCGGCCGGCGTGGGGGAGGTCAATCACTTATTATCCTCGCAACTCAATCTTCAATTCCTCACTTCTCCTTCGCCGGCGGATTCGTCCCAAAGCCGCGAACCAGCACCTGCTCCCGTCAACTTTTTGCAGGGGAGGGTCCAAGCTTCCGACTCACCGCCTGCCGAATACCGCCTAGCCCATCGAACCCCACCAGGGGTACGGGTTACTTAAGAAAGTTTTTGGCCCGCCAAAATTTCAAGATTTCTTTTTCTTCTTCTTCTCTCTTCACGGCACTAATCCTTATCATCAGGGCATTTTATCTCCTCCAAAATAGTCATGATCATTTACATGTGCCCAGAGAAGGGGTCAAACCCAGCAGCCTTTTTTCGCTAGCGGAACCTGTTAACATGTCCTACTGGGTCTCGTTAGATAGTCGCTGCTGACATTTCTTTGTGATTGCAATTTTGCTTGTGTGTGTAAATTTGGCCGGTGATCGAGAGCCGCCCGACGTCAGTCCGGCGAAGCTTTGTCGCAAGAACACGATCATCAGGATTGGAGCCAGCCTCGGCTGGTCGATTTGTTTTCGCTCTTGAACTGGGCGTCACCCACCTGTCACTATCTCACAAGAGCAGATGATGTGGCAGACGACTGGGCGACCTAGCTTCCCTTGCTGTCTTGTTAACTCAGTGTTCAGACAAGAAGAGTGTTGTTGAATTAGTCAAGTCGGCGAAGTGTCAACAGCGGCCATTTTCGGAGGCTGAAATTGAGGCTTGTTCTCAAAAAAGCGGTACAGAAGGCGAAGATTGCACCGGATAGCTGCAGGAACCACTCATTACCACCAAGATGTTGCGTAGACAAATCTGGACATGGACATTGTACATTTACATTTACTCTAGACTATCTGCCCAGTTCTTTGAACCTTTTCTACTTCAACCCAACACAAGACATTTGTAATCCGTCAAGCGCGTGGCTCTCAGTCCTCATCCCAGTTCTGTCATGAGGAGTTAGCATACTGTCATCAATGACACATTGTCATCTAATGAGAACTCACCTTGTTGGGTCCAGGAGGCTTGGGTCCACCAGCCTGCCTAGCAACGATGATCTGATCCACTGACAACACCGTTCGGGCAGCCTCTGTCGCGAGCTTGATGGCCCATTGCTTGGTCACCAGCAGGTCGAGAATGCCTTCTTCCTCAGCATCCAGGATGAATGTGCCGTCGTTGTTCTGGTCAAACAGTTAGTGATGGCCCAGGCGGGAAGTCCAAAAAGAAACCTACCTCAATATCAACACCGGCAGACCAGCCGTCTTGCTTCTGATGCGCGGCATACAGTCTGCTGAGAACCTCGGTAGCATCCAGACCAGCACTCTCAGCGAGAGTCCTTGGCACAACCTCGAAGGCCTCGGCATACTTCTTGATGGAGTACTGCGCGAGACCTTGAGTCTTGTCACCAACAGCTTGTATCCTCTCAACAAGCTCAATCTCTGTAGCACCAGCACCGGGCACCAGTCTGGCATCTCTGGAGATGGCCTTGACGACATTGACACCGTCGTCGACGGCACGCTCAATGTCGTCGAGGTGGTTCTGAGTGGCTCCACGGAGCACAATGGTGGCTGTCCTTGTGGCTTCATCCTCTTGTCTGAAGACTGTCACCCGGTCACCGCCAATCTCCTGGGTCTCCACAACGTCGATGGTACCCATCTCATCAGGCATGGGGGCGCCAAGACGAGCAAGCGGCGTGGCACCAACGACTCTGCAGATTCTTCTGAGCTCAAACTTGCTGAGAATCTTGATGACCAGGATGCCGTAGCGGTTAAGGTAGTGCAAGGCCAGCTCGCCAACCGTGGAACCTGCGACGACGACACGGATGCCGACATCATGGAGCTCCTTGATGGCGGCCTCGAGCTGTGTCTCCTCACCCTTTGTGAAGTCAAGCATCTCCTTGGCGTTGTGTAGTAATACTGTTCCCTTGGTCTCGGTCTGGCTGGTGTCGATGGCACAAGTGAAGACACCAACCTTGGCCTTTTTGGCCTTCTTCACCGATCCGTTGGGCTCCTTGGGGAAGACCATACCCTTGACGACACGACTTTGCTCCAAGCTGCCACCCATGATCTTGACCACGCGGACGTTGTCGACGTTGAAGTTGGCTGGGTTCTTGGGAAGAACGGCAAGTACAGCCTCGGCGACGATCTGGGAAAGGAACTCCTCGTTGCCGTTCTGCTTACTGGCGATGACAGTGCGGATGGCCTTGCTGAGGTCGTCCTGGGTTCGGATATTCTCCACCTTGTCAATTTCGAGCTCCTCAAGGAAGTCCAGAGCAATCTTCTGTGCCCTCTCGTAACCAGTGACAATGTCGGAAGCCTTGAGACCCATGCGCAGGAGCTCCTCCGCCTTCTTCAAGAGCTCACCAGCAAGGACGATGACGAGGTTGGTGGCATCTCCCATCTCGGACTCTTGTTGCTGACTGGCCATGACGAGTAACTTGGCGGCGGGGTGGACAACATCGAGCTCGCGGAGGATGGTGGCAGCATCGGAGGTGAGGATCATCTTCTGGAGATGGTTGATGACGATCTTGTTGCGGCCATAGGGACCCAACGATGTCTGGACCGTCGACGAGATGGCGCGACAGGCATCGATATTACGGAGGACAGCTCCATCCTCAGAGTCGTAGCTATAGAACAACAAGAGTAACACAAAGGTCAGCACCGGGTGGCTATGTGTTGTTGCGATGCCATTCAGGGGCAGCACAGCGCATGGTGGGGCAGGGACGAGATGAGGCGGGGGAGCAGAGGCAGCGAGCATTCACAAGCTTTTGAAGAATAAACCTACTTGTTGTAGCCGCCCTTGAAAAGGCCGGCGTTGGGCGCATTCGGGATGTTGAGAGACATGGCTGTCGTTTCTCGCCGGTTGCGAGCCTTTCGATGGAAAGGAGGTGTCGCCGGTTCACAAGGTTAGCGAGTCAAACCAAACGATGTAATAAGCTTGCCCGCTGTTTCCCGCTGTGGAGGCCCGCAAAAAAAGTTGAAGGAAATGCCAGAGCTCAAGTCAACAAAACGGTAGGCAGCCTTGGGTGCGTGCAGCTTCCCCTGCTATCCAATGGAATCACACCACCAAACCCACCTGTAAAGTCAGCACTCCGCCCTCCACTAACTCCCCAGAAAACAGTGGATCTTGCCTGGACCTTTCAGCCTTGTCGTCGCGCCTGCCGCGAAGCACTCTCTCACGCATCAAGATCCATCCAGGCGCCTTCATTCCGGCCTCGTTTCCGTTCTGCTTCAAAAGGTGTCCCGAGCTCCAAACGCTATCGGAAAAGCGCGGCTATCTTCATTTCGACGCCCACATTATTATTCCATCATCTTTATCATTTGCGACTCAATTTTATCCTTCTAACGCACTTGTTTTCGCCAATTCTCAACGCCACTGCGATCCGCCGGTCGACTTAGTTCACAACCGTCAGCCATGGCGCCAGGTACGTTTACGTCAAACTCCAGATCTGTTTATTTTAGCAATTACCTTTTTCCCCGAACCGCATCTTTCTCCCAGAGAGTCATCACCATCACCATCATCATGTTCCCCGCCCTGGAAATGGAGGACTTCACTAACCAAACCTTCGCCCTCTCCCCAGCAAGCGCAATCCCCCCTCCCCTCCCCCCAACCGTGGAGGAGGCCTACCGCAGAAAGTGCAACAAGCTCCGCCAGCGCACCAACGAAGTCGAGAAGGCCAACGATGCCTCCCGGGTCCGTCTCAATCGCCTCAAGCGCCAGATCGAGAAGCTCCGTCTCGAGCGCGCCTTTCTCTTCGAGCAACTCGCCAAGCGCACGAGCACAAACGTGGAGGACTCTGACGGCAGCCCGAGTCCGCCTCCGACTGTAAGTCCATCATCTTTATCGCCAAGAATGAACAACGGCAGCAGCCGCGGCGGTGGCGCCATCACTCTTTCCAACCTGTCACAAAATGAGAGAGATGAATACGATCGACTAACTCCGTCGCGTTCGAAACAGCCCAAGGAAAAGCCACTGAGACTGAAGCGTGGTCATCGCAAGGCGTCGATGCTGCCGACTGGTGGTGGTGTTGGTGGTGGGGATGGCAGTGGGAGTCAGGCGGGGGGCAGTCAGGCTGGTGGTAATGCCGGGTCGAGTCTGGCGGCTAGTCAGTTTATCAACCAGAATCTGGGGGCTTCGCATTCGCCGAGTAGCGATGCTTTTTCGCTGGCGAATAGAGGGTTGAATGGGGTTCATCGGGAGCCTCCGACGAAGCCGGGGAGTGCCTTTGAGCTATATTGCAACGAGAGGAACACTGCTGCCACCACTACCACCGCCGACAACAACGACACCGACAAGACCGAGGAAGAGGGGTCGAGACCGGGGTTGGATGATGAGGAGCTTGCCAAGGGGTGGAAGGACCTAAGCGAGACGCAGAGGGGGGAGTTTGAGACAAGAGCTGGGGAGAATATGGCCCAATATGAGAAGGACAGGGTCGAGTACGATGATGCCGCTGCTGCTGACGCGGAGGCGGCGAAACAACAGAAAGAAAGCGACGAGGAAAAAGCAAAGGAGAACGGGACGGGCAATGCGACGGAGGAGGAACAGAAGGACGAGCAAGGGGATGTGGAGATGGGAGACTACGATACGGACCCGGAGACGCAGCCGAACCCAGAGGACGAGTAGGGTTTTCTCGGCAAGTAAGCGGCTCGCGTCATTCTGGCCGGACTACTCATCCAAACGATTGGGGATTCCTTCGACCTAGTCCCGATCCTCTTCAGCCTCGTTTGTTTCTGTTGCCACGGCTTGCCGACCGCGGGTTTTGTTCACTATGAGGATGAGTCCAAGGGATTTTTCAAGAAGAAGGGATCATTACTCTTTTTACCTTTTTTTCGTCTTTGTCTTTTGAACTTTTGGAATGGGAATGGAAGGGGGGGGGATAAATGGGTAGCGGTCTTGTTTTATAACCGATGGAGAAAAATGGGGTTAGGGCGTATTGTATTAGATGCTTAATGGCTTTTTTTTCTCTCTTCAAGAGAGCTGAGGGTGCTGTTTTGACTACCTACAGACCATGTTCAATGTTGGTGTGTGTGTACAGAAGTACGATATAGATCCTGGAATTTGTGATTTAGAGGAAGGATTCCGTGCACTAGTGGTTTTCACTACACCCCAAGGTCTTGAGACACAAAAACCAGTCCTTTTGCTTGATTTGAAAAGACATGAAAACAATTCATGAAACCAACTCCAGTCCTATGCCTTATGCATGTCCCGCGCCCACACTGCACACCAAAACTCCATAACAGACATGAGTAGCATACATTATATATGAAAAGATGCAGCAGCAATGCGGCACCTTTTCCGCCTCTTGAACCACGCCCATTATCGTCTCTCTCTTCTCTATATATTGTCTCTCGTCGACCTCTTAATCGATACCCACGTACAGATCCACAACGATATTTACCAACGCCACCAAGATCTCTGCCGCGATCAGGATGATGACTATTTTCTCATGTCAGTAACCAACCCCCTAACTTTTTCATATATATAAAGCGGCAATCAAGAACTTACCAATCCACTCCAACTTCTCTCCATGCCCATGACTCAGCTGATCCTTCAGCACCGCCAGCAAATCCGCAATCACATCCAACCTCTCCGTCACGAGCGCCACTCTCTGGTCCATCTCCAGATAGCTTCTCACGGCCTGGTACACCGGCTCCAGCTGCGGCTCTACCCAAAACAGCTCAGGCGTGTCCAGCACCGAGCCGTTCAGGTGGACGCCGATTCGGAGGATGAACAACTCGCCAATCTGCATGTTGATCTGTTTACGAGAGAGGTCAATCTTGCCGGTGAGGGCGAGTTGGGAGGGAATGTCCTTGCACTCCTCGATGGTCGAGGCGATGAGCTCTTCAAAGAGGGAGGTCTGACACAAGGTTTGTTAGTGTTGACAAGGGTGAGTTGGGGGAACGGTTGGAAATATACCTTGACACTCTGCGCCAGAGCATGCGAAATCGCCAGCTTGGTCATGTAATTGCACTTATCCCTCAGGGTGATGAAGTCATTGTATATCCGCGGCTGGTACTCATGCGTGTAGTAGAAATTGAACTTTTCCGTCTCGACGTCATCCGGTCCCAGCTTCTCGAGCTCGAACTTGGTGATCTCTTTGAGAAACCGCTGCTCTTGGCTCGCTGACATGCCCCATATTACCACCACGCCGTAGTTGAAGATGAAGACTTCTGGGGTGTGAACGGTGATGTCAAAGTCGGCTGGCTGGAGCCGGTCACCACCTTCTGTTGCTACCACGCTTTCGCCTAGTTGCTGGAGGTCGTCCACGCTTTGATGGGGGACGTCGCTGAACGGGCCAGACGAATAGACCTCGGCAGCTTCGTTCCTAAGATCTATGAGGTCTTGCTGGTGTTGGTGAAAGCCTTCGCCGTCTATGGTAGGGATTTGACCGGTTGAGTGTCGTCGTTCGGGCGTGGAATGGACTTCAATCACTCGTTCTTGGCGGGAGTTCTCGACTTGTTTTGAGCTGTAGCTGTATGGTGTGTAGATGCATTCGTCGATCAGCTTGGGATTTGCGCCACGCCCTTTACCTTTACCCTTGAGAAACCTCATAAGTCCCTCCATTTGGTATCGGTTGGCGGTGCAATAAGCTGTCACTCTGGGTAGTGTCTCGCGGTCGGCCTTTCCTAGACGGGCAGCATCTCTGCGGGCGGTTGGATCCTTGATTCGTGTATATTGCGAATACACCTCTCTCCCACTTTCCTCATCCACGCCATCATCTTCCAGCTCCGGGGTCGGCAACAACTTGAGCTTCTGGGCGTTCTTCGTGGTGCGTTGGGGACCAATCTTGGGAAGATGGTGCCCTGGGCCAGCCGTCACGGGCAGCACACCGCTAGGTCCTCCACCTCCATGACTATTGCGCCGGCGGAGTTTATTATTTAGGGCCGACAGCATGGGCGGGCCACCCCCAAGCCCCCCGGTGCTGATGGCGGAAGGGCTTGAAGGCGACAAGGGCGGTTGGTGTTGGTGATGATGATGTCCCGCTGTTCTTATCTGGGTGCGGTAGGCTTGCTCGGGTTCGATCGTCTTGGAGACGGGGTTTGCATTGAAGGTGACATTGCGCTGTGGTTTTGGAGGTCGTGTGGCAGACTCGGGAGACGAGGGCTCGGCAGAGGAGATGGAGGAGCTGTTTGATAAAAGAGGTGTCGTTTCGATGGGTGCCGTATCGTCCGCCATTTTCCTAATTCACCGATCACGACGGTAGCTGAGTGGGCGGGCGCTGTGATGAGACACGAGGTCTCGGCCGTGTCTTCCAATCAAGCGTCCAATCCGAAAACAGCTATCGTTTCTGCTGATTAGAGGGTGTCGCTTGTTGCTTATTCGAAGATGCAATAAGCAAAGGCTGTGACTTTGCTGCCAATGGTGGCTCCTCTCGGCGGACTGGGAGAGCTTATCAGCGATCGTCGTGGTAAAAAATGCTCTGTATGGTGTCTCCAACTCTGCTTTTGCAGGTGGGATTGGTGATGACGTCTGAACAGTGTTTGCAGCAGGTCCAGTTTTCTCAATTGCAGCAGTTTTCCGCTGTGGTTGGCTGAACAAGAAACCTTGTGGGGATGGCGCTAAGACGTGCATGCTTTCGTGGACTTTGACCCACAAATCATGTGCTCAAGCTGCTGTCCTGGTGCTGGGTTTCCTTGGCTTTGCCTGTGACACAACAGCCACAGCAACACCACCATGTATGCAAGTAAGACGTTTACTTTAGGTGGCGCTGTCATGGACTCTATTTGGTCAACAAATGTCACGGTCTGTGGTCTAGGGATAGAAATCGAGAGGTTTGTGGGTAGAACTGTCTGATCAGTCCGCAGCCAGTTGCCTGGTCACCGCCAGCATTTGTTGATTTACCCCTGACCCACATGTTCGGAATAGCCTCATCTGGGAAATTCCCCGTGGATGACAATTGCATTTGAAAACTGCCGCAGACCATTCGGTTGGCGCGGTGGGTTTTAGTATCTCACTTGCCCTTCAATGGGCGTCACCTCCGTTCCTACCTTTGACACGAAACGCAACAGCTAGACGTTCGTCATGACAGCTGACGTGCAACATGCTTCCGATTTGAATTAGCAAGGAAAGAAGGCCAGACACATGGCAACATCCGGATGTAAGAGAAGCGGGACCGAACGGCGACCGAGCAGCCAATATTGCAGGCTGTTGGGCAGGTGCTTCTCGTCCATCGGCGCGCCGGCCCCATGTGTAGATGCCTCTCCATGATAGATCAGTACTGATCTCCTTCCCCGTCTAACGCCTCCACGATCTTGTTCCTGGCTCGGCCGTCTCCCTCCTTCCCTCAACCAGACCGGCACACGGCGATGGCCAGCAAGTGGTTGCGCCACCCTCGATCATGAGCGTGGAAGGAGGCCATCAAACCGGTGTCTGTATAAGATACCTCTTTTCCGCTCGCAGTCTCGAACTTTTCTCTTCTTCAAAACTTCTCCGAGCATCACCAACGCAGTCAACTGTTACAGCCCCAGCTTTCCCCATTTTTTTGGACTTTGATTCAGGAGATATCAGCATCATCAGATTTTCGTTAATTCACATTTACAGCACAATGGTCTCCAAACTCGCCTTCAACAGCCTTGCGCTCCTCGTATCCTCAGGCTCTGTCCTCGCCCAATACCAAGGCACGACCTACAACCAGACGGGCCCTTTCCTTCTTCGAGTAGTTTCGGCCAACAATGACATCCTTGAAGGCAAATATCTTACTACCTGCCGCGCGGGTGCCACTACGGAAAGCCTTTGCATTGGTCCCAACGAGGTCAACAACTTCACATTGAGCTTCTTTTACAACTACACCATCGTCAATGGCCAGCCATCCAAGACTGGCTTCCTCACTTGGTCACTTCCTGTTTCGGGCGTTGAGGGTCTCGCGACTGTCTCGGAGCCCATGAGTCTCAGCTTTCAGCCAGGGAGCAATGTTGCGGTGCCCATGTTCACAGTGAGTCTGCTTCCTCTCGAATGATTGTCCTGTCAGTCGCTAATATTCCCGGCGCACAGTTCAACGAGGCTGGTACTCCGATCGGATGGGACAACGACACTCTCTACATCGCAGCTCCATACGATGATTCCAAGTTCAGGCCCAACGTCTATCCCAATGCCACGACTACAGATGGCAGCATCATGCAGCGGCTCCGCAACTGGCATTCTTGCTGGGTGTTGTACAGCGCCTACTACTTCAACTCTGTCGGCTGGGTCTCTGGTGGCGAGCCACGCAATCCCACATGCGAACCCGTCACCATTGTCAAGGTTGACCCCGCATCGCTGGTCATTCCTAGTGCTTCGGATGAGGCGCCCGATGAGGGTCTGCAAGGTGCCCCAGAGGAGGATCAGGAGGATGAAGATGACGACGCTGATGACGATGAAGCTGATGAGGAGGAGGATGAGGATGCTTCTGCTGAGGGTCAACAAGACGATCAGCAGGCTACTCCAGAGGAGGTCCAGGATGACGGCGCCGAGGAGAGTGCCAGTGATAGCTCTAGCGAACTTGGATTTGTTGGAGTTGTGACAGATGGCACCACTGAGTCTCAGGGGGAGCAATCTCAGCAAGAGGCCCAGGAGGGTGAGCAGTCATCAGAGGAAGTTCCCGAGGAGGAGTCACAAGGAGAAGGTCATGATGATGATGTGCACGCTGATGATGAGCATGCGGAGGAAGAACATGCCGAAGAAGAGCATGCGGAGGAAGAGCATGTCGAGGAAGAGCACAATGATGAGGATGATGACGGGGAGGAGCATGAGGAGGAGGAGCATGAGGGCGAGGAGTAATCATCAAACAAGGTGGTAGATCGTGGGACACATGCATTCGGAAATGTACATATAGACCATAATGTTTACTGCTGGCGGATTGGTTGTTGAAAAGATTATCACCATGGAAATCAAGAGAGTTTACATTACCGTCTCCCGGATCGTCTGCTATGCTTGTGACACTCTGGAAGTGAAATGATTTTCCATGCCTTGTGAAGCGCTTGAGCATCAAAACACATGGGGTCAACAGCATTTGGCTTCGCAATGGCTGGGCCGGTATTTGTGCCACGAAGCGGTGCGAGGGCCAACCTTGATCCGGGTTGTGTAAACATTGAGATTTGTCATATCAGTTGTGCAGAATGCAATAAACAAGATCCACTGTCGCTGAAATAGTCTTAGAGTTATGCTACTACCCTTTTGTCTCACAGGTGCTGCTGTGATGGATCGACGTTGTGTCTTGTTGACTTGTGTAAGTTTGAGCTGTGACAGGTGGTACCGCACTCTTGGTGAGGCTCCTGCTTGAACGTCAGTCCATCACTTGTGTTGATTCTGTAAGGTTATCACGACAGTACAGCATCAAAAATATTTGTCCCGGCATGAAACATATGTGGTGATTTATTGAGAAGTTTTCGCCGAAGACAGCTTTCGGAAGCAATGAGTGTCGATCAGGGCATCTAGACAAGACGGATTTGCTGTGGTACACGCATACCTTGTGCATAACAGCCGAGGTTGATGGCTAATGAATGGGTTCGATGGCTTGAAGGTTGCAGGTAGGCGGTGCTGTTGTCGACAAGTAAATATCTTATAGGCTCGTTCATGTTGTTCAGCGTTAGGTAGGGTAGTGAGATTTGCAGACGATCTGTTGTTGTGGTGTTTTTCGTGAGAAAAGAAGAGGGGGTTAGAGCTGGGGAGGATTTTCAGATGATCGAAGAGATGTAGTGGTGGGTTTTGTGAAGTGTTTGTTATGTGGTCAAACACAGAGCGGGATGATATGTTTGGTAGGTAGGTAAGTAAGGCGTGTGTGTGGGTGGATGGATGGGTGGGTGTGTGTTGCGATATCTCTCCCGCATAGAAAAGATAGCTTGGGGAGGATTTTCACGATCGCCAACATAAATTATATAGATGCCGTGTCTCCCCAAGAAAGAAAAAAGCTCCCCACTGGAGGATGAGGTTCGATATTAACTAGGTACCTACCATCCCTATTGTTGGCTATCTCCAGACCTACCTACCTTGTCCTCCCTCCCTGTGCAATGTTATACAAAAGTGCCACTTTTTCGCTTGCCTTTGAGAATGGATGTCCCTTGATCGTCCACCCGGGGCCTCTAGTATTCTACCTGGGTCTTAATTCTCCGGATACACTTCCAGACTTCTATGTTGGCAACCTTGTGAATCAAGGGAAGGGGAATTTACGATGTCTCGTGTACCCAACCTTAATTCCAAACCCCCCTTCCGACAGCTCACGTCGGGCAAAGGGCGATCCGACCCGAGCAAAAGACATTGTGTAGGAATGGTGCACAAAAGCCCCTACATAGATTAATCCCATCTATTTTCAACTTTTATCACGAGTTCTAGATGTTGAGAATACCCGGGTTTATCTTGGCTATGATGATGATCATCATGACGACAACCACGAGAATGGTGGTGTTGAGACTGCTGCCCAATCTGACATACATGAATCCTGAATCCTGGGGACCCAGGAAGATAGCTACCGTTTGACAATGAGCCGCGTTCCGAAAAGCTTTGTAAGAAACCCACGCACTTGGCCGAGCCTCGCTTATCGTTCGAGAAGAGGGATTCCCGAACTGGGTATGCTGTCCGCGATCGACCTACCTTGCGTGTGTTAATGGTGTGGTGCATTCCACATATTGCCCACCCTCATGCTGTATCATGGTTCAAGACCTTGCTCAACGCCCAACACTCAGATCATCGTGAATATCCACCAAATCATGTCCCCCACTCCCCAAATATGCTTATCAACTTGAGACAGCCCCGCCGAGTTGTCCTTCACCACCATAACAAGCCCGCATCATGTGTGTCATTCACCGCATACGCCCCAAGGTTTCTCGGGCGTAGATCCAAGCCCCTCTATGGAGCTGGGCAATGGAAGAGGGGGGGGTTGTTATGCGTGTCGTCGGAGGAAAACTGCCAATAGGTATGGTCCAGAGCTCCAAAAGCTGTTTGAGGACAGTCAGCTGCAATCGGAAGGCTGCAGGCGATATGCAGGGAATTGGTGGATTGATGGCTTGAGGGGCATCGATGATCGTTGGGAAGGGTTCAGAAACTAGGAAAGGTGTGTTATTGATAAGGTGAGGGGTAGCATTGAAGGCTGGCCCTTTCGGTCCCGCATATGGGTCATGGAGAGAATGCGGTGTGTTCCTCGCATGAAGCATCCAGTTAGGACACACCTGCGATATCTCTTGCAAGTCAGTTCGAGTCTAAGTTATTCCTACCTAGGTTTCGCAAAAGGACGGGGTCAACAATGGCCTCTGTGAAAAGGCCGAAAAATGCGGGGAAGCAAGAGGCGTTGTGCCCGTGGCCAAGCTATTCCCCGAGAACAAATAGGAGTTGAGGAGTGCTGCGGTTCGATATTGTGGCTCAGGCTTGTTCAACATGCCAGCCTGGAAGACTTGGCCTTGTGTCTTCGGTGCCCGGATTTGCAGCGGTCACTGGCGAGGCATCCAGTCCATCCCATATTGGATAGTGGTTCGCATTTGTTCGCCCGGCATGAGCTACTTGAAGGTGATGTCGAGTTGATGCAAGTCGAGCCGAGAGGTTGTCACATGTAGTCTCTTTTTGTGTAATGCTTTTGTTGAGATACCGCCCGCACTCTAGGAACTGAAAACCTCCTTCTACGTGTGGGACGAGGTTAGGTACTTCTGCAGAGCTGTCACGTACAACGTCTTCTCATGTAGCCGAGACAATCTTCTTCTTCCTGGCGCGCTGTAGCTTTCGCTCCTTTGCCATTCCATCTGAAATCGTAGGGATAACTGTGCTCATCATCCGACGTGCGTCGAAACGGCCGCCTCGTGGCTGCAGCTTACCGTTCATAATATATTGTCTGTGTAGAGAATGTCGAAGCCCAAGGCAACCCTGCCCATCGTGATCGACGACATTATCGTCCCCGGTCAACAGGCTAGTTGACCGACACACCTGATTCCTTGTTGGGATCTTTTGTTGCGTAACGCTGTGGTGGTTGTGTGTAGGTTGCAGTCCATAGATGCCGGGCAAATGTATAAGACACGGCAGCCGTGCCCCGTTTGTTCTTGATGATGAGCCGCCTCAGGCTTTCAGGTGTCAAGTTCCCCAGATTCTGAGTGCTTCGCCGCTTGATTCTGTCGTTCCAAGAAAAAAGGCACCTAACATTGCATTTGCCCTACATTCCCCATCAGTTTCCACCACGTCCAATTCGGCAGTGGGCAACAGCATCCCTCCTCAACAGGTCCCACCAACCTGGTTATAAGTCTCGCAGAGCTCCCCCACAGCCTCATACACACGCCAAAGAGACAGAGAACAATTCCTTTTCCCCTTTCCACACTCAAATATCACTTGGCTCTCTGTACTCTTTGAGTTGCCCCTGAGTCTGTCTCGCCGGTCCGAGACCAGTATCCTCCACGGCCAGGAGCTTCAACAGACCATTATTCCCCCCAAAACCCACCGACTCTTTCAATATGGGCGACTTCGTCACCCTTCACGAGGAACCCCAGAGGCATCCAGGCATGCCTCCAGTTGGGCGACCTCTTCCTCAACAACAATCCCACCGTCCTACTCAGAATATCGATGTGATTCCACCACACGCGAGGTCCACTCGGTATCACACCGGACCGGTGCTGACCCAACAATACGGAACCCCAATCATTGCCCGACACACCAGGCCATCTATCACACCGGCAGCAGTAGTTCTAGATACTCGGGAGGAGACATCGTTGTCTGCCGATGAAATGTACGAGTCTCTTACTCAGTGGCACGTCGTTCGCTTCGAGAGATTTGGCAAAAGGCGCGGATGGGAGATGCTGGGGCGGATTGATGTCCCAGAAACATCTAAGGACGGCGTTGCTTCGAAAGTGCGGGAGTTGAACCGGACCACCATCCCCGTCATCGATAAGATGAACGAGCTAGACGCAGATGTCCTGCACCAAATCAGCACAGCGCAGAAGGAGATACAGCATCTTTGGGGACCCCGATATCAGACCGAAGTGGTTCAGATTGAGGACCGGGTCTTGGTCTCTGTGAAGGAGAAGATCTCTAGGGATCGCGGTAGGGCAGATGAGCGAGAACACAGGAGCTCGAAGCACCACCACCACCGCGGTCGACAGTCGGATAAACGGTCGAAGTCGCGAGGATTGCCTGCCTCTCGCTCGCTTGAGAGGAAAGAAGAAAGAAAAAGCGTCACAGCCTATTTCAAGACGTCGCCAAAAGCTGGGGTTGATCTGCACATGCTCATGTATGGACCAGAAGAGGCACCGGCGAGGCCAAGGTATACATATCGTGACGAGGTCCAGGAAGAGGGCCACGTCCGGTTTCAGCAGCCGCCTCAAGGTTTGCACCACCCTCAGCATAATCAGCAACCGGCTCATCATGCTCAGCATGTGCAACCCCTTCCGCCCCTTTTCCATCCTCAGCACCGCCCAGACCAACAGGGCCCGCCTCAACACCAACATCAAGCTCCCGTGTATGCACGAGCTGGCGACCGGCAATTCAGCCAAATTCCCCAGCCTCCGCTACAAGCTCCGCGCAACATGCCTCCCCAGGTCGGAGGAAATCTCATCAACAGAGGTGAAAGCCCAGCGGCTCAAGGCCGTCCGCAACTGCCGCCTCATGGATACCCACAAGGCCACCAACAGGGTCATCCTCAGGCTCATCAGCAAGGAAAGCCACAAGGAGAGCAACAAGCCCAGTACAGACCCGCACCTCAAGGTCAAGCTCAACAGCGACCAGTCCTCCTTCAGCAAGTTCCTCCCCAGGCCCAGAGGGTGCCAGCTCAGCGACAAACCGAGTATAGAGGGAGCGGCGGCCCTGCCGTCACTGTGGTCCAACCATCCCACAAGCCAGGGATTCTCAAGCCACATCCCACACAAGGCCTCCCTCAACGCCGCCCATCTTTCACTCCCCAGTTCGTATCACCTCCCGGCTCTCCAGGCACTGATGAGTCTCTTGTTTCGGAGGTCTTCACCGAGGAGGAATATGATTCAGACACGGCGGTTTCCATGGAATCTATTCCAGAAGACATCCAGTTCGCTCCACCTGAAAAGGGGAACCACATGGCAGCCAACAGCATTCCTCCTCCTCCGCTGCTGCCTCGCTTCATGAACAACACAGCCCATCAGGGTATGCAGCCCAAGCAGCCCAGACAAGCGCCGCTGCAGCCCATGCAACAGCAGCAACAGCAACAGCAACAACAACGCCACGTTGTTACTGCGCGGCGGCATTCCGTCAGCAATCACATGGTCCCCGATCGCATGTTCGCTCCCACGCCGCCCCCACTCTTTCCCGCAAAGCAACGTCCCCGAGTTGACGTCCAGGAGATTCGGCAAAACGCGTACGACGCAGGCAGAGCCGACGCCCGCGAGGAAGCCATCATCAAGCTGGCCGAACGTGTTGCGGTGGCTGCAGTGTCTTCGTCGGCCAAGCCTCAAATTATTATACCCGAGCGGCGGCACGAGTCACCAGCTCCTCAGCAACCTCATCGTCGGGCAACGTTGCCTCTGCTGCCGCCCCATTCAGGAGTGAGGCGTGTACTGCCTGGGATGGACGCACGACATGACGGTTTTGCTCCGACTCCGCTCCCTGACCGGTATGAATCGGACAGGAGGCGAGGCAGCCTGAGAGAACGGGATTTTGACGGCCGGCGAAGAGATGAAGAGACTGAGTATATTGTCGAGTATGGCGCTGGCTCGTATGATTCGGATGAAGAAACATATGAGGAGCGCCAGCGAGGGTCTGGGGTGTACCACCGCTCGTCTCCTCCTCCTCTTTCGTATTCTCCGAGGGCCGAGGAAAATTTCAGACGGCCATCTGTTGGTGACGATAGGGAAAGGCGATATGAGACTGTGAGGGTGAGAGTAGGGGAGGAGCGGGTGCTGCCCAGACGGCAGGAAGAGCCCGGATATGCGAGAGATGGCGAGATAGAGAAGGGTGGTTTTGCCAGAAGGCACGAGAGGCGGGATTCGGGGGTGGATGTCCGTGATGTTAGATTGGAGAGTTCCAATCCGTTTGCTCCGAGGCCTGGGATGGCGAAAAGAACCACGACGTACCCTCTGAGGTATTCGCGGGATCATTGAGATTTGAGAATATACTGGGTGGGATCGTAGGTGTTTGGCGTTTGGCTTGTTTTGTTTGTGTCATAAAAAGGGCAAAATTGCACCAGATTGAATAGCTGAAGCTCGAGGAAGAATATACGTTAATGACTCGGACAGACAGACTGAGGCATAAATGAGACGAGGGATTTCCGGGTCCGGGCTTCGGCGAGAGTGAAGCTGTCGTGCATGAAGCTGACGCATCCAATCAGAATGAGCGACAACGGGAGACGAATGAGTAGATACAGCTGTAGTATTTGATGATTTGAATACGTGATTACTTATTTTCCATCCCGCACTCGACAGAAAGGTTGAAATTAGAGTTGTGGCAATGAAATAAAAAAACAGAGAGAAGAAGGAATGATGGAACCTAACCACAAACACCCGCAAGTTCAGGATTGGCTTGTGACTTCCTGGTCGCCTGGCCTCGTCCTCACAAAATACCAGGTGTCCATCATCCGGTCCTCGTCAGATCCAGCGCGCTGTAAGACGGTGCCATACACTCTCCAGCCCATCAACTCCATTGCCTCCAGCAGCTTCAACACCATCAACCGCATCTTAACCGACGCTTCACCTCTCGACCGCCAAGGACGGCCCTTGAGCTTGAATTCGAACGAGTCATGGGTCCAGTCGCCCTTCTCAAAAAAGTCCAAGCTCTGAAGCATCTTCTTGACATTCATGATGATGACACCGAGATGATCATGATCGACCTCAAGTCCAGGCCGTTTACCATTCTGCGCATCATAAACAATGCGAATCTTGTCAGAGGAAGCCATCGCCAACGCAAGCCACTCGACTGGTTGGGCGGGCAGTGCTGAAGATGGAGGCAGGCATTTTTTGAATACGATCGTGTCCTTCGCAGTGTATCGCCGGCTGCACATCGTCGACGTGACAAGTTCCCAAGACTGGTCGTAGAGCAAGGCGAGGATGTCTCGAAGCAGTCGAATACCCCCAACGGCGTCCTGACTGCCAAAGTAACCCCACGGTTTCCCTTTGAGCTTGAACTGGTATGCCTCATCACATTTCCCGGTGGCCTGGACGCCTGGCGGCCAGGCCGAGGCAATCAAAGCTTCCACCTTGGACTTGATGTCGTCTGGGAAACATAGTAGACGGATAGTGTCGGATTTGTGGAAAGATACGGTGGCGTACTGTGAAGAGCCCGAAATTCTGTGTTGAGGGGTGTTATCTGCCATATTCAGACTCTGTGCGTGATGAATGCCTGAAGAAGCAGAATGAAGACTGGACTTGCAATCTACAAACCCACGATCCTATATAGGGATTCAAGAAGTGATTCTCAAAACCGAAGAGCAAGATCACTAGGCCTCGGTGACCATTCTGTGAAGGCAGTCAGCCCTGGAGCAAGGCTGTGCCTTTGATGTTACTATTGACGGGGCGGGCAGACAAAAGATTGGCTGTCAAAAGCCACAAATTGACGAATGCATGTCGGGATCGTATTTCGTACTAATCGATGTTGCCGGGGTGCCAAGCTTCCGCAGTAGACATGCCCATCAGTTAGCCGACCGACGAGACGACATCTCGAACATGGATGGAAGCCAATTTCATCTGAACTGTGGTGTTCGTCTTATCTTATCTCACCCCACCAAGATCCAAGACTAGTTGACAGGTGTGCCAAGAATCCCAGAAAATCAACATCAGACCCACTGAACCAGGGGCATGAAGGGGGGGCTGGGAGGTGGCCCAAGCTCGCTTCCGTAGCAACGACTTGTTAGGGCGTGCAAAGCAGGCTGGACGGCATCAGGGTCCTCCATGCTCCCACAGATGGGGTCTTGCTACGCCATGACGATGTCCACCTTGGAAAGCGAAGCTATTCCCTGTCGTGCCGCGTTCTTTTGACGTCCAACCTCCTGCTTTTCGGCCTCTGGCGACGCGCAGCTCCACGCCCGAGATCAAGCTGCCCGGACTGCCAGCTGTGCAACTTGGGAAATACAAACCGGAAAGCCAACCGGTTGCCCCGCCATCCAACCTCCTCCACCGCCAGATTTTGGGTATCGGGGAATTCGTCAACGCAGTCGGTGGTCTGGTTACCGCAACATTCCAGCGGCATACCCACTCTCTTTTGAATTTTTGCGCTTTTTTTCAATCAGAAATCACGATTGCCCCATTCATTCCCTCCGAATACCCCCAGAAGCGAACACTCGCTGTTTGTCTTGAGCGAAGACGTCGCCGCGCACCGCCGCCATGGCGCCGGCAGACTCCCTCTCCCCGCCGGGGACGAGTTCCTACTCGTCCGACACCCTGAGTGTGGGCGATGGGACATGGGACTTTACAAAAAATACATTCCTGTTGCCCAATCTTCAGGGGCTGAATTTTGAGACAATGCGGTACAATGGTATGTGAACATTCAAACTGGGAACCCACCCAGCTGGGTAAGATACTAAATCAATGGATAACATGCAGGTATGGGCAATCGCTTTGCAACTGTTACCGACTATCACAGTCTCATACTGGGCCATGGTGTCTTGGCTGCTATCACCTTCCTCTTCATCATCCCCATCGCTGTGTTGTTGGCCAGATACTATACAGCACGACCAGGCAGTGCCATCCGTTTTCACGCCTACTTACAGATTCTGGCCGTGGCTCTCAGCACCGTTGTATTTGCGCTAGGATTCTTCGCCGTTGGACCGCCACGAAACCTTACGAATCCCCACCATGGCATTGGCGTCGCCATCTACGTGCTTATTCTCGTCCAGGCTCTTGGCGGCCGTTTGATCAAGAAATTGTCGGGGACAAGGTCGTTCAGGGTACACCTGCACCGCTGGTTTGGACGGTCCATCGTTATCCTCGGCATCGTTCAGGTTCCTCTAGGCCTGACACTCTACGGTTCCCCAAAATACACATTCATTCTCTACGCTATTTGGATGGCATTCCTCCTGTTTCTGTTCTTCTTCTTGGACTTTAAGGACTATGGCAGACGAGAGTGGGTCATGGGTGCCGGCGGTGGCACCACTGTATCAGGAGTTACAAGCAGCAGGGTGACTTCGGATCGCAAATCCAGCGGAGGCATGGGCTGGCTAGGCCCGCTAGCTGCTGGAGCTGGAGCCATCGCGCTTTTGAGAGGCCGCAAGAACAATAATGACCGAGACGCAGAGAGAGCTTTGAGTCGCAGCCCAAGCCCAAGTACCCGGACTGGAACTACGCGACCTGCAACAACAGTTCTTTCCTCACGCCGCTCCGACAGCTACTACGACGAGAAACCGGTTGACCGACGCCGCACAGGTGGAGGTGGCTTTATGAATAAGATTCTGGGCGCCGGCGCGGGTGTGGGTGCTGGTATGCTTGTGTCTAAGATGTTTGGTAGAGGGAAAGACAACCGCCGCGACGACTACTCCGCCGTGTCAACCGAAACTCCAAGCCGTACTCGAAGTGGCCGCAGACCTCCTCCCCGGAGCGAGTTCACCCAGAGTGAGTACACTGACTACACAGGTTACACCGGATACACCGGCTACACAGAATCAACTGTTCCCCCGCGGAGACCGAGCCAACGCGATGGACGCCGCTCACCTATTCTCCCTGCTCCGAACCCGGTTGCGGCTGCGGCTGCTCTGAGTGCTGCCGACGAACGAAGAGGAGGCCCTATCACACCCCCGCGACGCTCACGCACCGGCACTTCGAAAATGGACAGCACTGTAGTGACCTCGGATTACTCTTCTTATGTCAGTCCCTCGAGAAGAGGCTCGGAAAGACGGCCGAGCACTGGTGGAGGCGGCGCAGGCAAGGGCTTCTTGGCTGGTATCGGTTTGGGATGGCTAGCCGGTAAGATGGGTGGCGGCAAGAGCAAGCAGGACGACAGAGAGAAGGAACGTTTAAGAGCCGAGGACGAAAGACGCCGGGAAGAGGAGGATGATCGACGCTCAGGCCGGCGAGGATCACGGTACACGGGCGACGGCTACGCTAGTCCATCAACACCCAGGAGAGACAACTCGAGACGGCGTTTACACCGCAACCGCCCGCCCCCGTCAGCAGTTACCTACTCGGAGACAGCAACCTCGATGCTGTCCACTGAAGAATCATCCATTGAACCACGGGGCACCACCCCATACGACCCAGCGCCGCCTGGCTCTCGACTCCCGCCGCCGTCTAGTGTTGGCACCAGCGTCGCACCGCCTCCGGGGCCTCCTAGGGGCACTGGCCCACCACCCCCAGGCCCTCCAGGAGGACCACTAGGGCCGCCGCCTGCTTATCCGGTAGCTACGGCTGGTGGACCTTCGATGCCTGGCCCGCCTTTCCCAACAAGTGACTCTTCAGGACCCTCTCGCCTTGCCGACCCGATCGCCATGCCGCCGATGCCTACCGATCCCCAGGGGTTCCTCCGGCAGGAATCAGACAGCGATGCGTTCAGCTCCCCCAACAGAGGAGGCGGTCGTCGCCGCAGCCGAATCCGAGATCCTGCGGCGGCAGCAGCAGCCGCCGCGGCCACAGCTAGTGCCTTGGCCGCGCAGGAAGACGAGGACCGGCGTCGAAGACGTGAACCCGTCGCCAGCGTCAGAATAGGTGTCCCTGACGACCCGGACAGAAACATCACCCTCCGCATGTTGACCGACGAAGAAGCTCGGCGGGAGCAGCAGCGCCGCCGCCGCCAGGATTCAGTCAGCAGTTCTTCTGGGACGGAGACACCGACTAACAGGCGGTACCGTCGCGAACCCAGCAGTACACGAAGGGCGGAGTCAGCGGCCGAGCAGCGGGTAGAGGGCAGAGAAAGGGATGATTCTGTGCCACCTTTGCAAACGCCTTATGGTGCGGGCAGAAGACCTGGGCCGCCGGGTGGTGGTAAGGATTCGGCGTATTATTCTGGACCTCCTCCGGCACCGGTGCCAGGGCAACCGCCTGCTCAGGGCCAGCCGGGACCATCAGGTGGCGGGCCGCCGACGAATACAGCGACGGTTACCATGTCTTCTCTTGCTAGTCCCGGGGGTAGTCAGGCGACGTTTACTAGTGGGGATATCGCTGCTATTGACCGGAGACGGAGGAGGAGGATGGAGAGGAGGGCGCAGGGGGATACGAGTACGCGGGGTGGGACGTCGGTTGATGAATATTGATTTTTTGTTGTAGGTGTCTATAAAGGCGAGGCGTTTTGGGTTTGGCAGAAAATTGTTTTTTGAAGGGGTGGTGGGTATGTGAAGAACTATGAGAAATGATTTGGGGGGACATGTCAGAGAAGTGTTTGGAATTGGTCGGTATATAACATTCCGGAGAAGGGGGGTGGTGGGTTGTCATGTCAAAGGAAATGATGGATGCTGGGAGGGAATTGTGATTGTGTTTGGTTATGTTTGTTTTATATTGGCAGAAAATATCGTGGGGTTGTCGATACCTATTTCCTAGTTTATAATACTATGCCACTGTCATTCTTACTCGTCACAAGGCACAATCACCTGGTGGAAAATGCAATTCAGGGGCTTGGAAAGGGGCGTCTCACCGAAAGCTGCAGGGACTCGAAGCCAAGCGCAGGGAAGCTTCCTAGCGTGCCCCGCGTTTTTGGGGAGCTTGGGCAGTGGCCCCGCCAATGCTTGTCTTTTTGCACTTTATGACAGCGCGACGCGACGCGACTTTCACTTTGAACACTATACTGATATTACTTCACTCTTCACGCCCAACCACCAACACCACCAACCGTATATCCCCCTCCCATCTCCAACGCTCAGCAAACCCAACCAAAATGTCAACCAACGAACCACCACCACAACAACAAGAAGACACCGAAATGCCACCACCACCACCTCCCCCCCAACCATCTCAACCCCCCCAAACCACCGCCACCACCACCACCTCCTCCGATCCCCCCCCAACCTCAGACCCATCAGAAACTACCCCTCCCCCAGAACCAGAACCCATCACCCCCGGCCCCCGCGCCCAACGGCTCCGCGCTCTATTCCAGCAAACAACCTCCCACACCCTCGACAAGCTCTCCCCCCCCAACTTCCGCGAGTGCTTCCCCACCATCTCCCAAAAAGCCCCCGGCACGCTCGACAATGTCCACCGGCAGATGATCGACCGGCTGAGCACGCTCTGGAACAGGGAGTTTGAGCGCATCCTCGAGACGCGGCAGGTTGTCCAGCGGTTGAACGAGCTAGAAGACCTAATACAAGAGGCGCAGCAGAAGCGGAGGGCCGTTGAGGGGGGTAGACGGGGGGTTACGGTTAATGGTACGGTAGGAAAAGGGGAAAGACCGGTGCCGCCGCATACATTGGACGCAGATGTAGTGCTGCAGGCGCATTTACGGGGTTACTTGAAAGAACAACTGTCTGTGTTGGGGGGAAAACTGGAGGAGACGAGGGGGGAGAATAAGAGGTTGTTTGAGGAGGTGCTGAGTCAGAGAAAGGAGATGGAGGGGTTGATTAAAGCTGTCGAGGGGGTCGTGAGGGATGTGAAGGGGGCCAGTGAGGTTTTGGGGGGTGTGGTGGGGGAGTTGGAGGGGGAGACGAGGGAGGTGGATAGGGAATTACTGGGGGGGTTTGGGAGGGAGGAGGAGGTTTGAAAGATTGGGGGGGGGGGGGGGGCGAGGAGATTGACTGTAAGAGAGAGGTAAAGGTTGGATCTGTTTGGTTATAAACGACCAAGGGCGTTTTGGGCGTGGCTTTGTTTGTTGTTAAATGGCATAGGAACACATCATGAATACCCCCGTTTGCCTTGTCGAATGAAAAAAATCAGTCTTACTTGCACATTACTGAGCCTGGTTCCATAGTTTGGAAGACATGACATGTTTGAAATTGAAGAGGGCAGAAGCAAACCCCATGGTACCGTATGGCAGGAGATTTGAAAAGCGGAGTAGTAGCGTCACTGTGGTAAAAAAATCTCTCGAGTGCCGGCAACCGGTCAATCATGCTTCTTTGTTAACGGTATGTGGTATCTGTTTGCGCGTTGGGTATATACAGTTCCGAATATAAAAAAAAAAAATTCAATGCCATGTTCCTCCTCTCTGTCCCTCCCACCGATAGATGTGTGTATATATATATATAGCGAAACGAGAAAAAAAATCCAGCACACACATGTGGTATAATGCTCGCTATCCGGCACAAGACACAATCCTCCCCGCCTTCCCGCTTAGATGCCACTCAAAAGTGTTCCCCGAGTATATGCTCCCGCTAAATACAACCCGCAACTCCGCGCGCCCAGATATATATAAAGTATAGATAAAGAAAATGATAGTCAAGTGTGAGTATAATGCGAGACAAACATGAGAGGAAAAATTGTTGTCTAAAGAGACCAGGGTTATATCCGCCTGTTCTCTGCCATGATGACCTGCCACGGACCCATGACGTCGATTTCGCCGTATGCCGGCGGCAGTACCCGGACCATCTTGCCGCTGTCCCAGTCGACCCACCACCGCTTGCCTCGTGAGATGATGTAGTTGCTTTTTCGCGGGCTTTTGAACAATAATACGGCGTAGCATAGTCGGGCATACAGTTGGTCATGGGTGATGGTCCATCCGCTTTCTGGTGACCATTTGCCCGTCTCTGGGTCGACGTTCTCATTGTCGTACGATGATATCGACAATCTCGCCATTATTGGGTATCCAACCGGTCGTGCTCCATGGCCGCCGCCGGCTCTGTGATCTGGTGGTTCGCCGCCTTCGCCGTCGCCCTCGCTATCGTCCTCGTCACTTTCGTCTCGTCCTCGTTGGTCGGTTTGCCTGCCAAGATGATCCTGTGGTGGTGGTCGCTGTCCGCGCAAAAATCGTATCCTCTGGATTCGCGGTATGCTATAGTCCCTGGGAAAGTCTCGCTCATCGATGGGCGCGGCCACATTGATGGCAGCATAAAGTCTGTCGAGCCACGTGACGAATGTGCTCAGTTCGAAACATGATAATAAAAACTGATCCGTCTCAACTCGTAATCGGATGACGTATCGCTTCCTGTTCTTGATGTCAGCTGCCATCCCATGTCATGGCGAAGCAACAGGGTTGAACGCACTTCTTGTAATCCGCCGCGATCCCTGCATCCGCATAGAGCAGGCTATAGCTCCGCTCCAACGTATGCTTCTTCACCCATGGCGGATTATCAGGCGCAATATTGGGGGCGTCTGGTTTTGACGACCACCATCCCCGCTCCTTCTTGACCGAATAAAAGTTGAGTGCCGTTCCTCGAAGCTCGACATAGACCATCCTCCAATCTCGATACTCGGCTCGCTTGATCGTGTCCTCCATCTCCATCTTGCGCATAAACACACCCTCGATATCCGTCTCTGATGAATATTGCGGCAGCCTCTCCTCCGGTTCCTCCACAGCAGCCGTCGCCATCGCCCTCCTTTCCGCCGTCACGGCTGCCTGCATGGCTGTCTCATAACTTGGCGGGTTCTTTGGCCGCGACGTCATGACTTCCCGGTAGAACATATCCTCCTCCATCGACATGCGGCGCGGGCGCCTCATCCCCCCGGATGGAGGCGCCTCGCTCGCGTCGCCGCCGTGCTGGGAGAAGGCATTGCCAGGCCTTTGCTCCATGGGACACGTGACACTCTTTGTGATGCTGGAGCGATGTCGTCGCCGTCGTTGTCGTCCTCACAGGCGACTAACGATGAAGACCGAATCCTCCCCTCCGCCACTCTCCCTGAACCAGACGTTGTGTCGCGAGTGGTGGCTCCCTCCTTTTTGTTAGATTCCTGGAGTCGCCCCCCACTGGCATGGTGTACCACGGTCCCGTGCACACCCCCTTACGGCGAGTGAAATGAGCTGCGAGCCGGTTAGGCGATGGCGATGTTGCGCGCCCGGTTGCTACGCTGAGCCCCCGGGCGAGAGTTTGAGGCCGGTGATGAACTTGAAATCCAGCGACGCACACTTGCTTGCGGGTTTACCATGCACTGAGTCTGACTTGGAGAGGGATCGGATTGGTGGAGAGGGCGCCAAGGCAGGAAAGCTTAGCATAGGGGAAGCACCCAAGCCGAGGTGCAAGGGAACCTGTTCTGCGGGTGAGGAGTGTATGTTATTCTTGGGCAGCCGCTGTAAGTCGGGAGCTGACGTGAGAGTGTAAGTAAAGAGCGAGCGAGCGTGAATGAATAGGCAATAGCGAAAGAGAGAATACAAGGAAGGCACTGGCAGGCGGAGGGCAAAAGAAGTAAAGGGTGACGGGCGAGGATGACGGGAACCTAGCGGAAGATGTGCCCAATATGACTGCTTGGCACAACCGCTGGAGGGGCTGAAAACCCACCCCCCGGCTCACTTGGGCTCCTCCATAACCTCCACGACCTCCACGACCTCCACAGTCTCACAGTCTGTTTTTACAGAAAGAAGCAAACGATATGCAGAGCAGTTGGCATGCGAGATGCAGCGCCGAGACCGCCTCTTTTTTACCCGACTGGATCACTCATTTGGCTCTTGTAGCTATCTGCAACCCTCTCTGTTCCCATTCTATGGTAGAATCTATTTGGCCGGATATCAGGACTCAGATGCCCTTTTCATCTCTTCAGTCTTTCATACGATGCCCTGTCGACCGATGGGCGCACCGGGGTTTCGTTGCCAATCACCACGCGAGACAGGGATGCCCGCAGCCATTCCGCAGAGCTAGGCTAGGCTGTTCCGGGTAGGTGGTTGAGGGGAAACGCCATGCACCGGGGGCGCCAGGTGCCGGGGATCGTCGAAGACTGGTCTGTGTACGCATTATTAGCCCTATATATGGCCCCAATACGTCCTTTTTGCCCACCGCTCTCCCCGACTGTCTTCGCTGTTTGTGCCGCACACTAATAAGGCATCACGGTTCGTCATACCGTGATTCTCCCTTCTAGAAGGCAGGTGAAGCAATCCTCCCGGCCGTCTTGCCGCACGGCGGCAGCACGAGAGCGACCTCTTGGGCACCACTCCTGAACCGTGGTTCCTCTCCACGCGGGACGAAATGGTTTTGATGAGTGAGCGAGCTGAACTTGGCAGGTCGCAAGCTGAAGGCAACTTCCGGGACCGACAGGCCCTCGAAGCCATCTCATCACCCTCTGCCGATCAATCAAATCACCATCTCGATAGAGCATGCCGGGGCTGGGCTTCCGCCTCTTGAGCATACCGACTCCCCTCTCGGCACCGGCAGTCTGCATCTCGTTACTACCAGTTGATTTACACTGTCGGTCTGTCACCAAGACACGGACAACCAAGTAGTTGCGGGGGCCGCCAGAGAGTGGAGTCTGCTCTGTGTGTGCGGTGTTCCTTTTAGGAAGGTAGGAATCAAAAAAAAAAAAACAACAACCATGATTCGGCTCGTCGGGGAATTGGACCGGTCCACGGTCTCCTCTCTCTCGACCTCGCTCCCTCGTCTCTTTTTCTTTTTTTGGGCAATCCATTAGCTGCTTTGCAAGTCCCGAAGCATTGGCGATAGTCTCGCTCCGCCGGTCTGGGTCCAACCTGGAGACTTTTGGACCAGAGAGGAAGGCGGTTCATATTTTCGCATGATTTACAAATCTGGACGTCTGAAAAAATTCATCTCATTTCGAATCAAAGGATATTCACGGCTTAACCGTCACTTATATACTGTACGAGGCTTGGAGACTCCTCTTGTGGATTGTATTACTACATATATTAGTTGACCCTATCCGTTAGGTTACAAGCGACAACGGAGGCACAGAAGGCACGGCATAAAACATGCTACAATACCAGCATCGACACTCACCGCGTTGGTGTAACACTCCGGCTCAGGGTCAGGCCAGGGGTGACTGTCTATTGCTACACGTAGCTAGTCAGCGGAGATGCTTGCTGTTTCGAGATCTCGACGGGAAACACGCACATCCCTTGTTCTGTTTCGAGTCACACCTTGACGGCCACTTCTCACCTACCCGATAGAGACCCCTAATCTTGACATATTTTTGTTGTACAGTACGAACCGTGGTTTGGACGCGCGGCTGTTCTAGGACAGCATGTCACAGAACGGAGATACCGGCAGCGAAACACAGATCCAACCAACCCCAGCCTGCTCGAGGCGATCAACTCCAGATCAGGAGAGTGCCTTCAAGGTTAGCCATCAAGGTTCATCATCTTGAGCTTCCAGCATCTAGAATCAACCACTCTATGCCGATAGGGTTAACATTGTTCGACAGACAAAAACAAACGGAGCAAAGATAACACCGCCCAGCCAGATATCTTACACCTACCTCCCACTCCCATCCAAGTTTCGTTTACAAAACTAAACCCTTTCCCGACAAGCTCTTCCGCACAAAACAGGCTCGACTATCTGTGCGCAAACGTTGACCAACCCTCCTCTTCCCTCCCACATCCCGCGTCCTTTCACTAGCCCAGCCCCTCCCCCACAGCCTCGGAAACATCACGAACCAGACTAGTGAAGCTGGCTTAGTGCTACTTACGCCATCGCCGTCTTGCTCACGCCCCCAAAGTGCCGGACTTCATGTGGGATGGCTAAGGATTGGTTTTGGTCGGGTGCGTTATCGGACCCTGGCCCACACGCGACCACCATCACCGTCATGTGCTGCGGGATATAGAACTTTTGGGAACTAAGATGGGAACCGAGAGGTATTCACGTAGCTCGTTAGTGACCTGCTTACATATATACTTTCTGACAGAAATGTACTAGCTCATGAAGGAGCCGAGGCTGCCGAGGGAAAGGTTCGTGGTTACCTAGCAGTGTGAGGGTGTAGATCTGGGGCTCCTGTGTCTACACTTCGAGATCTCCTCAAACAGCCAGATGGACGAAAGCCATAACATGGCTTCTCCGCTAATAAACATGAACACAATAACATATAGACATGCAATGAGTGAAGCAAATGAGACAAGAAAGGCTTCCTGTCCGCAGGGGGAAAAGCTCATTTACTGGCAACATATTGTGTAGGGATCTACAAACTCGCAGCCGGGTCGACACCAACTAGATACCCCTTTACCAGACACAATCAACATTTGGTTCCGGTACGACGACCTATCTGTGTCATACATGCCTATCTGGGAATCTGACGTGCTTCATATCATCCCAGGAACTAGATACCTATGTCCAGGTGCTACATCTAGCGCAAACTAAATATCATCCTATCCAGCGCCATCTATATCGAGAAACAAAAGCAGATACTGCACAAAAGTACCAACACTATAAACTGCCAGCCATTCTAACCTCAGCTAGTCGATAGAGTTTTACGAACTAGTCAACGGGGCTTCAAAGATAGACAACACGGCCTCCTAGATAGTTTGACAGATCTCGGTATCTACCACCTTGTCAAACCCAACTCTGTTCAGACACCTCTGATCAAGCATTCGACTCTCCATCTTCTTATCTAGTACCTACCCCAACAGCTCTCAACATCCCTGGCACGAAAGGAGGCGTTTTAACTGGTCCACCGCTCCTTTTTTCCCAAAACTATAACCCACCTGAAGATAACCACCACCACCACCACCACGACCTTCTTTCAGACGCAAGGATCCTCCTCATCTACCATTTTTGAAGAGTATCCTCCTCCAAACCACCAAACCTCAAAAACCCAACCCCATTCCCCCCAACTCCTCGTTCTCCCCTAGAAAAAATTGACCCTTCAGAACGAAAAGCCGACCCGTCGTCTAAAATGACTCTACTGACTACCCAGGTAGGATAACAGCACATCAGCACACCCAAAAGCTTCAAAAAACCAAAGAATGCCCCAAACAACGCTTAAAAATCCGGCTCTATCCAAGTCAAGTGCCTTCATCAGATTGCCAATCTTCGGCCACTTTTCCCAGGCTTGTGATATACAATATGCCTTTTCTAGGACCGGAGTACATCCATACCTACCTACCTCTCCGAACCCATCATCAAGTTTACAATGACTGCCGCAATGCCCTGCACTTAGGTACCTAGCCAGGGAAAGGTACCCCAAAGAATACACTCATTCCGTATCCCCTTGCAACATAAAAAGTAGTACCTTACACTTCCGACTGCTCCAGAAATGCCCCCATGATTATCACCTCGTCACATTGACCGTTTCCAAGCCCAACGCCAGACCTTGGACTTGGGCCTGAGCTGGATGCCATCAATCACCCAAACATATTCCTTCCATACCGGGACGGCCTGCACAATCGTCGACCTTCTCATGACACATCACAAGAAGCACTCGAGTCCCCCTCCTATCAACGGGACCGATTTCATACCCTAGTCCACCCCAACTCAAGACCTCAGCAAACGAACCATGACCGGAATCTCATATAAAAATGTGAACCGCACCAACCACCATACCGCTCACGTCCCCATCAAGGACCCTCCTCAATCCCCCCCTCCCCCCTCCCCAGATGACCTCGCCTACCACCTCCCATGCACAACCATACATATCACCAAATAGGCAGGAGCTCAAACCCCATCATCTGTTTTTTTTGCAAAAAAAAATATACATCTTTCTTTTTTACCATTACACGTAATCATCATAATCTAAGGGAGGTAGCTGAACTTCCCCCATACAATAATCCGCAGGTTGCTTAACAACAATTACTCAACGATTCTTGTCTTTGATGTTTCTCGAACAACTGACGATTTTGCAGTCCCCCCTCCCTCTCGTCTTCCCCCTTTCTCAACGTAATTACTGAAACAGGCGACCAAGCCACATTGATTAGGAAGAAAAGGTGATGGTGAAAGTGCGAGGTTGTGGTTGTGTGTGCGTTTGTCGGCGCAGTGACCTGGTCTGTCCGTTCATATTTCTGAATCGAGCCTCCCACCCGGTCCCCCTACCTCCCATTTGCCCTACCCTGCCATACCATACCTAGGTCAACACTCATGCCATAGCTTTTGCCCTTTTTCCACACCAGTCCGCCTCCATCCAGCCAGTCCACCCCGCCAGTGAGGTGTACGATGCTACCGTTTTCCGCCCACCAAACGCTGTAACGATGCCGTAAAACCATGACAACTTTTATAGTGTATAAGATATGTGTGCAAGTGTGTTCGGGGGGGGGGGGGGAGAGTGCCTATGCAAGTATAATGCATGGCCCGTAATCCAGCAACGAGAACAATAACAACACAATAAACACAACTCCACAACACGACACCGCCGGATTTCCATCAATAAGAAAAAAAAACCATGATTCTTAGCCATTTTGCCCTTTCCTAACTGATCAAACCCCGTGACTCCATGACGCACCAAGTAGAATGCCCACCTCCCTCCTCAACTCCGCCGTATGGTGTGTGTGAAGATGAACGCTAGGCTTATCATCACTAGCAGCTCACCTTGGATCTTTGGAAATATCCGACCGATCTCTTTGTCATCGATCAACTCGTGTTTTCGACACTATGCGGCAATCGCCGTCTAGGCAGTAGCCTGAGGAGCACCACGACCACGGGGCGCACCACCACGACCGCCGCGACCCTGTCCGGTGAAGCCACCACGGCCACCGCCCTGGCTGCCCGTGCGCTGAGACTCATATCCGCCACGGCTGCTGCGACCGCCGGTAGCAGGACCACGAGCGATGTTGTAGCCGCTGCCTCCGTAGGCATTCGACTTGGGGCGGCGGGGCTCGACGACAATGTTCTCGCCGTTCACAGTGTGAGGGTTGGCAGCGGCAGCAGCATTGTAGCCGGCAGGAGTTTTGAACTCAACGAAGGCGCAGTTCTGCGAAGAGGTTAGCATTATCCCGATAACCTTTTTTATCAGGAGACGTCAACCTACCTTGGTACGGTTGATGTCAAAGTACACCACCTCACCAAAGGCCTCCAGGGTGGACTTGAGGTCGGCCTCCTTCACCTTATCAGTGACAAACTTGATGTAGGCAAGGGTTCCCTCCTTCTCGGGTTGGGAAGCGGCAGCGGCAGGCTGAGCGCGGCTCTGGCGCTTGGTCTCAGCGGTTTGCCACTCACTACCCTGATCCTTGGAGGCGGCAGGGGCAGCCTCAGTTGGCTGAGGAGCCGTGGCGGCTGCTTGAGCAGGGGCAGGGGCACGCGCCTGAGCAGCAGCAGGGGGCGTAGCAACCTTGGGAACAACAGGCTTGGGAACCACGGGGGCAGCAGAAGCAGCCAGGCGGCTAGCCCAGGTCATGGGCTTGGGGGGCTCCTTGGGCTTAGGAGGCTCCGCAGGGGTAGGAGCGGCAGCTGGAGCGGTGGCAGCAGGGACAGCCGGGGTTGGCGCGGGTTCCTTGGGTTCCTCGGGCTTCGGAGCCTCCTCCAGGGCGACTTCCTCAATCACCTTCTCGGGTTCGGGCTGGGTCTCCTCAACCTTCTCCTCGACAACCGGCTCTTGGGCCTCAACAGCAGGCTCAGCGGCAGGTGCCTCGGTGGCAGCAGGAGCGGGAGTCTCCTCAGTGGCCTCCTCAAGCTTCTGGGTGACAGCGGTAGTGTCCAGCTCAGCTGGCTCCTTCTCCTCAGCCACTGGCTCCTCGGCGGGAACCTCAGCTTCCGCAGCGGGCTCGGCCTCGACCGCGGGGGCGACCTCGGTGGTGGTAGCGGGAGCCTCTACAGGGGCCTCGGCGGCAGCCTCGGCGGTCTCCTCAGCAGGCTCATCGACGATATATCTCAGAATGTCGTTCAGGACGAAGTATCCGGAAGGCTGCTTGGCAAGAACGAAAGACTGGACGAACTTGCGGGGCTCAGCGCCCTTGCTGGAGATCTCACCAATGACCTGGATGAGAATGTGGTCGGCAGACCCTTGGGAGTCGACATTGGAGATGCGGACCTTGGAATCCTCAAAGTCGAGCTGCTTGATGCGCTCTTGGATGTTCTTGGCAAACGATTAGCTTTGGGAGTTCTGACAGAGATGCAGGAATGCAATTGGGGGGTCTTACAGGTCTGTTGACGCACACAGTAGTGACCTCGGCCTCGGCACCAGCGACGAACTGAGACTTCTTGCCGTAGAAAAGCTGTTGTTCGTTAGCTACCAAGCCATTGCACCCTCAAAGATGCCCGCAGACTTACGTGAAGCTTATCAGGATTCTTGCTCAGGGTTGTGTAGTATTGCTCAACGAAGTACCAGCCAATCTCATCCTTGGGAAGGTCGCTTTGCGAGTTCTCGATCTGGGGAGCGGACTCTGTGCTGGTTGGGCCGGTAGCAGCGTACTGCTCGTGGTGATTAGCATTACCGTTTGTCGACATGTTTGCTGGTTTTTTTTTTGTCTGGCGGTTAAGAAAACAGAAGCAGTGACGACGTGGGGGCAGAGTCGGACGAGGTGACTAGGCTTTGTGTGGCGCCCGAGAGGTGAGGGTATCTCTGAAATGGTGAGGTCAGCGAAGAGTGGAGAAAAAAAGACGCATCGAGGGGCAGAGAGGGGCATCTGGGATCGAAGAGAGCAAGATCGGAGAATGGAGCAAACGCACTCTTCAAAAGCCGGCTCCGAGATTAGAAGCTGGGTGGGCAACGGAGCTGGACGTCAGTTGCGTTTGCAGACGTGCACCAAGGCGCGGATCGGGATCGGAGAGGGGAAGAAGGTCTGCAACGAGAGAGAGAGAGTGAGGCTCGTCTGGAGGGAGGGAGGAGGATGGAAGACGGATTGGTCGATGATTGTGTCGACGGGACGGTCGATGAGAGGTGAGAGATGGTTTGATTTCTCGAGGTGGAGCTTCTGCAGCGTGGGAAAGGGAGACCCGGTGTTGTTGAGAGCGGCTGCGGCAGTCGCGAAACTTTGGGAATCAGGTCGATGGATTCTTGAACACACGCAGAAAATTGATTTGCGTTAAGGTCGGGCCGCCTGCCCCCACACTGTGTGCCGCGGAACTTGCCTTGGCCTTCAACCACACAGACTATGACCGGCTTCGGCTGGACAACTTGCCACCAATTGTAGGGTAGTTATCTTCAGCTACTGCGTCATTGCTATTGAAGATTAGATTCAAATTCCATCTATATGATATTAAAGCATCATCTGAAGAATTCATGAAGAACAGCCCAACGCTCCAAGCATACTGACCCATGTTCCACTCACTTCCTGTTTGTATTTGTTGTCCTCTGGAGCAACAGTAGATGAATATAGAGTTGGGGACTCCGGACAGTCCTCCTGATAAGTCTTTTCAGGTCTCGTATAGGATCCGGAACACTGGATATCATAGCAGTCAGCAGCTCTTACGCCACTGACATATGTAGACATGTGTGGGGTTAGGGCGAACCGATCTTGATGGCCCTAAGACGGTGCATAGCCGCCGGTAATTCATGCTCTTGACAATCTGCATGGGGAAGCACAGAGATATCTGCACGAACCAGCTGCAGCTAGAGATCTATGGCTCAATGCTGATAAAGTCGGGCAAGACGGGTCTGGAAGACGGGGCTAACAGCTCGGGCCGGAGCTCTAGCTCATGTACCCCGCCCGATGCTTGGCAGATGGCCGGCCCGGAATCCGGGGTTGTTTTTTCGGGGAGGGGCTGCTATGCGGGCACTCATCTGTGCCGAGCGGGCCATGACGCCCAGAAATGAGTGTTTTCCAAGCCAGTAAGTAGTGTAGAGGGTTGACGTTGGAAACCCTTCGACCCTTGCTCAGCTTCAGCCAGACATCACCGTTGCATCCGAACCGATCGGTCCCAGGTTCGGACTGGTAGACAAGCACAATTCCCGCCCTGTTTCAACGCCTCTCCAGCGACGGCGAGCTGAAAGATACCCGAGTGTTCAATATTCCTGCGGGCACACACCAGGGCTGCGTCACAGGTGTCACCCCGCATCTTGGAGCATTTAGTGCCGCCGGATGGCAGCTGCCGGGCCAGTGCGCCGCAGCGCATTGACAATCGGCGCATCGGCCGGCTTGAATGGCACCCCGGCAGAGCAGCGGGTGTTCCGGATACCTGCCCCAGAGTCGCAGTCGTGGCCAGCGACAAGTCACAACTACTCGGATAGGGAATGGCGGGGAACCTGGCAGAAGCACGCGAGATCCCGACGGCGCTATAGTTTGTCGGCGTTGAGCCATGATGCCACCGAAATGCTGGCTCCTAGCATGTTCTTCGCTGGCTCGCAGCTAAGGTAGGTAGAGCTGTGGGTAATTGACCGTTATTTCCGGGGTCCATCTGGCCAGCTTTGCTTCCATTTTCAGCCCCCTATCACATCACCTCACAAGCGGGCGCCGATCGTGGATCATCTCTTGTTGCCTTTTTCTCCATGCCAAGCTGACCTTGTGTTCCGGTCTGTCCTCCCACAGAGTACAAGAGACTGAGGCTCCCGTTCTCCAGCGGCCCTCTCAGCTCACTTCTAGCCTGGCTCTGCTCTCTCGACCATTACTAATCACCTAATCAATATCAACCATACTATCTCACCGTTCACTCGCCTTGCCACCAGCAGTGATGCTGTATCACGCTGCTGCATAGCATGCGCACCCCGTTCCGAAGCGAATGTGACCTGCCCGATGGGAGCTCCCGAAGAGTGACCGCCATTTGTCCGCTGTCTCCAATTGCTCGACGAAGTGGTTTCCCTGCTCGGTTAACTACCGGCGAGTCCCCGCCGTTATCTGGAGTAACGCAGCAACTGAGCGCGAGGGCGGGGATGTGGGCGGCGAGCTGAATACCCCTTCTGGCCTTTTGTTTACGAGAACACCGAATCAACGATGGTTTACTGCGGAAAGGCATCACAGGGCTGCCAGAACTGTCGAACGAGGCGCATCAAGGTAAGCCTTTACCTATTTAAGCCTATTCCCTGACATCAGACTACATATGCCAGGCACTGCCAGGTAGCCCAGCCCAGTCCTGCCGGCCATGTGGCCAGAGCTTCGCTTGCCCCAAGGTTCGGGTCGTGTTCCCGCTAAAGATACCCGCACACGGGCTCCCTGGTGGTGGTCTGTCATATGTCCGATCTGCTGGAAGGACTTTGATCTAATCAGTGTCCCGGTGGGACGGTTCGAACGGTATGCTGACCGACACGTGGTGGCTCGCAGTGCGACAAGGTCCGCCCTCAGTGTGCACAATGCATCCGGGTGGGCAAGCCGTGTCCCGGGTACCGAGACCAGCTCTCGTTGATGTTCCGGGATGAGAGCAGCAAGGTCATAAAGAGAGCACATCAACAGTGGGGCGTGCCAGAGACATCTGAGCAGGGAGAAGGATCAAGGTCTTCACCGACATCATCTACCTCTTCTTCCTCTTCGTCTACCTCACCGACTTCAACATCGACAGCATCCCCACTTACATGGCGACGTCGAAACCTGGTGTCTGAATCACCAAGATCAACATCATCTGTAATCACTTTCAAGAGAGAAACCCCTGAAGTTGGGTATAGAGTTCCAAAGGAGATCTCCATCAATGCTGCCGACAGGGCCATTCAGTTCTACATTGAACACTATGTGATAGGACTGCCAGATGAGCCCAAGGTCGGACAGGAGCTTCAAGGGAGGCGATGGGTGCACTCTCCAGCAACACGAGAAATCATGGCAGCCGTTGGGCTGGCCAGCTTATCCAACATCAACGGTGACAAGCAACTGAGTACATTATCAAAACAACACTATGGGCGTGCGTTGCAGAGTATTTCGTCCTCCATCATGGCTAAGCATGTTCCAGAGATCGACCTAGACGTTATTCTCCGTACTGTAATCATGATGGCGATGTATGAGGTGAGTATCATAACTCAGCTTGGTTGTTTGAGTTCTGCTAACATCAAACCAAGGTTGTCCGTGGAAGAGATAATCAGCCAGCCCCTGGAGCACGCACTCATATCATGGGCGGCGCTGCCATTCTAACAAGCTTTTTACCTTTCCACCCATCTCAATCTGAAGGCCTGCGCGGGCTTCTTCAGATGTGCTTTTCGATGATAGCGTCCACCCAGGGCGCATTCCAGTATACCTCACCGGAACCAAACATCATGATCCCATCCCGGCCAGAACCACAAACCGGCGAGGGAGGCTTACCGGGACCATTCCAACATTGGCTTTCCATGGGCGCCAGCATGGTGACACCCACAGACAGACCATCAGCCGAGCTTATCCTTCCCGTTAAAGAATTCGTCAAACTATCCGTCTATGTAAGAAGCCAGCACTTCATCGACGGACAACAGGCGACCACCGATATGATCCACGCAGCGCTCGCCCTCGACGCGCAGTTTGGCGCTTGGGAAGATCGCCAAGACGGAGCCTGGACCGTCACGGAAGAGCAAGTCGGCAACAACTTCTTTCCCCCAGAAGCGGTCTTTGAGGGCCGCTACCACATCTACACCGACATGTACTTTGCCCGTATCTGGAACCACTACAGGTGGGCTCGTATCATGTGCAGTCAACTCCTTCTCGAAAGCGTCCAGCGTTTCCCGACCAGCAGCTCCTCTCTTGTATCCGATCAAAAACTGCAGCAAATACAAGACTGCATCGTCCGCCTCGTGCGTGACACCCTGATCTCGGTCCCGACACACTACCGGCATCCAAACCTCCGACCTGTCCACCTTGAATACTTGGACAAGACGCAAGGCGGCGCAGTGATCGGCATTGCAGGGATACCAACACTACTATTCGAGATCAAGGTCGCGGGTGTGGCGCCAGGGATACTAAGACACTACCGGACGTGGGCGATGGGGGTCTTGGAAACGATATGGGCGAAGATGGGGATGTATCAGGCGAGGGTGCTGTCGAATATGTTGGCCAAGTCTGTTGAGCCCGAGGGATCACCAGATAGGGGTTCGCCTATCTGGATCAAGGAGGAGGGATACCCGTAATGAAATGGGTGGCATTTATGCTCTGTTTTGAGGTTCACAAGTGTGTACGTTGAAGAGAATACTGGTGTTGGAAATCGAATGCTTATCTATCAGGATATCCAAGGATGGAATAAAAGAAAATATCCTCGTCACTCTCTCAACCTTACTGAACCCCGGCTGTGATCATTGCTTACTAGCATTACCACCAAAACAACAGTTCCATCGTCATCCCCATCTCCAAGCCTCCCGTCAACCTCCAGAGCTCTGACCGCCTAAGGCCACCGGGCTCCAACAGCAACAGCAGTAGGAAGGAGCGAACCACGGTATATATATTAGGTCCCGGACACCTTCTTCCAACAGCAGCTCCAATATCCTTACCAGGGCACCACAACTTGTGGTCAGGTCAAATGGTAAGGATGTCGGAGCTGCTGCAATCCCCCGGGGGGCTTGCAACCGATAGCCCCCACGTTCGAACCGGAGACAAACCCACGGGTTTTCGTAACCGGCCACCCTTCCCAGCAGGTTGGCCGGTGAGCTTTTTGTCTTTCTTTCAATTTTCTTTTCTATTTTTTTTGCAAATATAGCAAGACCGTTATTTCTTCTACAGAAGCCACCACCACTGCTACCATTTGCTTACATTACTATGATGTGGTCGAGTGGAAGGGAACATCACGGCATCGATACCGATATCAACAACCGAAATCATCTCAATGTCTTAAAACGCTGTTATGCTATGAACTCGCTCGCCTCAAATCTACCTCTATCCCTATTTTTATCTTTCCCAAACACCACGCAATAAATACACACACACACGCCGCAACCTAAACTCCCAATCCCATTTTTTTCTTCTTTTCTTTCTCTCTTTTGTTTATGTTGTTGTCCACTCAATCCTGGTTAATCCGACTCCCATCCACATTACTCGTATACTTCTTCCCCCCCTCCTTCTTATCCACCTTCCACGTCTCCGCCAGCCCAAAGCTCACATCACTCTCCCCATACAACCCCCTCTCCCTCCTCAACCTCAAAATCTCCTCCCTCATCCTCCTCGCCACCTCAATCCTAATCTCCGTCGCCTCCTTCCCACATCTCAGCTCCTCACTCATCAGCTCCCCTACCTGGGTTTCTACCGGTTGTACCTCCTCTGCTTGCTCAACAACCACCGGCGTCTTCCACAGCCAACCAACAGTTTTCGTCTTTTGCTGCCTGGCGTTTTCCCTGCGTACGAGGTCGTCCCACTTGGATTTCAGGTCCCCAAACGTTTCCTCGTAGCTGAGGACCGGGCCGAAAGTGACGCTGATGGTTTTCCCGATTCGGGGGAGGAATTTGGGGAAGCCGCGGTCTTCGGCCATGCACTTTTGGGTTCCGTCGATGAACATGGGGACGATGTCTGGTTTTGGCTCCGATTCGAGGATGAGTCTGGCTATGCCCCATTTGAAGTAGCGGAGGTCGACGTCCGGGTGCTGGTGGACGAGGCCCTCGGGAAAGACGTGGACCCAGCTGTACCGGCGGTAGTAGGGGTGGGTTAGAGGAGACAGGATGGAGTCGGTGCCGGTGGTGGAATAGTGTGTTTCTGATGGCGCGGGGGCTGGGTTGGAGAGGAGACGGATGGCTTGCGTCATGCAGGGCTGGAAGAGCCCGCCGTAGATGGAGTGCTTGGATCGGTGGCAGGGGAGGACTTGGCCGTGGGTGAAGAAGGAGGCGAAGACTCTAGATGGTGGTTAGTATGAGATGTAAGGGACGATGTGAGGGGATACAGACGGGTTCTTGAAGCAGATATCATGCGCGCCTAATGTCCACCGAAGATTGTTGGGGTTGAAGGCGTAAGATAATGGGAGTAAACCCCAGACCATAGGGTCATCAAGTCTGGATACATCATGAGTCTCAGGCTCATCCTACTTATGGTAGTCTCACTCACACGCTGACATGGTTTGAAACTATGAACCATACAAGTCAGCGGACTTTGTTTTTATGATATGAAGATATATTAATAAGGCTAGGTGAGAAATACCAGTAAGCAACCCCCTTTCCCTCTTCTCTGGGTCCGCCCGGCTGTCCAACAGCTCCCTGAACTGTGCCAGCCCGTGCGCCTCCACCCTGTTGAACCCGTGCAGGAAGCAGCGCGATATAAGACCCGTCAGTCCCATAATCATCGACGACTTTACGCGCATCGACAGGCTCGGCATCTGCACTGCCGTCGGCGGCCGCGACGGCGACATTTCGCGGAGTTCTGACGACTGTTGTTCTGACATTTGAGTCGGAATATATATGAGATTCACTGTCGTCTTACCAAAGCACGGTGTTAATCCTGTATACGGGTGAAGTGAGTTTATAAGTGCTGAGTTGAGAAAGAGACGAAAACGGCCGGATTGCCCGATGTAACTCTGTGACGGTTAAAACAGGAACGAAGTAGATTTTTGTTGAGGCCGAAAAAGTGAAACGAGTTTTTTATTCCATTGCCGAGGAGCACTGGTGAAATAGAGAGGGAGAGCAAGATATATGGAGTGAGCTCCCGACGGTAGGTGCTGTTGGTCGATGGGAGTGCGAGACGGGCAAAAGCAAGAAACGAAACGGCCAAAAGCTTCGAGTTTCTTCAACAGCAGCTTTATCGGTCGCGCCCACCACAGGACGAAGGCCCACACCCTCTTCTTCAAGCGGTCGGAAAGATGGAGACAATGGTTCAAGAAAATCGCGGCCCGCCTCAAAAAGAAAACGCGACCCACGCCGATTTTAGCATGTGCCCTGTTCGCCCCCGGTAAAAGACAGGGGTTGTTGCCAAGCTTCCCCAGGATCGAAACGGGCCCACATTTACTTTGACAGCAGCTCAATCGCAGCTTCCGAGTCCTCTAAACATCAAGATATCTCCAAGAGACATCGATAAGCGCAACCATGGCACACAGTAAGTCCTCCAACTATTCAGACAGTGATTGATATAATCTAACCCTCCAGGTAAAAGAAACACCACACGTCCGATCTTTACGTCCCACGAGCGGGCCATGGCTCGCGCAGCCTGGGGCGATTCTACCGCTCGCCTCGGCCGCGATTCCTTCCTCCCCTTTGCCTCCTGCTGGCTATGCCTAGAACCAGCCATCGACCCAGTCGCCTGCACGAACGGCGATCTCTTCTGCCGCGAATGCGCCCTGAGCAACATCCTCGCCCAAAAGAAAGAGATCAAGCGCGCCGAGAAGGCCCGGGAACAGGAAGATCGGGAGGCTCTAGAGGAGCAAGCGCGCGCTGATGCCGAGGCTCAGGAGAGGGCCATCAGGGAGTTCGAGTTGACACAGGCTGGTCTGAGTCTCAAGCCTGCTGTTCGGGATAATGGGAGAAAGTCGTCGACCTCAACCTCCACGCTAGTCGAGAAGCCACCACCTGAAGCAGCAACACCCTTAGACTCGAACGGGACCCCTGGTACCAGCGCGAAGACGGGCGAAAAGCGAAAGTTTGCCCTTGACGAGGACGAACTAGCGCGTATTGCCTCTGAGGAAAGAGCTAAAGCCAGGAAGGCGATCGACAGTGAAAAGGTACACACATACCACAAAACCTACATCGCAGCAGCAAACTAACATCAAACCAGGCCTCAAAGCCAGCACTACCCTCCTTCTGGTCCCCGTTCGTAACCCCGGGCTCCAACAAGAGCAACACCCTCCACGAAGTCAAGAAGAAGACCAAGACCCAACCAACATGTCCCTCCAGCTCAAACGACAACCCGCATTACTACTCCCTTCATTCTCTGGTCACAGTCCACTTCACCGAAGAAATCGAGGCCTCGACCAAAAGGACAACAAGGATATGCCCCGCCTGTAAAAAGGGCCTGACTAACTCTTCCAGGGCTACACTGGCAAAGCCATGCGGCCACGTTCTCTGCAAGAGCTGTGTCGATCAGTTCATGAAGCCTTCTTCCAAGTCATCATCATCAGAACCAGTCTTGTGCTACGTCTGTGAGGCTAACCTGACAGATTCCTCCGCCAAACCCAGCAAGAAGGAGAAGGAAGGCAAAGAGAAGGAAAAGATACTTCCCGGCCTCGTCGAGTTGCGTAGAGAAGGCACTGGCTTTTCTGCTGGCGGAGCAAACACTGTCAAGAAAGACACTGTAACATTCACTGTATAGACCATTTTATTCCCGAAAACCGCTAGAATACCCCGAGACATGCTTCTATATTATCTAACTGCATTTCATAATCGAGATCAACTCTGCATCATCGACGCCCCGATTCTCCCGCCTTTTACCAAGTCGGCCAACACTCCCCTGCCAACAAGCTGCCACCCACCTTTCTCGTTTCTCTTCCTCATATTTTCCACCAGCTTCCTCCTCAAACCTGGCCATTGTACGAGGAATCCCGCTACAATCCAATACAGCTTGATGATAACCCCATGTACCACATCCTTCGTCAACATTGTCGTGCCATGATTGAAGAACCCCTTCAGCAACTCCCCGCCAATCCCATCATAGAGCGCACCAACACCCTCCTCTCTCCGTATCCTCGCCACCGTGGTGAATATCCCACCCTTCTTTTCCTTCCCACCCTCGCCCTTACTGCTCTTGTGTCCCATCTGCAACCTCGCTTTCCCAATCTGGAAGGGGTACGTCACCGCCGTAGCACCGACTTTACTCATCGCCGCCAGCAAGAAGGTGATTCCACTTCCTGGATCGTCCCACTTCTTGCGGTCAACGAGCAACCTTTTGAGAATCGCCTGAAGGAAGAATGTGAGGGATGGGTTGAGCGTCAAGACCAGGGAGGCCGAGTATCCTGCCCATAACCCAAGCACACCACCCTTCTCGGCCTGGATCTCCCTGAGCACCTCCCAAAATCCCTTCTGGTGCGGTTTTCGCGCGGGTGAAGACGAGGGGGAGTGGTCCAGCAGCGAGGCGGTCTGTCGGCGTGTCACGACGTTGCTGACTGGCGTGGTGAAGAGCTTTGCGCAGGCGCCTGCTGCGGCGCCGACGGCGAGTTCTTCTATCACGCGAAGGTATGGCAGATCGGGGTGTCGGCCGACGAGTCTTCTTGCTCGGAACCACTGTTTTCCAGCACGTTAACATCCCTTCTACTGTTATCAGCCATGGGTTGTCGACGTACCGTGTAAAACAGAAAGAAAAGGAACGAATCCGCTGCCGACTTTAGAACATCAGCACCCAGCCCAGCGAAAAATGCGTGCAGCCCTCCCTCCTTGTCGTAGATCTTGGCAAAGGCGTCAAAGATGGATCGGTAGCTTTCTTCTTCGGATATGGAATCATCGAGCCGGAGCTGGCGCTGGACTTTCAACCGGGTGTTGACTAGATCGAGGGGGTAGGTCAGGAGGGTGGAGATCACGGTGCCGGCTGCGCCTGAGGAGGCGTGGCCGAGGGAGGGGAGGAGTTTGGATGCTCGTGGCATTTTGGATATCAAAGCAATCAGGAGAATTGAGGATCTAACAGGAGAGGAAACAAAAAGGTCGAAGGAGAATTAGTATTAGGGAAACAGCGACAAATCGGTGGTCATGCAACTCATATATCAACCAAACTATCGTAAACACAAACAACCTCGGCTGTATGCCTTGTCTTGTCCGCTGCGTCGCAATCCAAAGAGAGAGATGAACGTATCGGCATTGTTCTGTGGGGGGGCTTCGGTGTTGAACAAACGACGTCATCCCGCTTCTTTAGCGTTGCTGACACCACCTTACCCCTGGTCTACCCCGATTGTGGGGTGCATGAACTGGAGTGACCACCGCCTTTTCAGACATCCAATCGCGGATTTCACATGTGAGAAATGTATGAAAATGCATGTTTAGTAGGAGTAAAAGGTTAAAGAGTTTCAGGAGCTGGGATGAAGTTTAGGATGCGATTTTGCTCCGAAATCCGTCTCTCACAAGCCCACTGTTTAGCTTGATGGAACCCCCGTTGATCATAACAGACACGTTAATCACCTTGAGCAATTCAGACCTCGGGTTGGTTATCTGAGAGGAGTATCAGAACTGGTTATTCCCTTTCACTCTCGGATCTCTAAGCAGCGTCACCCTGATCGATCACGCAGGAAACTAAACAATAGGGCTGCAACGAGGGAGCGATTGTAACTGGTCCGTAGCTGCCCTTGTCAAAAACAAACTCAGGAGAGTCTAAAGATGAAGGTCCCAAAGAATCTCCACCAGACACCCACCACCGCTTTGTTTCGCACATGCTCGAGCTCACCATTGGGCTCATCCACACTACAGCAACGCCCTAGACCACCGCCTCCGCAATAACCCGAAATATCACCAACCTAGAGTCACTCTCTTCAAAGAAAGGGACTGTTAGTGGACATCTTGAGTCATTACTGACGGGACTAGCCCCATCTATCGCAAATCGGGAAGCGTACATGGCATTCCAGCTCGACCTCCAAGACGAGAAAACCCGCCAAGTTACGAGCGAGCATGAACTCGGCCGCTCACAGGCGCTGCTCTCTTTCAATCTCTTAAGTATCATCCCCTAAGAACTCTGCTCGCTGGATTCGGGATACCATTGCACAAAGACCATGTTTGTGGTACCATCGTGGCAAATAGGATCAACCATCCCTGATGTTGCAGCTGTGACCCGAAGCAGGATATCTATCACCTTCTCTCCCAAGTCTGGATCCCCAATGGTGAGCTTGCTTTCGCGAATGTCAAAGAGAGCTCTTACATCCCACAGCGAGGGTGATCCAAGAAGCAGCTTGCATGTACAATGCAAAATCCGCACAAGATCGGGAGCTTTGAGAAATTCCGGTCTCGACGCTTTCCTGGCCTTTTATAGATAGGGTGGCCAACGGCTTGATGTTGGTATCCGCGCCTGCTCGCGCCGGGGCTGTCCGTTTGTGAACAGTTCCCGAGTGAGGACTGGTCAAGGGCTGGGGTTAATTCTGTTGTTTTGAACTGCCCAGCGTCGCAACATTGAAAGAGCACTGGGTTGAAGATATGATGACGGGGTGGCAGATCTCGAGAAGTAGTCGATACCAGTGGAGCATGGATCTTGAGTCTGTGCATATTCTCGCTGGTGAGGTGGTAAGGATGGACTGTGGTCCCGTGTCATGACGAGATAGGTGTCGTGGTGTGGTGGATGAGTGGTAATATTATGCTTGATATGGAGGTAAGGTACGCTGCCTTACCAAAGATGGGCGTCCTGAGGGAGACTACCTGAGAGCTATCCTAGAAAGACACAATTAGCTGGGTTCTAGTCAGAGTTTTTCTACCAAGAGTCATCAGAGTCGATACCTTCGTCTGTCCATGAGGTTTAGTGAGACCTCCAGGGTCGAGAAGACAATTTCAGTACTTTGAATGAAGAAATATATAGGTCTGAGGCATATAAGAACGAGGAAAGCTCCTAATGATCAGGGACTCGAATACCTAATAAATTACCTTTGAAGACGTAGGTTGAAAGAAAATGACAATAGTTGATTGATGCACAATATAACAACACTAACAGACTAACTAAAGACTACTACGGTCGATCTGGCCTAAGACTCTGAACCCCTTCTAATTCCCTTTTGGTATAAAGACATCATGGCCTGTATTTTGACAGATTCTGGATAGATCTCGTCCAGTCCTATATCAGCTCCTCGTCTCCCAGGCTCTGCAGTCAATTCTCACCAACACCCATCTATCCTAGGTATCCAATAGCATTATATGCACTATCCATCAAATCCCACCACTGAAAACCGCTCCTCTCACCTTCCCAAGCCCAAAGTCAAGAAACACCAAAACCACTAAACCGTCCCTTGCGAGACGCCTCAGAAAGCCCTTTCCCTTCAAAGCAACCCCTCTTTTTGTCCTGCCCAATGGGCAGACCTCACCAATTCCCCGCAGCCTAGCAACGAAACGAATCTTTTCCATGCCTCTCAGGCTCTCTCTCTCAGGCTTTTCTTTTGCTCGGGCACACTGACATACTGACAGTGAACTAGCACAGGATGCACACACACACACGAAGCAGCAAGATGATTAGCCACCTCACTGCCACCCACCTTGGGGTACCACCATGAATATGACGAGGTGCCCAAAGCCACCGACAAGCAGTCTCCTAGGCCGAAAGTAGTCTGGTAAGAACCAGGAACAGCATTACCCAAATCATCCTCTGTGCTTCATTCCTGCCTTCTGCCCCCCAACCCGGACCGCTCATCCACTGCGGAGCGCTTGCTGGCGCCGAACCCATCCTCCCCTTCCCCCTCCCACCTCCCTCATAACCGCCCCAGCCGCGCGCGCGAGCGAGCCCAACACCCCTTAGACAAACGCAATGTCCGACAAAGACAGGATTGCACAGCTCCTTCGTGAGCTGGAGGAAGCTCCTCTAGGTGGCATAACGGCAGCAACCGGCAGCAACACGAGTGAGAGTGTGAAAGTCAAACTCCCCAGGTAGACAGGGGGCTGGCGGCGCGAGCGAACAGGTCCATCGCCCGTCGGGTCGATAGGGGCCAGGACGAACAGTAAGGGTCGAATCCCCACATGACCTCGGGATCTTGAAGAGTACCCGAACCAGATCTATCGTGTCCCACAATATCCTCTCGCTCGCAGAGTTTGCCTTTTCCTCGTTTGAACTTCGTCGGCGGCCCTCCATGTCCAACGATCGGGTATTGCTCTGTGTATAAGAGGGCGAGGGGATCCTTCTTGGTTGAGCTGCTTGACTGTTGGCTGCGCGCCTTGGGGGCGGCCCTTCTACCTCTGTTCTTCTAGATGAAGGCATGATGGCGTAGAAAAGGCCTGAGCTGTCTGAGTGAAAAAGCGACGTCAACGGCGCTTGTGAGTGTAGGTTGGGAAGTAGAGCGAGAAGGTGGGGAATGTAAGGTAGGGTAATAGAAAGTATTAACGGCGAGTTGGTGAAAGCGGATACAGAATCACTCGTAATAAGCTGTCGTAGGCTTGGAAGAATTGAAAGGAGGGTTTAGTTAAGGGAGACGATAATAATATATACTCGTTGGGGGAGCCCGCTTCGGCTACACCACCTACCTTATCGTAGGTAGATAGCGATTGCGGACTATCTGTCAAGACGACTGTGCGGGCAAGTCTTAAGAAGAAACCTCGTCGCTAGTCCGTCATATCATTAACCCCCTTTGACATTCGTGTACATGACCTTGACGGCAGAAAGATAGTTTCAGAGTAAATCCAACTTCAAGAAAAAATATCTATAAATTATAATAAGTGGACAAAACTCACCGGTCTGTGAGTCCTCTCCTAAACACTGCTAAGGTCTCTCGGTATAATAGATAGACATCTACATTTTTTTTTTTTTTTTTTTAAAAAAAAAAAAAAAAAAACATTCCAGGACTCATCGACAACAAGACCAGACCTGGAATTATAATTAAAGTCTAACTCTGTGGGACGAAGTGGTCACGTAGGTCAGGAAGAAGTGGGAAATCGGTAGTGGATCAATTCTGGGTTCTGAACTACTGGGCTAAGGCCGGCTAGGTAATATACACGTGGTGGTTGACTGGTCATGACTCTGAGCCTGGGCAAACTGGCCAAACCTGAGATGACTACTGAACCAAATCGGAGATGACCTGGCCAGGTCATACAGGCAACAAACTCCGTCGCAGATGGGAGCCAGAGCTGAGCCACTTAACATCCAAAACTTAGATTCGAGGCTGGAAAAGCCATCACTCAGACAACCAATCACCACAACCCAAAAGCCAGTCACTCAAGGCCATCACATCAATAACGAAGCCAACATCCCCAAAAAATCATGACCTATATGTTCCTCTCAAAGAGGCAAAGAGCAAAAGAATAACATCATGGACGAGCTGGGAATCGAACCCAGGACCTTTCGCATATCCGTTTGAACTCCACATCCTCTTATCAGAAGAAGCTTCATTTTCTTTTTCAATATGCTAAGCGAACGCTCTACCAACTGAGCCACACGCCCCTGTCGAATTTTCATGTCTGCCCTCCCCAGTCTTCCCCCATTTTACCAACCCTCTCCTCCCCTTCCCCCCTCTCTTTTCCCCTAACCACAACCCTCTACCTAAACCCCTACCCACAACCCCATCACGCTCATCACCCACCACACATCGCACTTTCAAATTCACACTCAACAAACTCAAATTCTAAAGCCCTTGCTAACCTAGCAGCCTTAGTATACAATTCCTCTCCCTCTACTAAAGCAAATAATAATAACATCCCCCCCCCCCCTCAAAAAACTTCAATCCCCCTTTATCCTCATCTTCATAATCCAGCACACGCACTTATCAAAGCCAAGCACATCAATCCCCATCACAATCCAGTTGCCACCGCACACACACACACAAAATGGAATTCAGAAAGAAAAAAAACACCAGATCAACGCCCATCTCCCTCCCCCTAAGGTATTGGTTCTCGAAACACAAGGTATCCATTTCCCTATTCCCCTAAGCAGGAAATTAAACTCCAAAGATAACGCCTGCCCCTCCAAAATAATAACGGTAAGCCATATCGAGCGAGATAATGAAATGTGAAGACGCCAAGATGAAGAAGGGGGTATATAAACGTCGAAAACCTTGACTTCTTCGTCAAGGTACAAAACACCAAAAGATGCTATCGTCTAGGCCAATTTAACCTAGTGTTGACCGTGATATGGATTTTGCTGCTGTTGTGGATATGGCGGCTGTTGATAATGTTGTTGGTTGTTCGGATACCCCATCAAGCCTTGGGTCTGCTGCATCATAAACTCCACCCCCGGGTTGCCATTCATGTAATCACCATGTCCCAACTGTCTTGTCCTTGCCTCCACCTGTGACGGTGACAGGCCTGGCATCGCTAATGGCATTGACATTGTCCTCGACACCGGCGATACCGGCCGCTGAGAATCTGATGCGCGACGAATCATAGGAATAGGGTGTGACGGCCCTGTCATAGCAAGACCTGCCGCCAGTGCCTCTTGTTGGTATGCAAACGACGATTGTCTTTGCAGCATCTGGAACTGGGCAAGCCTATGGTGAGCAGCGTGACTGGTCGACGGGTCGATAATCGGTTGGGAGAACCGGCGAGGTATGTATTGGGACGGTAGCTGAGAGGGCAACGCTTGGCTTGCAAGCCGAAGGTGAGGAGGCACTCCTGCCCAGTTTGGAGGAATTTCGTGTGGCGGTAATTGTATGTGTGTAGGTCGAGAAGGCTGCATGACAGGTGACGCCAGAACTGTCTGCGGACTCGCCTGAGAAGGCACCATTGGGTTTGCCTGGGAAGGAACTACCGGACTTGAAGGCAAGCCAGATGAGACAGAGCTTCGCCGTCGCTGCTGCTGCTGTTGGAGCAGATTTCGTTGCGCCGATAGCTGTGAAGTGACCATATTCTGAGGTCTGGCTGGGGATTCAGCGTTAGGTAACATTGGAGAGGAATGTTGCGTTGTTACTGATCCCCGGCGTGAGCCCGCGTCTGACCCATGACGTGGAGTCGGAGGAGGGTTCATTGTCTGTGGGCTGTTCGCTGTTGGCATCTGAACCCACTGCATTGCCGGAGACGAAGTAGTTGCTTGCGCAGCCCGTCCTAGGATGATGGCCTGCTGTTGCTCTACCAGAGAGACCTCTTCTTGATCTGCTGGCTGCAAAGACTGTCCTCTGATAGTGGCTAGCTCTTGAGCCACCCTGGGGACATCTGGTTGATTGGCTGGCCGAGCAGATCGTCCTAGAATAATGGCTTGCTGTTGAGCCACCACAGAATCCTCTTGATTCTCTGGTTGTGCAGGTAGCCCGAAGATAAAAGCCTGCTGTTGAGCTACCACAGAAATCTCTTCCTGATTCGGTGGTTGCGTAGACTGTCTTCGGATAGTCTCTCGCTCTCGAGCCACCAAAGAGACGTCCGATCGACTTTCTGGCTGGGCAGAGTGCCCTAAAATGATAGCCTCCTGTTGAGCAACCAAATCAAGCCCTTCTTGATTATTCTCAAGCGGAGAAGGCCGCGGACCAACAACCGGCGTAGGCAGCCCCTGCTGCCTAGGCCAAGCCGATGCTGGCCGCGACAGTAAGACCCCCATCTCTTGTTCGCGGGGAGATGGGTGTGAAAGTAAGTTGGGTGTATGTTCCCGAGTTATTGTAATGTCCTGTGAGAGCGACGACCTCTGCCGCGGCAGGTTGAGGTTCGGTAAAGTTTCCGACCTTAGAACCGGAGTCGGATATGCCTGTTGCTGCTGTTGTTCCCCCTGCTGCGGCTTCTTCTGTCCCCCCCGGAGCGCACCCGACTGATGATTCGACCCTGTCTCTGTAAGCGGGTGGCTCGCTCCTCGCTGGGGAGGGAGAGACGCTGACTGGTTTCTTTGTGACTGGGGTGGAGGCGACGATGCAATACCAGCCTGAGCTTTCTAAGCCCGGCCTGTCACCGACGGCCGCCGTTGCGGTGGTCCAGAAAGACTGAAACTCGAAGAATGTCTTGGAAAATCGGTGCCGCCCATGACGATATCCGGCTCCCCGGGGGCGTCCTCGCCATCAAACAGCCCCGGATGCCCCTCCGGCAGCCTCTGAGCACCAAAGCCGTTAACCTTGAAGATATTGACCCGTCCACCATTCGTAGCCGTCGCCAATTGCTCATGAAGCCTCGCAAGCTGATACTGCCTCTTGATCGGCGTGAACACCGGCTGCGGGACCACCGGTTGGGGATTCCAGTGAGCCAACGCAGCCATAACCGCCGCCGTTTCCTCATCGCTATCCACCGCCGCCGCATTGACATCATCATCATCCTCCAACGGCGCATTCGCATCAATCGCCGCCTTTTGCTGCTTCGCCTGGTTCTTCTTCTGATATGCCAACAGCAGCATATCATACGGCAAACTCCTCCCCGGCACCGCCCTCTTCGCGCTCATACTATGACTCTTGCAGGTGAGCGACCTAGCACACGGCAGCCCATTAGCCAGCGTAACACCGCACTGCCTCTCCACATCCACCGGCCCCTTCGGCTTCGCAACCTTCCCCTTCGGCTCCTCCTTCTTTTTCTTCGTCTTCCCCCCCAGCTCCCCATCCGCCTTCCTCTTCTTCCCCCCCATGTCCGTCTTCTTCCCGGCAACCCTCTTCGCCGTCTTCCCCGCCGTCCCCCCAACCTTGCCACCCCCCTCATCATCATCATCACTATCATCATCCCTCACCCCATTCTCCCCCTCAATCTTCCTCGCCTCCTCCTCCCTCTGCGCTTCCTTCGCCCTCTCCCTCGCCTCCCTCGCCTCCTTCTTCCTCTGCGCCTTCTCCTTCTTAATCTTCAAGCACCGCGAGATGTGCTCCTTCGCAGCAACCTTTGTGACGCCTTGCTTGCAGTGCTTGCACGTCTGCAGCTCGGGAACATCGTCAAGCGGCCGGCCGGTGTTGAACGTCTCCCTGCTGTTTTCGTCAAGCTGGTTCACCACCGGCGTCGGCGACGCAGCGGTGATTTCTTTTGATTTCTTCTTGTCGTCTGTTATTCCTCCCCACCCCCAACACATTAGCAACCCCATCCAACATCCCACAAACAAAAACTAAAAAAAAAAAAAGAAAAAACTCACCCTCCACAACCCCCGCCTCCTTCCAACTCCCCGGCTTGAACAGCCTCACCACCGCCTTCTTCAATTTAATCCTCCCATCCTTCATCGCATTATTCGTCGTCGTCGTCGTCGTCGTGGTGGTGGATGGTCGCGACGGCGTCATCGACTTCTTATTCAACCCCGAAGCGACCTTGATCGTATTCGCCTCCTCATCTACACAATTGCATCAAATTCATCAGCATTCCCCCCATTTTTATTTTTTTCATCTCCATAAAATCAATCAAACATGCGCTCTGTACGCGTCAGGATTTAATCGCATACCTTTGCGCGAAGAATCCATCATCGCCATGTGTGGTTGCAATTGTCTCGTAGTTCGTGTCGTCAATCAATCAGTCGACCCGAATCAAACATCACCGGGCGGCGGCGGGCAGCACAGGCAGAAAAGTAAAAGAAGACGGAGAAGCAGCGGTGGCGCAAAACCCTCGGCAAGCTTTTCCCATTGCCAAAAAAAAAAAAGACGATAATGAGAAAGTTGCTCTTTGTGTTGGAACAAGGTTGACTGAACTGAACTGACTTGACTCTTGTGGCCCAGTGACACACCCACTTCCGGGCCAGCACCGCGCGCCGCGACGTAAAAGTGGAGACATGCAGATGAATTAAGGTTATCGATAAGCCAACTAGCGGGGGATGTGCGCGCTCTTTTAGCGGGGCCCCCTCTTCATACATACCCAGATCCTTGGCCTTGGGGACAGCTTCGATATTGACCAGGACATGGAAATCTGTGGGTATCTCGTGAGATTATCTATGCTACTACCTCCGCTGGACGCTATGAAAATAAAAAAAATAAAAAGGAGATAAAGTAACAAACAAAAACAAAAACAGTACCATTGCCTCCACCTCCACCTCATTATCGTGACTCATGATGTACTTGTAGAAAAAACAACCTAGACGAAACCTCGCTTTCTTGCCCTCGCTCCCCAGTGTATGATACCCCTCTCCTCCTTACTTCTCAATATCATCTCCAGTTTTCCTTATCGGGTGACCGCCCTCATTTTCTGTGCGGTGGCTGTGGCAGCGGTGGGAGGCGCGGGTCGATACGTGGGAGGCTCAACGCATACGCCTCATCCGGTGACTGTGGCTGCGGCTCCTGCGCCTGATAGTTTCCATACACATTCTGACTCTGCACGGTGTGCTGCTGATATCGCCTATGAGGATGCCATATCGGTTGCTGCGCCTCCTAGACCTGATAGCCTCCATATATATTCTGACTCGGCACAATGTACTGCTGATATCCCCTATGATTATGCATCATAGGTTGCTGCGGCCCCTACGCCTGGTGGTTTCCATACATATTCCGACTCGGCACGGTGTGCCGCCGATATCCTCTATGAGGATGCATCATCGGTCGCCGCGGCCCCTACGCCTGGTAGTTTCCGTACACATTCTGACTCGGCACGGTGTGCTGCTGATATCCTCTATGAGGATGCATCATCGGTTGCTGCGGGTGGTGTTGTTGCGGGTGAGCAGGCTGGTGGAACTCGGCAAACCACTCGTGGTTCAGCGCCTCTGCCGCCGAGATGCGGAGTTCTGGCCGCAGCTGCAGCATCCGCTGAAGGAGGTCAATGCCCTTGTCGTCAATCTGAGGCAGGATGTTACGCAGCGGTTGCGTCGCATACATCTGCCATGTCGTCTTGTACTCTGGGAACTGCGACAGCCCCGGCCATGTCCTTTCCGTCGGCGTACCCATGATCCTAAAAATCCGGATCGTCTGATCCTCGTTGGTAGTGCCGGGGAAGAGCGGCCGTCCAGAAAACATCTCTGCCATGATGCAGCCAGCCGACCAGATATCAATGCTCGTGTTGTAGGTCCTACTTCCCAACAAAACATCCGGCGCGCGGTACCAGAGCGTGACAACTTCGTTGCTGAAGGTGTTCACGGGAATGCCGAAGGCGCGAGCCAGACCGAAATCGCCCAGCTTCAGCTGCAGCTTGCTGTTGATCAGCAGATTCTGCGGCTTGAGGTCGCGGTGGAGGACCCTGTTCTCGTGACAGAAGTGAATGCCCTGCAACAACTGCCACATGAACGACTTGACTATATGTGGCTTGAGCATCCCACGCTCGCCGTTGTTGTCCATATACTTCTTAAGGTCACCATCCATATACTCAAAGACCAGCATCAGCTTGTTTTCAGTATGGATGACATCGTGGAGGGCGACGATGTTCTCATGCTTCAACTCCTTCATCAGCGAGATCTCTCTGATCGCCGTGCTAGGGGTACCCTCTTCCGAGTCGAGGTGGATTTCTTTGAGAGCGACGAGTTCGCCTGTTTGGCGATTGCGGCCTTTGAAAACCTAATCCATAGGTTAGCATAGTCCATACAAATGTCAAAGCAGCATGACTCACTGTCGCATATGTACCCTCGCCGAGCTTCTCCAGCTGCTGGAAGGAGCTGTGGTGCCTCTTGTCGTTCATGTTGGCGGTTTGCTGTTTCGTTGAGCTCGACGTCGGAGTCGGTTCGGAATGAGAAACGACGAAGCGGGCCGTCGGTGGAGGTTGGATGTTCGAAGTGTGGGCGCGGTTGAAGAGGATACCTCCCGCGGTGGTCGTTTTGCGGAGAGCGCGTTGGTTCTCGGAGGGCGTGCGAGACTGGGCAGACTCGTGAGAAGCCGTTTTGCGGAGCAAGCAGAGATGCTCTATGCGTCTCTGCAGATCTTGCTGGAGATGGAAGAAAAGCCCAACCTTACGCGCTGCTTGGAAGACCGGAAATCGGTGATGGTCAAGCAAAATCCCCTGAGTGTTTTAAAGGGATGGGTTGACTAAGGTAGGCAATGTTGCGGGGCGGTGGCTTTGCCCAAGTGTGGTGGTGCAACGGTCAAGTTTTTGAAATGGGCTCCTCCGAGATGAGATGGACTAGACCAAAAGGCTGATATGTTTGTTTCAAAAAGTCGGACGAAACACTTTCGGCAGGTCATGTCTAGGAACTTCAGGCGCAGCAGCGGCTCCAGCATGTGCAGTGCGTGGGCCAACAGCGCCCCGCCATCCGCGCCACCCCACCATTCGGCCGCCCCACTCGCATCTGCCAAGTCCAGGGCGTCCACGAAGAGGCCTGCTGTTATATAGAAATGGTGAGAACATCCTTCTTCCAAGTGAAGCTTGCCGAAATACGGGAGAGGTGGCGAATAAGCCGCTTCTATGAAGGCACACAGTTGTAAATGATCTTATGCCTCATTCCAAGCCATATATAAGTATATACAATAATCCTCTCCCTTGGCCTCCTCGAGTGCTGTTGTCCCTCATCTCCCCTTGCCCACTACGCCTTCCCCTTCCCAACATCCATCCACTCCAACACGAACCCCGTCACCACCAACGCCCAATCCCTCAACGTGTCAATATCCAAATGCTCCCCATCATCCTCCATCGTATGCCACACGCTCGGAAACGGCGACGGGATCAAATGCAGCACCGGCGCTCCCCTCGCCATAAACGGGACATGATCGTCACCCACAAACCCCTGCCCCTCAAACTGCGTGCTCATCTTCCCCCCTTCCATCAGGAACGGTTCCTTCGGGCTCGTCTTCAATATCCCCATCTGCCTCATCCTTCCCTCGATACTCGCCATCCGCTGATACGCCCAGTGCGTCGACTGAAAGTAACTCGGCACCCTCGGTGACGCACTCCCCAGTAGATCCAACAGCACAAACAGACTTATCTGTCTCATCGGGTTCTTGAACTTGGACATGGCCGGGTAGGGATTAGCTTCCCAGTGCGCCGCCAGCGATCTATTTTCCCCCATCGTTAGCAACCACCACCCCCCATATATCCCATTGTATAAAACTCACCTCGCTCCATAAAGACTGTCCGTATCAGTCCACTGCTTAAACGCCTCCTCCCCATCCAGCAACAAAATCTGCACCCCTACATCCTCCCCCTTTTTGCCTTCTCCCCCCTTGCCCCCCTCCTGACCCCCCCACATCTTGACCAACTCCTTCTCAATCTCCCTCGCCGTATACATCAAAATCGCACACGGCCCCGCACTGTCCGTCGCCCCTATAAACCCCTTCGGCTCAATCTTGCTGTCGTAATGCGCCACCAACGTCAGCAGGCTCGCCTGTCCCGGCCCCCGCTTCTTCGTCCATGGGGGTTCCCTCCGGAGTATAATGTTTTGAAACGGTATCTGCTTGTCCCCGTGCACCGGCGTCGTGTCGGTGCTATTCTGCCAACTGATCTCCCATTCTGGTAGTTGTTTCTGGAAGAAGTTGATAAAGTGCTGCTGGGCGCGGACCTGGCCTGGGGTGCCGGGGACGCGGGTGATGAGCAGCGGGGAGAGGAGCGAGAGGGTCTGGGAGGGGAGGATGTCGAAGTCTGTTGGGAGGGGCGGGTTGATGGATTTGAGGAGGTCGTCGGGGAGGGGGGTGTAGGCGGCCGAGAGGGAGAGGAGGAGGGTTGTTGTGGCTAGGATGCGCATCGTGATCGTCGTTGGAGGGTGGAGGCGATGGTACGGAGTAAAGATAAGGTAGGTAGGTAGGTACGGGTATCGTGGAATGCGCCCGCTATGCGCTGCAACCGCCGGACTGGCTTGAGCTCGCAGTGTATTTCTATCGCTTCATGCTCTTGTGTCTGTATCCTCCTGGAAAACGACTGGTCGTGGTCGTTCGGCGTCGTCTCTAACCGTGCTGTCGTCAAGGTGCAATTCAATCAATCAATTCGATCGACGGCAGGGTTGGTCTGATCGCAACCGTAGCTTCAGCCGTGGGTAGCAATTGAACACGAAAAAAGCCACTACGCTCGGTACGTATCTGAATAAGCAAGCCACACAATGAAGAAAGAGAGAAATCCGACAGCTTCAAACAACACCTGTCAGCATGGCAATTGGCAGTTTCATTGCTTTGTTGGATGTCGCGCCTCAGAAGGCCACACTACACTGCAAACTGAATGCCACCTCCAGCGGCAGCACGGACAAGGTCCCGCCATCCCACCATCGAAAACCTCCCTAGCTTGTCTTTGACACAGTCGCAACTTGATCTGATTGGTCGGTTGCTTCGGAGCAGGTCCAAGCCCAATGCCGGCCCGTCTGAACCGTGCAAGCCACCCGGCGCCGATGGCGTTGCATCGGCCCCGCTCCGAAGCACCTCCTTTCGTCGATTTGATTCCCAGACAAAGCACCAGATTTGATTTCGTACCTATTTGATATCTGTATGCCCCTTCCCATTCCTCTCTTCCCCCATTCCGATCCATCACCCCCCCATTACCGTATCCGAGTTTATAATGCAGCTATAGTATAATACAGAAACCACATATAACACCGTCTCCCATGATGTTTAGTTCCCCGTTCTTTTTCTTCTTTGACCAGCCCCCCCCAAAGGCAAAAGAAACACCATGTATAAATCCCGGTAATGTCGAAATAATGCAATCGCTCCAATCCATGCAGACGTAAACAGAGAAAGTCCGAGCCCAGTAAAACCAGACAAACATATACAAACCCCCTCTTGACTACTCATCATCTTGCTCCTGTCTCCTCCGCTCCATGGCTTCCTCAATAGCCAGCCTCTCTGTGAAGCTCCTCGGCGCAACCGGCACCCCCTTTGACATCGCCCTGTAGCTTCCCATATCGGCGGCCTCGGCACCACTACGTCCGTCGACACTCCCGACAAAGAAGTGGACATCCTTCAGGCCGGCAATCTCATCATAGAGCTTGGTATTCTTGATGGGGTTCAGTGAAATTGAGTTGCCCTTGAGGGACCCCACGCTATGACCAAACAACACCGCCGAAGGAGAAACCGGTGGCAAGCTGGTCGTCCGAGAATGCTTCTTGTTCTCGTCCTCTGGGACAGTTTGCAGGGGTGTTGGCTTTGTTCTCACAGGTCGGCGTGGAATGTAAAGCTCCACTCCGTCATCGTCGTCGTCATCGTCTTCCGGAAGATACTTTTCGGCTTTTCCGTCCTCGAGGTCTTCAAAATCAAATAGGGGGTCCTCTTTGAGTACCTCCTTGTTCCCGTTTGTCTTGGAAGATCCGGATGCCATGGATGTCTGGTTAGTAGAAGAAAACCGAGAAGCGGGTGGCGACTTGAATGGCGTCTGCGCGCCTGGTGGGGGTGACTTCTTGGTGTTCTTGGGTCGCATCGACAAAAACTCCTCTTCGGATTCGTCGTCGTCGTCAATGTACTGCTCTAGCTCTTCAATCGGCGAGCCGAGCAAACCACTGACTGGAAAATCTTCCCCTGGGCCGTCGATAGGCCTGGTAGTAGCCTGCGAGTCAACCTTGACGGGAACTGGGGTTGGAGTGCTGGTCGTCTCTTTCTCCTTCTGACCATTCACCTTCCCAGATTCCTCGTTGTTGTTAACAACAGTCCAAAATGATCCTTCTTCTAATGGGCTGCGGGTAAGTGCTTGCAGTGCTTGGGTTGAAGAAACCTTTTTAGGTCTTGGGAGCAAGTCTTCCTCTCCTTCAACGTCGAGAAGCGACGTTCCAGTGTATTCTTCTTCTGGCTCGGTTGACTCATGCTCTTTTACAGTCGCAGCCGAGGTGGCTGACGCTTCGACAGCAGGCAGAAGTTCAGCCTTGGGCTTCTCGGCCTCGTCATCCACCACAGCCATAGCCACGATGCTGGCTGCCTGCTGCGGGGAAGATGATGGAAACACCTCTTCTCCTGAAAAGTCGAAGCGCACCCGTCTTGGGCTGACTGCACCTTTCACGGAGCTTGAACTCCTACGCAGTGCACTTCTGCGCACCTTGGATTCACTGCTTGAGGACTCAACTGACGACGTGGATCGGTCGGTCAGTCGTCTAATCGGATCCGGCCTACCCTCAACAGGGGCCTCGGGCTTCTTGATTTCCTCCACCTTCTTGACGTTGTCGACCGACAGAGGGGCTGGTTGCTGCAGTTGCTCTGGTTGTTGTTGCTGCGGTTGCTGTTGTTGCGGCGGCTGCTGCTGCTGCTGCTGGACAATTGGGACCGATACCGGCGATGTCGGTGGTGATCGATGAGAGGAGCGCTCATTGCTCTCAAGTAGTGGCAGGTATGTTGGCGTAAAGACACCCTGAAACTCCTTCTCTCGCTCGTGCGGATCCCGGGGATCCTCTTTCGGCACGCCAGATGTGTGGGGGAGAACCGGGGGAGGCGACTTGCGGCCCTTCCGCACTGGGGTCTTGAGATCTGTAGCGGGCGAGTCGGCCATGTCGTGGCTGCTTCTACTCAGAGCCGGGTACCTGGATATTGACTCAGCGATGACTCGCGACACTTGGCTGGAGACGTCGTCTGGGTATGCCTTGAGACAGTCCTCCATGTGCCTGTGAAACTCGGCCAGCATGTCGCGCTGGTACGCGGCTACCTTGCCGTCTAGCTCAGCGAGCTTGTCGTGCAGCTCCGACACGAGCCTCGCAGCGTCGTCCATTGTCAACGCGACCATTGTTGCAGCCGCTCGCTGGCTCAGCCGGAACTGGAATCGATGTACTCGAAGACGGAATGACGCGCGTGACGGGGACAAAGTACCACCAGCAGGCTGCAGATCATGGCCCTTTTGCAACTCGATACAGACCGGTTCGGGTGGTTCGCGGGGTGCACGGGTACGACGAGATCTAAAGTTGGAAAGCCGAGTTTGTGCAAAGTGTTCCAGTAGGTTTTGCCCTGGTATGTAGGTAGCTTCTGGTGATGAGGTAACTGCTTGCAGCCCTCCAGGCGACCTTGCAGGTTCTGGAACCCCCAGGTACCGGCTAGACCTGGGCTTGCTTCAGCGATCTGGCCTTGGCCTACAGCGCTCTCAGCGGTGAGTGGCTTCGGAGCGCACGCTTATTCGCCGAAGAGGGGGTGTGTGTGGAGCGAAACCAAGTATTCCAGCAATCAGCATCCGATAACGCTTGCTTGATGGTAAAGGAATGCATGCCAACTGCACGCAATCTATCAATCCCTATGGGTCGATATGCCTGTTGTTCCCGCGTCGATACGTAATTCGCACGACATGGTGATAAGTCGTACAGTCACAGATTCCACTGCTTACTTTCTGTGTCCGGTTCCTGTTGACATGAAGCTAGATGAAGAAAAGGCTCGATATCACCCAAGGTGCCATCCACGGGTAATCCGCAACACCATCACCAGCCGGCTTAACCATCCAATCTCGGGTTGAAGGATCCGGGTGGGAGTTGAAGTAGAGCTGGATAATGCTTTCAGCAGATACCGAATACGATATCGGCCCGCTCCTGTTGGATAGTGATACGCATCCTAGCTGCGTATCGGGTGTGATTTCTCGGTTCCGATACCACATGGGAAGTGCACATTTGGCGTTCAGACACATACTCGAATCTCTCTTCGCGCGGCTAATCGGGATTGTTCGAACCGGTGTGGCTGTCTCGGGACGAGCAAGCCCCTGACCGGTCAGCCCTACCCATCCTTCGTGCAGCTGCCTAGTCTGATGTCAGGCCATGAATACATGAAGAGCCGTTGCTGACCACAGCTGGTCTCGGGTACCTTATCATTGGCATCTAGACACATGGGTGTTCCAAAACTGCATGTGAAGCAGTTTCTTGCATATGTCACTCAATATGGTTTCAACTGCTTCGAAATGGAAAGGAAACCCCTTTGGATGATCAAGTCCACCAGAAAACGAAGCCATTGTTGGTGAATGTAAACTGGCTTACTCAATAAAGTGCCTAAATACATCAATGTAGAGATATGGAACGACAGTTGAACTAGGTTCTACCACAATCAAGGCCAAAAAGGAAGAGCGATAGTTTTAGGACCCCCCGATTTATCTTTTAGGACCCCCCCCCCCCACCTTCCCCCCAAGTTATCTTTTAAGCCTTTTAACTATCTTTTAAGGCCTTTTAACTATCCTCTAATATTGTATGCTTATTTTGCAGTGCTAGTTATTTTGTCGATGTGGCTCGGGGGGTCCTAAAAGATAAATCGGGGGGTCCTAAAACTATCGCTCAAAAGGAAATCTCAAAATTGTTTACCACAGTGCACCTTCCTACCTTATTATATTGAAGCTATATATTAGATAGGTATGAAGAAATGTATATCAAAACGGTGTCCACTACAGCCAATCCGCTTGGTATTCACAGATTATCACCTTCTGCGCGATATCTGGCCATGTGGTTGTTGATACATACACAACAAAGTGGCCAAGCCCGCTCACAAGTTCATCCCCAATTGAATAACAACTACATGAACGACAATACACACTGTAGACCCGGCTCGGATCCAGGCCGGGGTCGCCCTCAAGCCCACCCAGGACTGCCTCTTCCGATGAGAAGTCAGAACATGAAAAACAACAGTCACTACGCCACAGTGCTCAAGCCTTAGGAGATTTCCTCCATAACCTAAAAACAACTACACGAACAACAATACCCAGTACAACTCCGTCATCAAGTTCCTCCCGTCTCTCTTCCAGGCCGACCAATAATTACATGAACAACAGCATCCTCTAGAACAGCGCTCTCAAACCCACCCAGAAGCTCTCTGCTCTGCGAAGACATGAGCAAGACCAACAACACCCACCGTAATCCCCTTGTCAATTCTCTCCAGACAGAGCTCACAACCTAGCCGAAGAATAACTACATGAACGACAACATTCGGTGCGAATTCGGCCCCACCCCGGTTCCGTTTTACAGTCAATATAAATGCCGCCTAATCTAGCGGAAAAGATGACAGACAAGCCAACCCATGCTCCTGGCTCGTCCCGAAACAAGCACATGAATGGCAACATTCACCAGACCCCGTCTGCTGTGTCCAAAGGGCAACCAGAAGTTGACGTCTGTAGTCAGATATAAGGAGATAACTAGAATTTACCACTGCTCTCAAAGGTTCTCTCTTTGCTTAGGATGTATTCCTGCAGGGCCCTCAAGGCAACGGAACCTAGAACCTAAAGCCTGTTTGTCTCATTTGACAATAGTAAGGGACCTAGGTAGGAAACTATTCAGGTAGGGCTGGCGATCGCTGCCAAAGCCGCAGGTGGCATGCAATCTTCCGTCAGCCTTTTGTTCTATTCACAAACCTTTCCCCCAAACACATTCTCAACTTCCAAGCGCCTCAGAAATTGCCCCCAACATCTTCCCTCCTCCCACCATCCAACTTCAACCGCTGCTGGTTGGATGTGACGACGTTGGCTCGCGTTTCATTGCAATCTTTCTGAGCAATCGGATATTAGCATCGAGAATATGCAGGTACGAAGCCCCTCTGGTGTCAACTTTGATCAACTGCCTACTCACCCACCGACCTCCAGACCACCAAGAGGACACTGCCTCCAAGTCGGCCTATATCTGGATATCTGGTGACGACTTTCCGGCACCGGCCAAGACAGCGACCCTCCAACATCGAACAAGCATTTATACAGCAGCAGCGCATCAGGAGTCCTTGTTTCGTCCTGGGCATGACGAAAAACTGCATCCGGCGTCCTGGGCATGACGAGAAAAATTGTACACCGTCGTAACTGAAGCTGTCCTGCCCACACTGCACAAGATCATCTCACTCTTCCGTTCGTTTATTCTGCGCTCCTTCCTCAGATTTCTTCCTCACGCGGTTTGCTGAAATCTCTGCGCTCCTTCCTCAGGTTTCTTCTGCGCTCCTTCCTCAGATTTCTTCCCCACGCGGTTTGCTGAAATCTCTGCGCTCCTTCCTCAGATTTCTTCTGCGCTCCTTCCTCAGATTATATCCCCACGCGGTTTGCTGAAATCTCTGCGCTTCTGCCAAATTCTTTTTTCTCCCCACAGAACTACAAAACCTTCACCACTTCTTCCCATCAACCACTTCTTGTCTTCAAGCAAATCCCAACCACGCAACTCACTCTCTCACGCGCGACAAGTTCAGCCTCTTGAACGCTATTCGCACAACTTTCTTCCCACAAGCTGATCCACTCTTCGAGTTGACAAAGTTCAGCCATCGTGACAGCTGTCATGTCTGAGAACCATGGCACCGATGTGAGTTGAAGCGATAGTTTCATTCGACAGAGTTACTGACATGCAATACAGACGCCTACCAAAATGGACGGTGAAACCCAGGCTGAAGCTGCTGCTCCCGATGACCAGGCTTCTGTGAAGTCGACCGCCGACACCGAGAATCCCGAGAATGCCGACGAAAATGACGACGTAAGTAACTTGAACTTCTTTCCAATCTTTTCACGGCAGAGTGACTGACGATTTGTAGGCGGAGTCGATTGCAGAGATTGACCCCCTTGCCACGGCGTTTGCGGCATTGGACGACCAGCGCTTCACCACGAAGCCGGTACGCGTCTACCTTCATGTCAACGGCGAGCCTCTCAGTTCCCCGGGCAATCGGACTTCGGTTCGCTGCGACGATCCCGGTGATCTGAGTCTTGATCACATCATGACGGTCTCTGCCTCTCATGATTATGCATGCATGAAAATCGCTCACTTCGCATCCCACAAGACTTTCGAGCGCGACTCCGTGGGACAAACCATCATATACGTCAAGGATGTCGTGGAGTACGAGATCACGGAACACAACTCAGCACAGGACGTCAGGGACCATTTGCACAGCAACTTCGGTGCCAAACCGATCAATCCAGCGTACAAGCTATCTGTCGTGTCTCTCACTACATCGAAGGTTTGGATTGATCCCGAGGCCTGCACTCAAAGCGCTGCGCCGCGCCAAGGATGTTCTTCTCAACCAGCTCGACGCGCTCAAGAACATGAAGTACGACGACGCAGGCAAGGCCAAGCTTGTCTTGTCTTTTCCGCAAGAAGAAGATGACAGACGCTGCAATCTCATTAGCGCGTTGCTGGATCGTGAAGCCAATCTGAGAAAGGAAGGCGTCAACTACCCCAACCCTCTGGACTTCTGGTTCCAAGAAGAGAACGGTGGACGCAGAGAGACGCTCTTCCCTTTGCACGTGGGTCACAAGGACGATTTTCCAAAGCTCGCCACAAGCATGAAGGTGTCTCGGTACCTGACGCACGACCAGCAGCTCGTTCACCAGATGGTTGGCTCAACCTATGACGAGACACTGCAAGTCGACAGGTACTCGAAACTGCGCACAACAGAACTCGATGCATATCTCATGCACTCGGACAGGACACTGAAGGCAGAAGCACTCGCGATTAACTGCCTCTATCACCCGAAGTCCAGACCTCAGGAAATGGCTGCCACCGAGGACTTGCTCATTGCATCCAAAGCCAAGTACACGTACCAGTTGCAGTTCGACGACTCCAAGGTGAAACCAGTTGACATCCTGGCCCGCTTGCCTGCTCTCGGTCGTTTCGCCGCCGAGAAGTCTAAAGATTATGATGCTCCCGTATTCTGTCAGGAGACTTTCAGAGCGCTCGACTCTTCAAAGAAGAAGGCATTTTGCAGGCTTTCCACGGTGCCAGCAGGTCTAGCTTTTATCAACGGAGTCGCTGGGTCGGGCAAGTCGACGTTTTTTCAAACGATAATCCTGCTTCTCTTCTTTGCTCTCTGTGACAAGGAGGCTACGGTCAAGACTGCAATTCCCGCGGACAAGAAGGTGTTGTACGTCGTCAACAACAATTCAGATGTCGACAACTTCGCCCAGGAAGGGATGAACAAGCAGACATCACTCCATCTCGAGCACCCCGTGCCTTTCCTCCGCCTGTATTCAATGGAGTCTGAGATTGGAACCTACATGAAGAAGACAAGTGCGCAATGGGACGACGCCCTCGCTGACTCAAACGCGGCGGCTGAATTTTGCGATTCCTTCACAGGTGAACCCTTCCTCGCCGAGCTGGCGATAGGGCAAATAGGCAAAGACATGAAGGCAGCCCAAGAGGCGACTCGTGGAGAAAAGGCCCGGCACCGAGGGATTTCCTTGGAGTCCGGCGCCGCACAATATTTCGAGAGACACCGCGACGAATTCCCCGCGCTTGCAGAAATTCTCCAACAGATCCAGCAGCAGACTGACGGAGTCGTCGATCAGGATACTCGGTCTGCCCTAAAAACGCTGATCCGAAATCTTTACACGACTTTCCTCGGGCAGTTCTCAGGCGTCATCGTGACAACCCCGGTGGCCGCAAGCAACCATCTGGTTCACGGAAGTTTCAAGCCAGACATAGTTCTTGTGGATGAAGCGGGTCGCCTGCGCGAGATGAGTCTGATGATCTCCATGACGTGGTACGACGCGCCGCACATTGTCGTTGGTGACCACTTGCAGTTCGGGCCGCACTTGACTGTAGAGCATCATGTTCACAATGCTCTACAGTCAGAGAATCCATTTGCACCCTCGATCACAAACTCGACACTCTCCCGTGCAGTCCACGCGGGAAAGACGCTCGCTAGCCTAACGGTCAATCATCGTCAGTTGGGAGATCTCTACCAGCTCCCGAGCCAGCTGTTCTACTACAACCAAGTGCAGCCGTTCTTGAGAGCCCCCGACCGCTCGGTTCCAGCTGTGAAGGCATTCGCGGAGTATATCATGACTCTTCAGGGAGCGACCAACCCGTCGGCTACTAAGAATGATACATCACGCTTGTTGGTCGAGTTGCCAGGTTCGCAAGCCCGGAAGGCCGGTTCGTCGACGTACAATTCTGCCCATGCGGAGTGGGTGTTGGACCGAGTCAAAGAGATTCTCGACAACCCCAAGATCACGAACAGCAAGGGTAACCTGCCTGCGGGAATTCTCATCATACCTCTCTACGTCGCTCAAGTCAATGAGTATCGTCTCAAAATCAAGAAGCTTGTCAACGCTGGGAAGTGGACAGAGGATGACGCGAAACGTGTAGAGGTTCGCACTTTGGATGGGGCACAAGGGCACGAGCGCGACATCTCTATCGTTGACTTCACTCAAACGTCGGAACCTGGCTTCACCACCGACCCGCGGAGACTTCTAGTTGCCCTCACCAGAGGCATCATCGGTGAGATTATCATCCTGAACCGCGGGATGTTTAACACATGGGACACAGGCAAGCGACGCACGGATGCCTACATGCTTCACCGCGTGCACTCCAAGATTCGAGCCAAAGCCGCTCTGAGAGTTGTCTGTTGCCCGGTTCACGAGACGTATCGCCACAAGTTTGACGATGAGGTTTGCAAAACGATCACGGCGAAACCCATGGGCGAAGATCACAAATCGTGCGACGACACCACGCATTCCCAAGGTGCTTGCCCGAAGCGCAAGTGCAAAGGTTGTGGCATGATCGGACATTTGGCCAACGAATGTCGCGAATTGCACTGTTCTAGATGCCAGGAGAGTGGCCATCTCTCGTGGGACTGCACGTCCATCAAGAGATGCGTCCATTGCCACCAACCATCGAAGAACCACAACGATACCACTTGTCTGGGACCACCCGTATTATATTCTTTAAAAAAAAAGTGATTTTCCAAGAGATTCAGGCTTTATATTGTAATTTATAGCCTTTCTTTCCTTTTTTTCGATGTTAATAGTAGTGTAAATAGTATAAGTAAAAATAGTTGCGATGTGGTGTGTGTGTGTTAGTGGTGGGCTTACATAGGTAGCTCCCAAAAGCCAAAAGCGTAGCTCCCCCGAGTGTGTCTCCTATTTTAACGGTAAATATCAGCAGCGCTCGCTCGGGAGTAGGTTAGCGCGTGCTCGCCGGGGATTTCGATCCAAGCTTACCTTTAACCGCTAACCTGCCGTGACAGCCTTCCTCGAGCACGCGCTGCTGAAGGCCAGCTCGGATGGAATCCTCCTCGCAAGTACGCGCCGCTGAAGGTAAGCTTAGATGGAAATCCCTAGCGAGCACGCGCTGACCTACTCCCGAGCGAGCGCTGCTGATATCTACCGCCAAAATAGCGGGTGATCCCAGCATCGCTTCCAGACCAGTCAAGAGGAACCCGCCAATGCCAAGACTGGCAAGACCCCGTTCCTCCCGGTCAAGACCGGAGTATCGAAAACCACAAATGCCGATCAAACGTTTGATATGATGACGAACCTTTTCCAACAAGGATCGTTCGATCAGGCTCCCAAGGATGGGGCGGTTCTGCTGTTGGCTTTGGTGATGGCTGGGTCGTTTCTGCCCCCGCTGACGATGGCACTAGTGGTTGGTAGTTCCAGAGAATCCGAGTTGGGGATAAAGGGAACTCAGATATGTACAATAGATGATTAGACATCTCGTTAGGGAAGACTGGATGCTTACAGGGGTCATGAAGCCTCTAGGGCCTAGCTCAATGGAATCGCGATGTCTATCAAAAACTTCTCCCTTGTGCTGTGACGTGAAACAGGATACATGAGCCCAATTCTCACCTTCTGGTATCATCATCATCACCAAGTCAAGGTCAAGATCCCCTGAAAACCATTAGGCAGACTTCAAATAGGTAGGTAAGCGGGCGCACTGGGGCTAAAACACCGCCGAGAAGCTCGCCAACAGGGCTCCGCTGTGGGTTAGGGAAAGAGTGGTCCTCTCTTCAAGGGCTTTAAACCGAATAGCGTCCGTTACACTAGTAAGCCGCGAGCCCTATGCTCGTCGATCTGGTCAAAAAACTGGGCCCTCTTGAGGTTAAGCTGAAGGGCCGACAGTGTTCTGATCCGAACCCTGCATCGACTTTTCTACTGTCTATGGTCGTATGTGATGGAACAACTTGAAATTTTCCACTATATCGGTAGTTGGCTTGTTGTCCTTAGGACAGTTGTGCGGATATGATATGGGACCCCGAGAGGGGTTGTAAAAGGAAAGGTGACACCGATCACGTCCTCAAGCCCACCCAGGATGCTGGTTCGGAGAAGACACTGAAAAGAAGCCGAGGATAAAGTTCATTGGATTCATGTGAGCTAAGGATTCATGGCCTGCTTGAAGCTTCCCTGGCTGAGACAAGTGAGACATGTGCCTTAATGACAGCACCCTAGCACAACTTGTATATGTCCGAACTCACTTCCCGTGGCTGTCGCTCACTTAAACCTGGGGTAGCAGTGTAGAGATGCCATTGTGATCTGCTCAGAACTTGACAGCTTTTGGGTCTTGAGCAGATTGAGTTGGAATACGTTGCCACTCGGCTTGCTCGACAAAATTTCGTGACCGGTTTACAGACTAGGTATGAATGTATGGTTTTAGGTATAAGAAGTTTCAGAGTGAAGTTAAATTCGTTGTTTTATTTCGAAAAGCAAAAATCTGCCGGTGGTGGTATCTGATTCAGATTCTCTGGCCCGTAATCGTCGGCCCTTGAGAAGGTCATCACCACCTCTTGAAATAAATCAGCTGCCTCGTGGGAAGAAATCAACGCCAATGCCCGGTGGCCCTTAATGGCCGCCTCCTCACTACCCTTTAACGCCTCTCCGTAATCCCCCAACGCCCAACCCCCCCATTAAAACGCCTCCTCCCTTCAAATCAACGCCCAAACCCCCCTAAAGTACAAACATCTCCCCCCTTCCCACCTTGTCCACCTATCTCCCCCACACCAACCCATCATCTCTCCAACCCCTATTAACTATCTTTTAAGGCCTTAAAAATCCCCCTTAAGCACCCATCACTCCTCCTCAGACGCATCCCCTTCCTCCTCAAACACCCCCACGCCCTCCTCCCGACCCTTATCCTCCACCGCCTTACCCTTCCCATTCAAATCCGCCGACCTGCCCACGTCCTTCTTCTTGCCCTTGTTGACAAAATACCCGCCCTGTTCACCGTCCTGGGTGACGTAATCACTGAGATCAATCGGTCCCTGCAAAACAGTCTCCTTCACCCAGACTCGAACCTCTTCAAACTCCCATTTGTAGGATTCAGTGGGGGTGTTTCCCGGAGGTCGCCAAGTCACGTTGAACAGCTGCCTGGTCATGCTGTTTTCGAGGCCGGCCTCTTCAAAGTGGAACTCCTGGGTGGGTTTGAGGACGGAGTAGTAATGAATGTTATCATTCATGTAATTGTTTTTCGGCTCTGTCAGTGACAAAAACACCCGGAGGGCCTGGACGTTGGCTAAATGCGGACGGCTGTACGAGGAATGATAGGTCGTCGTGATGGACAAAAGATCGAGGGCGTTGCTTCCTTGGGGGAGGATAACAGGGGCTGGCGCAACATAGGGTGGCAATGCATCAGTTAGAGACGCATCGTCTTCTTCGTCTTCTTCGCCAGAGTCGTCATCCGAGTCAGCGTAGTAATCGGGATGCCACCAAGGCAGATCTTCCTTTGGCGAGGTTTCGGTGGGATGCTGCATCTCGGCTTGTGTTGTGTCTGTTAGCTGTGAGTCGCCGACAGTTTCAACTGGCAACTCTTCGGTCCCTTTAGCCTCATTCATTATATCGATGTCCTCTGCAGCCTCGGCCTCTTCCTCAATCTCAGCGTCAACCTCGACCTCGACCTCCATCTCATCAGTCTGTACCCCCTTGTCCTCCACACCACCACACTCAAAGACCACTCTCTTTTCCACTTGCTTTGCCAACGGGTCCTCCCTCTTCACCACCACCACACTCCACACATCATACCTCCGCTTCACATAAACCTCCGTCGCCTTCCGCTCAACCCTCAACTCCCCAGCCTTCTCCCCGCCCCTGAGATTAACCACAGCAAGCAAATCCCTCGTCTCGATTTCCACCCAGACAAACTCCACCTCCTTGCTGCCATACTCAACCCTCGCATCCGCCAACCCAGGAACCTGGCCCTCCTCAAGCCCAGGCCGATATTTCCACGACCTACCCACCACCCCCCTCTTGGGCTTATTCATTCGTGCCATCGCTTGTTGATTGGCATGGGCAAGCTTGCTGTGCTCGCTGCAGCGAATGGCGTAATCCATCCGAGTCTCCTCCGGATCTTCATTCTCAACAACTGGAAGCTTCTGGGTTCGATACACCACGTATTGCTGAACCATCTGGTTCGGTCCAAAGGCGTCCATGGCCGAGACCGTGTCAACTGGGGATGACTCCGGCTCAGGAGAGGGCGAGTACGACGGACTTCGCGGTGGCCGCGGCCGATATTGGATGGTAGGCTGTTGTTCCGGAGAACTTGGTTCCCGAAAGCCTGGCTGGGGTACAGAGAGTCCGTACTGCTGATCGACGAAAGACTCCGCCTGGGCTGAGGAGCCTGGAACAGCTGTTTGATACGGGGGACGCTCAACTTGTCGAGGTCTGGCATCGCTAGAAAAATAAACACAGCGCACACCAGCTGCCTGACAACGGGAGCATGGCTGTTCATAGGAACAGGGCCGCTTCATACGTATGCACCGGTCACACTTTCGGCGACGGCCTGATGGGCCGATGGCGGCGGCAGAGGCAACAGCTTGACCTGGACGACTGGCGGATGGCCGAGGGTTCTGTTGGATATCGCCACTGTCCAGCCCGGAGACGACCTGGGTTCTCGGCTTTCTGGCTTCTGCCTCCGCAAGCCTCTTTTCCAATACCGAAATGGCTTCATCGGCTCCTCTAATGCCTATCTCCTCCACAGATTCAACTGTCAGGGCGCCCCTGTTAGAACCCCTTTGGTAGGCCTGAGCCCCACGCTCCTTGACCTCCCTTAGCCTCTTCTCTGCCTTCTCTCTTGCCGTGATGGGAGTGTGTCGGATGGCCTTTGATATCTCCCGGTCAACGACTCGAGATTCGGCCGTCTGGTACGTGGCAGGCTGAGTAAGCGCCCGGGTCTGGTGGGATTCTCGCCGTGACTGTTGGGCTGGACCAGGCTGATGTCGTGGCTGTCGGTCCTGTTGCGAATCCAGTCGCCGGTCTGGGACATCTTGCGCGATGCTTGAACCCGCAGCTTGTGCGGCCTTCTTGAGCTCCTTTCTTCGCCTCTTTTCTTCCCGCTTGCGGCGTGACTTTCTAGAAGACACGGATCCTGCAATAGAGCCAGCCTTGGAAGCTGACGGGGGTGATCTTAGGTCCACCACCGAACCCCCTGAGGAAGCCGCGAGACTTCCCTGTCCCCTACCGTCGTCGAAAGCTTTAGGGACCTTCACCGGCCGTCGCTCCAGTTTCGCGAGATCTTTCAGTGTTTTCTCCCTCCGCCGTTTTTTTTCTTCTTCAGTGTCTTTTGTCTTCCGGCACTCACGCTGCGGTGCTTCTGAAAATGTCACGGTTCTAGGCGGAACCCCCTCACTAGAACCGGCTGGAGTACTGTCCGGGGTTTGGATTGGCGTATCCTTAACCGTCTCAATGCCTCCAGCAGGAGGATTCGGTCCACTTTCCAGCCATCCTAACCCTTTCTTGACCAGTGTTTTAGGGACAGGCCGTGCCTGGGCTTCTGCCGCCAAACTTCCGGGTGGCGGAGGGACTGACGATGCCTTGGGGACCGATGGTTTCGAAAGGCTGCCCTTCTGCCTGATAGCCTTGCTGATGTCTACCACGTCATCGTCATCGGAGTTGGGGTCAATGATAACCACATTGCTGGAGCCAACACCATCATTGGCCAAAGAGCCTGCCGTGTCTTTGTGAAGTTAGTGCTAGTTCGGATGAAAACTGATGATAAGAAGGAAAGACTCACGGGGACTGGTTGCTTGAGGAGAAGTCTGGCCGGTGTTATTTTCTGGCGAGCTGTTTGCGAGAGTAGAAGGTGACGTATCGACAGCCTCAGGCTCGGGTACAGGTGCACTGGTGTTGAGGGAAGGAAATCCCCAGTTTTGCGCAAAGGGAAACCCAGGAAGAGGCATGCTAGGCAAATTGTATGCTCAAAGTAGCTTCAATATCTGGAGAAATGAGAGGTCGAGAACCTGACCTGCGCCAACATGTTAGCCGCAAGGTACAAACTCGAGTGATATATGAAATTGGTGATCAATCAGTCTAATAATGCTTTTTTGAAAGATAGAGAGCTCCTGGAGGGCGATCTTTGGTGACCTATTTGGGAGACAAGGAAGGAGGTGACGTTGTTGGAACGACAAGGAGTAAAGAATCTGCTTTGGAGAATAAGTTGCGATGATGGATAATAAATAGATTGACTGGTCAACGACGAGACTCCCGGCACATGGAAATCTTCTAACGCTGGAATGATGGATGTAAGTGGGTGTAGGTATTTTGAAGAAAAAGATTGTAGTCTGGGAATCAAACTGCTGAGAGGTATTTGGGCCCAAGTTGGAAGCACTCAGATGGAAGGCACGATTTGGGGGAGTAGCGACTGGATAAGGTATTTTGAAGATGTCAAGGCTGCCAGCGTTGAAGGTTGAATAAGGTAATGGGCGTGGTTGTGTCGTGGAGAGAAAGATTTGGATCCGAAAAATTGAACAATCAGATTTATACCCAACAAGATACTCAAGTCGGAAGGAAGGTACGACAGAAGATAGTTTCGACCGAGACCGGTGAAGGCGTGAAAGAGTGTAGATTTCGGTTGACAGTGAGCTAGCGTGTGAGATAAAGCCTTAAGCCAGGTTCAAGAGTCCACAGTGTCATGCTGATATGAAATTGGCACATATGGTGGTATCTTCGGTGCTGGCAAGATCCTAATATCAAGCGGATAAGCCTTACGAGAAAGGATTCATTTCGTACTTTCCATTTACCCGTATCACATAGCCCAAATCCATACCAAATCTTACAAGCCTCCCTCTACTCCGGATCATCAGCATACTTGGCCTCTTGCTCCAGCTTCTTGATCTTTTCCTTGCCCTCCTCGGTCGTAGCATCGATAACTTCCTCTTCGACACTCAGAACACCAGACTATACCACCTGTTAGCAACTATCCCCTACACGTAAATTGTATTTTCAAGGATAACTTACCTCTCCCAACTTCCCAACCAGCTCCTCCGCATCCTCCACCTTCATCTTGCCCAACACCTTGTTCACCTCATCCAAGCTCCCCGTCTCCAACGCCTTCTGCATCTCTGGGGAGAAAGTCTCAAAGATCGCCCTCCCAATCTGCACATCCGGATCGTCACTGTCCTTGGGCGGGATCCTGATATTGATCACCGTCCCTGGGTCGACAGCATGAAGCTGGATCTGCTCCACACCCTCCACCTTCCCTTCCGCCTCATCCTTCGCTCTTTGCAAGTTGATCTCTCTCGACCTGTTCTTGATCTTCATGTACGTATCCTGCACATCCTTGTAAAAGACTTCCTGAGCCTTGTGGCCGGGTGTGGTAATACGCTTGAAGAAGAGGGCGACACCATCACGCCCAAGAGCTCTGCAGTACTGAATGAGAAGGGCTTGGTGTACGCAGTTGCGGGCGTAATCAGAGCGGTTCTCAAGCTGTGCGTCGAAGGCCATGACAAGGATGCCGTCTGTCTCTTTTTCCGTCAAGATCTCAGGGTGGCTGCTAAGGAAAGCATGGGACTCCCTATACTCGCTAGACTTGATCTGAGCAAACTTCACGGCCGCAGGCGAAGCAGTCACCTCATCGTCATCATCCGCCGTCGACTCGCTTGGCGCAGGGAGCGCCTCTGGGGGAGTGTAGTTCGGGTTCAACAACTCAACACTCGAACTTGGCTTGCTCCCCCCGGCAGCCGCCGGTGCCGCAGACTTATTGATATGCGTGCTGTCGAAGCCAGTGTGGATGCCCTCACTGGTGATCTTGCTCGCCTCCTCTTTCTCCAACTCGGCCAACTTGACCTCCAACTGCCCCTGAAGGTCCTCCACCTTCCTGAGGTGCTCCCCAATCTCCTCCACCATCGCATTGTATCTCTCATCCTGGGTAACCTTCTTCTCATCCAGCGCCTTGTTCACCTGATCCAACAGAGTGGCCATCATCTTGGTATATGTAGGAAGGGGCTCCTCGGCGTTGTGGATACCGGCAGGGCGAGCAGGAGGCTGGTCGTCCTTGGGGTCGAGAGAGGTGGCTGATTCCATAACTGCTTGGAAGGCGACTTCGGCTGGGTTCCTAGTCTGAGCCTCGGAGGCATGGGATTTGAGAGCGGCCAAGAGGCCGGAGATGCGCTTGATCAGGCCATTGTTGACGATACGCTCGTACTTGTATGTCTCGATCTGGAGCTTACGCTCTTGTCTTTGCTGGTGAATTTGGTTCTGCTTGGCACGGATGAAGGAGCGCTTGTCGACGTTGGGGTGGACTTCGATGTCGGAGTCGTCGCTCAGCTCGAGTGCGTCCTGTTTGAGGAAGCTGGTCAGTATCGTACTTTGGCCAAGGGGGGGAAGCTAGGCTCATCGGTCACGGTGTAGCTAACTTACCCACTTGCTGTAGTCCACAGGCATGGTTGCTGTATTTTCTCAGTGCTCTATTTGGCAGACAGGTCTCTGGAAGAGATGGGACGCTGATCAGTTCTTGGATCACTGCTTGAACTTGTTGGTTGACAGCCCCGCAGTCGTCAACCAATCTCATGGTGGGGTAGCTTCTAGAAGCCTCTGCGTCCAAGCTCCAACAGCTTCCCCAAAAGGGGGATCAGATCCTCCTTTTGCCCCTGAATCTGTCAGTTTGCTGTCGCCTGGCCGATTTCATTCAATCAAATTCAAGGTTTCGATAGGCTAGCTAAATGTAATCACTGACAAAAAGCCGCTGTATTATGAACCGCCGCTTCAAATAACTACAGACACAGCCCTACTCACTCGCTGAAAATAAGCAACTGCAAGACTAGCCATACCCTGAAGCATGTACCTCGAAATAGACCCCCTTATACCAGCACTCCAACCGCCGACAATTCAACGCCAGCCCTTTTATGACCCCCAGACGCATGAAGCAGACATACACGTGAAACAAGTCCTCCTACAATACAATAATTACTTCTTCTGCCCGTCAACAAAATTGAGAGCATCCTCCGTCCTCACACAGTCGATTGTACTGGTCTTGTTATGGAACGTTACACCGTAGCACTTGTCGGCAACATGCACAATCTCGGGCCGGAAGGTGGTGCAAATGAACTGCGTCTTTTGCTCCTCCGAGATGGACTGCAAAAGACTGGCCACAGCTGTACGGTATTGCGCGTCCAAATTGGCGTCGACCTCGTCAAAGATGACGAAGGGACTCGATTCTGCAGCCTGCAGCGCAAAGATCAAGCATAGAGCGCACAAGCCTGCGAGAGTGCGTGGTTAGCAACGTGATCTGGGTGATCTAAACTGCCGAGGAATGAATACTCACTCTTCTGACCACCACTGAGCTGCTGGATTTTCTGCTGTTCGTCCATAACCTTGGAGTTGAACGACACACTGATGCCGACGCCCGTGTAGCTCTCGACGCCAGTTGCGCCCTCCTCCTCAGAGTCAACCGCACCTCGGTTCTTACCACGGTCAGCCCTTCGCTGAATGACAAGTCTTCCATGGCCAGCTGGAACAAGCTTCTCAAAGATGGTCGAGAACTCCTTCGACACCTGCTTGAATGTGCGCTCAATGGCTTCATCCTTTTCTTGATCAAGATGCTCAATGAGCGTCTCAATCGATTGCTGCGAGGTGTCCAGCTCTTTCCGGCGCTTCAAGAGGTTATCTCTCTGCGTGGTAAAGCTGTTGTACTGATCAAACGCCTTCTTGTTGATGTGCTTGTACTTCTTGAGGGCTTGGTTGACCTTGGCGAGCTTGGATTCGATCTGCGGTGACTATGTCAGAAGACTGCTTGATAACTCATGTGTGCAATTGGCTTGCTTACCTGCTCTGATTTCATCTTCTCATACTTACCGAAGGCTTCCTCAGGCAGAATACCAAGATCCCTAATATTTTTGGCGTATTCTGCAGCTTGGCTGATGAGACGAGCCCTTGTCTGAATGGCCTTCTCCATCTTCTTCTGGTATTGCTCAATTCGCCTTTGCAGTTCTTGGAGCTCCTGTTCTTTTTGCACCTTTTGAGCTTCAAGTTCTGCCAGATCATTGCTGGTCTGCTCCATCTGTTGCTCGTTCTCCTCCAAAGACGCATCAGCCTCAGCCGCCAGTTTCTGAGCCTTCTTCAACTCCTTGTGAGCGTCCTTAAAGCTCTCAGTACCGCCCGCTGTTGTCGCCTCAAAGGCTTGGCTGCGAAGCTGATCTTCTTGGGGCCGGAGGTGGGTATTCAGTTCTGTCTCCAGCGACTTCTTGCGACCCTCCAAGTCTATCCTCTTCGTGCTGACTGCCTTGAACTCCTTCTGCAGACCGCTCAACTCATTGCCTAGACGCTCGAGTTCTTGCTCCTCGCTCGCCGACAGGGCCTTCTTAAAGTCCTGGGCCAACTCGTTTTGCGAGGCCAAAATGGAGTCATCCAGCTCCTTCATGTTCTTCTCCACCTCAGCCAAATGCGACAGGGCAGACTCACGATGAGCGCGCTGGCGCTCGAGCTGTCCATTCTTACTCTGAAGTTCACCCTTGAGTGGGTCATAGTCCTGATCGAAGCGGCGCGCTTGCTGCTGGATTTTGGTCTCCTCACCCCTTGCCGCCGTGACCTTCTGGTCTATCACCTCGATTTCCTTTCTGATTTTGGACACATCCGCCAATTGCGCTTCATAGACCTCATGTAGTTTGCTGACTTTCTGCACAAGATCTAGACGCGACCTCCTGGCATCAACATAACCACCTGTCATTGCACCTCTCTTATTGGTTGTATCACCTTCAGGGGTGATGGCATCCAGACCATGTGAGCGTGAATATTGAGAAGCAATGGTCAAGCTTGGGCAGATAATAGTCCGCCCAAACACCTGCTGAAAGGCCTTCTCATACAATGGGTCGAACTCAATCTTGCTGATGAGGGGTTGCGCATCAGAGGCCCTCGGCATCTTAACCTGTCGTGGACGGATCTGTTCGAGGGGTACAAATGTGAGTCTACCGCCATAACTTTTGTATAGGTGATCGGATAACATAGTCGCTGTGGCTTGGTTGTCAACAATGTAGTGAAACAGGCTACCTCCCGCGACCTGCTCGACCGGCAGCTTGTATGCATCCATCGGCACATTCATCAACTCTGCCAATGTTCCATATGCGCCAGGAATATTCTTCTCTTGCTTGAGCCTCCGAATCGTCGCAAGCCCTTTGGACGTCGCTGCGTCCATGGCACGAGAGAGCTGGATTTCGGCCTGGTCCCGGTCCATCCTGGTGCTGTTGATGAGCGAGCTCAGTTTGTCGTCCTCCCGACGAAGCCGCTTGCGCTCTTCCTCGAGCTGCTCCCGGGCCTCCTGAGCCTTGGTAAGTTTCTCGAAAAGGGCAGTGCGGTTGCCTCCATAGCTCTCCATTTTGGCCCGGATATGCTGAATGGATTGCTCAAGCTGTGCGATCGAGCTTTCTACCTGCTGAACTTGCTCTTTCGCGTCCATGGCGTTGGCTTTTTGCAATCCAAGCGATGCTGTTGCTTCCTGAATTTCATTCTTGAGGTATGCATCACGTTCCGCCTTGTTCTTGAACTGACTGCTTCTGGTCTGTTTGACAAGCAGTCGTTTTCTTCCAGCAGCGACAGAGTCTCGCTGGGTCTTGATCTCAGCCTCTTCCGCCTTTAGCTTCTCGTACTCGGGCTGTACTTTGGCAAGCTCTGTCTCAGCCTGTTGAATCTTTTGCCTGACTTCCTGAAGCTCAGCTTCTTGCCTTTGCCGTGTCTGCTCACGAACATGCCTGCTCTCGTCCAGATGCTTGGTTTTGAGTTCAGCCTTGGCGCGTGCTCGGGCGGCATCTTTGCGGTCATCATCCAGCTGGCGTCGTTCGATGGTAAGGTACTCCAAGGTTTGTCGGAGTTCGTGGGCCTTCTGATCTAGCGCGGCAATCTCCTTCTCCGTCTTTTGGAGTTGGACTCGATCCTTGGCAGAAGCCCCTGCGCCGCCTTGTCTGGCTTCCTCAACTTGCTCGAGGGTTTCGGCATTGGTCTTTTGAAGACGATGCCAATGGGCATACTCCAGACACCTTCGTTCCCTGTCCTTGTCCTGAAAGTCGCGGAGTTCATCCTTCTCTTCCTCCAATTCCCTGAGACGCTCCTTGATGTACACCAGGGTCTCGTCAATCTTATCGCGCTTGCTGTTGGTCTCGGCCATGATTTTGAGGGATTGTATCCTTCGGTCGTCATAGGTGTTGGTGCCGGCGATTTCCTTTAGCAGGTTAAGCCTCTCGGATTCCTTCATGTTGGTGATGGCCGCAATACGACCCTGGGGTACAATGTAGAATGGGTTTTCCTTGGCAAAACCCGCCGTCTCGAGAATCTTCAACACATCTGCGCGGGTCTGGACCTTTCGATCAACGGAATATTCGTCCTTCTTGAGGGCAATTGTCCGTCGAATCACCACCTCGTCGCCCGGTTCGCTGAAACGCTTGTCTGTGTTGTCGAAGATGATTTCGACATAAGCCGACATGACGGCAGAGCCGGACCCTTCATGCAGCAAGGCCTGCCGCTCCTCGCGGCTCATGTTGGTGTAGGCATCGCTGAGAACGAATCGAATGGCGGCGAAGAAGTTGCTCTTGCCAGAGCCATTGCGGCCGACAATGACATTGGTCTTGGGAGAAAATGGCTCGATGACGGTTTGCTCTTTGTAGCTGTGATGGCCAGAATGTTAGCTTAATCGCAACGGCGACGCGTTTAAGAGACGGTAACGCACCTTTTAAAGCCCTGAATAATGATCTGTTTGATATGCATCGTGTCTCTAGTGCTGTCAACTCGACAGCCGAGTCAGACGAAAAAAAGAAAATGCGCGACCAGTATCTTCTGAAATCAACTAAGCGTGCAAACAATCAATGTTGTGTTGAGATCGCACAGTGATGCTGCCGGCGTCATTTGAATTTCGCGATGAGGGACGAAACACAGCTGCCGAATGAGGGGACCTTTCCCAACGCGTCCCTGTCGGTGTCGCGCACCCATCGTGCATGCTCGAGAAGAAGCTTGGACCCGCACTCAGTGGGGCCCATCACGTGATTCTGCAACAGGCTTCCAATGCACAAGGCGGCAGGCAGCATTGTGTGATTCGATCTGGACGGGGCGCTTCGAGTTCGACTCTGTGGCTTTCAAATTTTCTTTGTTGTCGTTTGGTGCCTTGATTTCCAGCCTGCAGCAGCTTGCTTGTTTCAACGCTGGCTTCGAACACTGGACACCGGTTTACGTTGGAATCTCGTATACCTACATCAAACGAACCTTCCAGTTCTCGTAGTTGTTTGCTTCTGCAGTGACGATCCGAGACTTAGAGCTGACAAACTCACGACATAGCTGGCAGCCAGCATTGGCCGTGTGCTCTAGAAATGCCCATTGCAGATCCGCAACACATCATCTGCCGTCTGTCTCATAGGCAACTTTGGCGGGCAACTCTTGCGCAAGATGCCGCAGACTGAACCTTAAAGCCCGTGTTGGACCGCAAGCTAAAGTCGTTCCGGGCAAGTCCGTTGCCTGTTGCAGATGCACTGGACTTTGTTATGACAGACCGTACGGATGGAGATCCGGGGGGAAGACTGCCGGTAGTACAGACCATCATCGACATCTCCAGGTGGCCTCCAAACTCCATCTTCATCGTTGACGTTTTTTGGGGGACTGGGGGACTTGAATCACGAACGAAACCTGCTGTGCACTGTGCGGAACACCAACGAACTGCCACTACACACAAACGGGACGGCACGAATGTGAGGTGCCTACTGCATCCAGCCTTCCATGTCCCCCATGGCGCCTACCTGCTGTCCACAGGCATATGGAACACTGTCGTCATGCCCGGACCGAGGGCCTCATCTCCAGTTGACAGTTGAGAAAAAGGTTCCGTGGGTGGGTTGGGTTGGACACGTTCCAGTTCCCAGTTCCCACGTTTTGGTTTTGGAGTTTTTGGCGGGGAATCATTTCTGACGAGAACGCCATCTTCGTACGTCGTCAGTGGCTGAGAAATGCCTGCTGCTAAGCATGGACAGAGTGAAAAGGCTGCGGCGCCCTACCAAAAGGCAAACCGACAGCATCATGCAGTGGCCGTGGGCAAAGGAGGCCCTCCGGAAAGAAAACACTTGGAAAGGGCTGATGCAGAAAAATGCACGAGACCAAAAAAGAAACAGCACGAAAAAAAGAATGACTGACTGCCACGAGAGCTGGGTGCTGATTGCTGAGGTGAGGTGCAAAGAGGCAAGTCGCGAAAATGAAAGCAGGGGGGGGAGGTGGGCACGGGATTTGGGGGCGCGCATGGACAAGGGTGTCCAGAACCACGCTAATTTGCAAGCCGTCCGGGAAGGAGCGTTGGGAGAGCCCGCTGTCTATAAATTTAAACCAATATTCTTTATAGACCAGCCAGCTGCCCTCCACCCGACTTTTCCACTGCACTCGTCGCTCCCCAGGTCGCACTGAGCCCAAGCCTTCCACTTCCGACCTTCTCATTGGTCCACCCCCGGGCCCCGGGCCTCACCTGTCACCGCGAGGCTCACCTTGTCTTTTTGAAGGCACGGGCAGCATATTAAGCACGCGTTGTGCCCCATCCTCATTCTCGTCACCTGAGAGTTTGACTTTCCACATCCAATCCGTGGACCCCCCTCCATCTCGGCATTGCAACTTTTGAGGCTATTCCTGGTTGCAGTCTCAGGTATGTTAGATCTCTGAAATCCTTTTCTTTTTTTTCTCTTTTTTTTTCTTTTTTTTTTCTTCATCCGTGATTCAAGTGCACAACAACTCGATGCATGAGAGATCTTACAAAACTAAGCGGCCGTCACTTTTGATGATGCGAATCGAGTTGGCGTGTCTCGGTCCCATCGGAGAGATCTGTGTGATCTCGTCGGGCAGCGCCTCGCCTTGGGCCCCTTGCACCACCACCCCACCGGCTCCAATCAAGCATCCGCCCTGGTGTTGGTCAGCCAATCACGGCCCGTGTTTTGCACGGGTCTTGGAAATGCAGCCTGCACCAGCCTGGTTACTTGCATCTCACTTTCATTGTCACCGTCGATCTCCAAAAAAGGCACATGTTGCTAACCATGAGGATGCAGTGCCATGATTCACATCGCTCAACCCAGTGTCCTGTCCCCGTTGATATGAAACAAGAATGGCGTCTCGGTGAGTATCATCCAGTCTTTTTTCCTCTCATCTCAGTCTTGCTAACACTTCCATGACAGGCTTGACCGGCTCGTTACGTGAGTAACCCTGCACATCGTTTGCCTGCCTCGGTGCACACAGCACACAACACTTACACAACATGCGCTGCGGCTGCCGGGCAACGCTCCTGTGTTGCCTGCCATGCTGTGTCTGTCGTCCTTGTGATGGGTTTGTTCACTGACATGATTGCCACAGGATCCTTGAAACGGGCAGCACCCGATTGATCAGGGACACTGCTGTCAACCAGCTTGCAGACTGGCAAAAACACCACCCCGACGAACTATTCAACCTTCTTTCCCGAGTCGTCCCCTACCTGCGTCACAAGGACTGGGAGACTCGGAGTACTGCTGCCAAAGCTCTTGGCAGAATTCTTGAACATGCACCACTATATGAACCCAATGCCGCCGATGAAGGCATTTCAACAGAGCCAGCTGCCGAAAATGGGTTTGTCAAGAAGGAGGAGTCTAAAAACTCCATCTTGGACCAGGAGGAGTTCTACAGCCTCGATGCCCTCGACATGGCCCAAATCGTAAAATATGGCCGCCCTCTGCTTAGAGGTGGTCCCGTGGATTATAACCTTGCAGCGTTAGATCCACAAAAGAGGCTAGCACATCTCAAGAAGACACTGACCGGCAGACTTGGCCTCCTTGGCCGAGTTTTCGACGACGAAGAGATGCCCGTTGTGAGCGACCATGCCGGCAGCCCTGCGACACCCCAGGGACCTGGCAGTACCAACGGCTTTGGGCAGCAGGACACCATGGCCACTGATAGCCAAGGTCAAAATCCTGAGGAGGGAAAGCTCAGCTCACGTCAGCTAAACGTTCTCAAAAGAAAGCGAAAGAGAGAGGCCCAGAAGGCCGCTCAAGGCAAGGCCGGCTTCGGAGATTTGTCTATTCGTCGCACAGCAACGGCAGGGTCTGATGGTTTTGGTGATGATGTGTCCATGACTGACGCTGACTCGAAGAAAAACGGCAAAATGTCCCAGTATTTCAGCCTCGATCGGCCCGCCGATGTCGACGAAGAGAGCAAAGTAGTTTCGGAGTTTAAGGGCCCTATTCTACCAATCAAGTCGGAATTGGAAGCCGACGAGGCCATGGAGGGGAGTGAATGGCCATTTGAGCGACTTTGCGACTTTCTCAAAGTGGACCTATTCGATCCTCAGTGGGAGACCCGTCACGGCGCTGCGATGGGCCTGAGGGAGCTCGTAAGAGTTCACGGTGCCGGCGCAGGGAGGCGGAGGGGTCTCTCGATCAAAGAGAACACGAGGTTGAATGGGCAATGGTTGGACGACCTTGCGTGCAGGCTCTGTTGCGTGCTCATGCTCGACAAATTTACTGACTACAGTTCCGACACTTCCGTGGCTCCTATCAGAGAAACCGTTGGTCAAACTCTCGGTTCTGTTCTTCGCCATGTCAGCTCGCAGTCCGTTTACGCCATCTACCGACTGCTTTACCGAATGGTGATGCAGGAGGGCTTGCCATCCGAACAAAACTTCTGGGCCATTTGCCATGGCGGCATGGTTGGCCTGAGATATGTTGTTGCCGTGCGCAAGGATCTGCTTCTTCAGGACGGAGACATGATTGACGGCGTTATTCGCTCCGTCATGAAAGGCCTCGGCGACATGGATGACGATGTTCGTTCGGCCAGCGCGGCGACATTGATTCCCATGGCGAAGGAGTTTGTCGCCATGCGTCCTCAGGCCCTGGACGACCTTATCGACATAGTCTGGGAGAGTCTTTCCAACCTGGGTGATGATCTGAGCGCATCTACCGGCAAGATCATGGATCTCCTCGCCACTCTTTGCAGCTTCCCAGAAGTCCTGGAAGCGATGAAGCTCTCGGCATCGCAAGATGTAGAGAGGTCTTTCACTACTCTTGTCCCTAGACTCTACCCCTTCCTTCGTCATACCATCACGTCTGTGCGCCTCGCTGTGCTGAAGGCGCTGATGACCTTTGTTGACTTGGGTAGGGAGACCTCTCAAGGCTGGCTCAACGGGCGGATTCTTCGTCTCATTTTCCAAAATATCCTCGTCGAAAGAGATGCGGAAACCCTCCGCATGTCTCTCGAGCTGTGGAATGCGCTTGTCCGCAACCTTGGCCAGAACCCGACCATTCTCGCCGACGAGTTTGGAGCACACGTGGAAGCGCTCATGCAACTGACAATGCACCCCATCGGTGTTCCACGACACCCCATCCCTATGAACGCTACACTTTTCCAGAAACCATCTGGTGGAACCTACTCTATGAGTGGCGTCCCTGCTCCCAGCGCTAGACGGTCCTCGCCTCCTGAAGGTGCAGAAAGGGCTACGAAGCGTCGCAGGAAGTCGACCAAGGTGGACGATGCTCCTCCCACTACACAGACCCACGATGTCGACGGCCACATGATGCAAGGCGATGTTGATCTTGTTGGCATGGATGTGCTCGTTCGATCGCGCGTCTCCGCGGCCAAGGCAATGGGGCTGCTCATGTCGATGCTGCCTCCCTCGAGCCTGGGCTCCTACGATGCTGCCATCGCGCAGAGTCTCTCATCTCCCTATGCATCTACTCAACTCGCTGCCGCTATGGTCGTGCAGGAGTATGCGACAAACTGCGCCAGCAAAGACACGGTTGCCCGCTTTGTCGAGCTCTTGCAAAAGATCATCGATCAGGAGAGACCATCGCACTATCGCGATCTGGTGAGCTACGTACAGCGCGTGCGGTCGCAAACACAACAGCTCATCAATCTCTTCCGCGACCACGGCAAAGTCCACAGCAACAAACTGCCCAGTCTTGCCGTTGTTGTCCAGGGTGAGCCCGAAGCGGGGCCTGGCGCTTTCTCTATTGCCAATGCCGACAAGGTTGTCACCGACGATTTTGAGAGGCTCAAGAAGGCGATGGCACCGGGTCAGAGGCTTATCGCTCTTCCCCAACTTCTCGAGTCCCGCGAGGTTACTGTCGCTGCTATTCAGGAAGCGAAATCTGCCAAGGAGGCTCGCGACGCACGCATCAGAGCAGCTGCCGCCTGCGCTCTGGTGGCTATCCGGGTCCTTCCCAAGAAGCCGAGTCCGCTTATCAAGGCGATCATGGACAGCATAAAGACGGAGGAAAACCAAGAACTCCAAGGCAGGTCAGCCGCAACCATTGCACAACTCGTGCAGCTCTTTACCGAGTCTGGACGGAGAGGCCCGGCAGACAAGGTGGTTGCCAACCTCGTCAAGTTCTCCTGTGTCGAAGTCGCCGAGACACCCGAGTTTCCCATTCATGCGCACAAGACCAATGTCATCCTGTCGATGCAGAAGGAAGAGGACCGCGTCGACCATGTTGATGCCGCCAAATTCGCACGGGAGGCGAAGGCTGCCCGCATCACTCGCCGTGGCGCCAAGGAAGCCTTGGAGCTACTCTCACATAACTTCGGCGCCGACCTCCTAGTTCGTGTTCCAAGTTTACGGACGTTTATGGAAGAGCCTCTGGTCAAAGCCTTCACTGGCGCGCTCCCGGCAGAGGCAAGGGATCCAGAGAACACTTTCGGCCAAGAAATCGTCGATGCCATGTCTATCATCCGAACCATGGTGCCAACACTTGATCCTGCCCTTCATCCTTTCGTCATGCAGCAGGTGCCCTTGGTCATCAAGGCGCTGCACTCAGACTTGTCCGTATTCCGGTACATGGCAGCCAAGTGCATGGCTACAATCTGCAGTGTGATCACCATTGAGGGCATGACGACCTTGGTAGAAAAGGTTCTGCCATCTATCAACAACCCACTGGATCTCAATTTCCGGCAGGGTGCTATCGAGGTCATCTATCACTTGATTGCTGTCATGGGTGACAGGATCTTGCCGTATGTCATTTTCCTCATCGTGCCTGTGTTGGGCCGGATGAGTGATTCGGACACCGAGATCAGACTCATTTCCACTACCTCCTTCGCCACGCTGGTTAAGCTGGTGCCGCTTGAGGCAGGCATTCCTGATCCCCCCGGGCTTTCACAAGAGCTGCTGAAGGGCCGCGACAGAGAGCGGACTTTTATCGGTCAGCTCCTTGACCCGAAGAAGGTCGAACCATTCCAAATCCCTGTTGCCATCAAGGCTGAGCTGCGGTCGTACCAGCAGGAGGGTGTCAATTGGTTGCACTTCCTCAACAAGTATCACCTTCACGGCATCCTCTGCGATGACATGGGTCTCGGAAAAACGTTGCAGACTATCTGCATCGTGGCCAGCGATCATCACAACCGTGCCGAGGAGTACGCAAAGACAGGCTCCCCCGATGTCAGGAGGCTTCCATCTTTGATTGTTTGCCCGCCTACGCTCTCAGGGCATTGGCAACAAGAGATCAAGGCGTATGCCCCATTCCTCAGCGTCACGGCGTATGTCGGACCGCCTGCGGAACGCAAAGCTATGAAGGATAGGCTCGACAAAACGGACATTGTGATCACTTCGTACGATGTCTGCCGCAACGATATCGAGATTATTGAAAAGTACAACTGGAACTACGTGGTGCTCGACGAAGGCCATCTCATCAAGAACCCCAAGTCCAAGCTCTCGATGGCCGTTAAGCGACTCGCAAGCAACCACCGCCTCATCTTGACCGGCACACCCATTCAGAACAACGTGTTGGAGTTGTGGTCATTGTTTGACTTCCTTATGCCTGGTTTCCTTGGAGCCGAGAAAGTGTTCCAGGACCGTTTCGCAAAGCCCATTGCGAACAGTCGTAACAGCAAGGCCTCGTCCAAAGAGCAAGAAGCTGGTGCGTTGGCCATTGAAGCTCTCCACAAGCAGGTCCTGCCCTTCCTTCTGCGTCGTCTGAAGGAGGAGGTGCTCAACGACCTGCCACCCAAGATCTTGCAGAACTACTATTGCGACCTCAGCGACCTCCAGCTCAAGTTGTTTGAAGACTTTACCAAGAAAGAGGCCAAGACAATCACAGAGGAAGCAGGACGCGATGACAAGGAAGCCAAACAGCACATCTTCCAGGCGTTGCAGTACATGCGCAAGCTTTGCAACTCTCCGGCCCTTGTCATGAAGCCGGGCCACAAGGCTTATGACGATACACAGAAGTTCTTGGCCAAGCAAGGGACAAGCCTAGAGGATCCGGCGCATGCACCAAAACTGACAGCGCTCCGGGATCTCTTGGTCGAGTGTGGCATTGGTGTGGAAGGACAGGAGTCAAGCGACCCTCTGTATACGCCAATCAAGCCCCACCGTGCTCTGATTTTCTGTCAGATGAAGGAAATGTTGGACATGGTGCAGAACACAGTTCTCAAGGGCATGCTGCCCTCGACACAATATCTCCGACTGGATGGTTCAGTGGAAGCGAATCGTCGCCAAGACATTGTGAACAAGTTCAACTCTGACCCCTCCTATGACGTATTACTCCTCACGACAAGCGTCGGCGGTCTTGGGCTGAACTTGACGGGTGCCGACACGGTCATTTTCGTCGAGCACGATTGGAACCCGCAAAAGGATCTTCAGGCCATGGATCGCGCCCATCGTATCGGTCAGAAGAAGGTGGTCAACGTGTACCGACTCATCACCCGCGGCACCTTGGAAGAAAAGATTCTCAGCCTACAGCGCTTCAAGATCGACGTAGCCAGCACGGTCGTCAATCAGCAAAACGCAGGACTGGCAACAATGGACACGGATCAGATTCTAGATCTATTCAACTTGGGCGACTCGGGCCCAAGCCTAATATCGGACAAACCAAAAGAAACGCTAGAGGGCAGGGAAGAAGACATGGTGGATGTAGAGACAGGAGAAGTGCGGCAGCCGGGCAAGAGAGCAGCATGGCTGGATGGTTTGGGCGAGTTGTGGGACAACAGCCAGTACGAGGAGAGTTTCGATCTAGATGGGTTCCTGAAAACGATGCAGTAACCGGGGAGAGGAGGTTGAAAGGCGCCTTCTTGTATCGTTTGTTCAAGTCCTTGGGGTTGCTAGTTGCTAGGATATTTCTTGGTATTTGTTTTGGGAAGCATCATCGCGTCGTTGAGGTTGAGCGAGTTCTGACATGGCAAGCGGTGGGCGTTGGGAAAGTGTAGGAAAAAGAAAGAAAAAGGGACATTGGTTTTTGCAGAGGCGTGTGTAAATGTATAGCATTGCTTGGTTTTTATCAGAACCGTGTGTTTTTTAGACGAGCGATTAGGGGGCCAAGGGCTGCTTTGCTTCATTATATCCGTATTGCATTGCCGTATACACTACCTAAGAATACAGAGACAACGATGCTATTCAGATGCTCCACCAGCCACCAAAGTTCTGTTGAATGTTTCTAGAATCAACCCCTGAATCCGAGCCAAAATTAGTGCAGTTTCCCCAGAAGATTCCCGGGCCTTGTCGCGCGCTACCCGCCCTGAGTGACGTTTGTGAAGCAGGGGCGACCCTTGTGGTGACGTCAACACCTACGCATGCTTTCATGCCCGATCAAGCAAGCAAGCAAGCTCTTGTCGCCAGCCACACATATCAAGCCATAGCTTCCCAAATACGCGGAAAAGTCAATTGCAACACTGGAATTTGAATCTGCAATATTATTCTGTGAGATTAAGAAGCACCTCATCTTACATATTTCTGCAATCTGACAAAAGTACCGAGCTTGTCCACCTCCGTCTCCGTGTCTTGGTTCGTATTACAGCCACGGCACAGCAAAACAGAAACACCTGGATAGGTTGTAACACGAAAAAAAGGCTATTGCCAACAGACGTGAAAAAGACTCGGTGTCATTGGACCCCTGAAGATCCCACCCTATTTTATTTACTCTTTGTGTGTTTTTTTTTATTTTCATTTATTTATTTACTTTTTCTTTTTCCCAAACACCTCTCGTCACAAACTTTTGTTCAAGGAAAAGCAAAAAAAAAAACGACAAGCAAAAATGGGCGGATCAAACCATCACCATCATCACGAACCGTTCAAATCCCTCTCCCCACTCACCTGGACCGCCGACCTCAGCTCCGGCACCGACCCAGATGTTTTGTCGTGCACCATAACCGACACCTTCTCCAACGCCCAGATCCTCGTCGATTCCCTCCCTGTTTCCCCATCCTCCACCACCACCACCACCACCTCGTTCAGTTCTACGTCGTCAACCCCTAAGAATGGTCGGGCACGGGCACGGGCACAGACTGAATCTGCGGCTACTACGACCGTCGATCTGAATCAGATCCTGTCGTCTCCCGAGACGAAAGTCATGATTGAGAAGCTGAGGAAGGAGTGGAAGGAGGTCAAGACGAACCCGAGGGATAATCCGCATGGTATTACCGTGTATAAGCTTGGTGCAAAGGATGGGAAGGGCGCGTGGTTCGGGAGGTATAGTCTGCATCACGGGATGGATTTTGACAGGTGGGAGGGGTGTTTGAGGAGGGAGTTTAAGGAGACGTTGAGGAGGTGCGAGAGGGAGGGGAAGGAGCCGGGGTGTGGGAATATCAGGGGGATTGGGGCGGAGAGGGTGGTGGAGAGGGTTGAGACTGGGCGGGGGCTTATGGAGGGTGAGTACTACCTACACAATGAAACAAAGTTGTAGGGGATGGGGTTGCTAACAAGAGGGACTAGTCTTTCAGGTTTCGGCTAGGTTTGGTGGGCCAACGACGGCAAGAGATTTTATTGCGTTGCACATGACGCCGCCCGAGAGGAAGGAGACTGAGGCGGACAAGAAGAAGAAGCCGAGACAGCCGAGACAGTTCATGCTTGTGAGCAGACCGGTGGATCATCCTGATTGTCCGCCGAGATCGGGGTTTATCAGAGGGGTTTATGAATCTGTAGAGGTTATCAGGGAGGTGCCGGTTGTGAAGCCGCTGAGGAGGACGAGGTCGAGTGGTGATTGGGGGGAGCATGATGGCAAGGATGGAAAGGAGGCTGCGATCAGGTCGGCGAAGAAGGCGATTGAGGATGGGCAGGATAGTGAGGAGGAGGATGTGGAGATGGCGATTGAGTGGTTGATGGTTACCAGAAGTGACCCTGGCGGGAGTGTGCCGAGGTTTATGGTTGAGAAGGGGACGCCAGGGGGGATTGTGAATGATGCGGCACAGTTCCTAAAGTGGTTTGCCTCCCAGCAAAAGGGTGGTGATGAAGGGACCGTTGTCAACGGGAATCATGAAGTCAACGACGACGAGACCCTGAGCAAAGCTGGGGGTAAGAAGCTGGAACAACACCAAACCAACGGCTCAGTCGACGCCTCAGTGCTAAAACAACTCCGCGACACGGATCAAAACGGCGACGTCGTCCACGACCACAAAGACGGCGAGGTCACTCCCCCGAGCGGCTTCTACGGTATGATCGCCTCAGCCCTCGGGGCAGCCGGCTCAGCGGTAGCCTCTAGAGTCGCGACCCTCGCCGGCTCTACCATCGCCACAGAAGACGAAGAGGAAGGCCAAACCAACACCGACGACGACGACGACGACGACGAAAGCGACACTTCATCTGAACTATCCTTTGCCTCGGCATCAGAAGGTCATAGCAACACGCCACCACCACCACCACCACAACCACCAAACGATGATGTCACCACGGGCGAACACCTCTCCAAAGCAGACTCGAACCTCACCCTCTCATCTTCCTCTCTGCACTCCAACGACGATGCAGCCTCGCAAGCTCACACGTCCCAGTCGGCCTCGTTATCCCATCAACACGAAAAGGAGCTCAAGAAACTGCAGGACCGCATGAAGAAGGCGCAAGCCAAACTGGAACGCTCCCACCAGCGCCGTCATCACAACCACCACCACAAGGAGCAGGACGAGCAGAAGGAGCTGCAGGCGCTGCAGAAGCTGAAGGAGAAGCACGAGAGGGAGATTGCCAAACAGAAGGAGAAGTACGAGAGGGAGGTTAGGAGGGTGGAGGAGAGGAGGCAGCAGGAGGAGAGGAGGAAGGAGGAGAAGAGGAGGAAGCAGGCGGAGAGGGAGGAGAGGGCGGATATGGCGATGGAGCTGGAGAGGACGAGGGCGGAGAGGGACGTGGCGAGGAAGGAGATTGAGATTTTGAGGGGGCAGGTGGGGGAGCTGCAGAGGGAGAATACGATGCTGGTTGCGAGGTTGGGGAAGTTGGGGGTTGGACCTGCGGATATTTAGGGGGTTTCGGAGGGGGGGAATGGGGGGTTGTGTATAGATATAGGATAAGAGTAGAGCGAAGGGAAGCGGGCGTTGATTTGAAGTATATATTTGGGTTAAGAAAGGGATAGGTGTATCTATGGGTAGTGATATATAAGAGTTTATTGGCTGTTGATATGGAATCTTGATTGCCTTGGTTGACGGGTGCATGTCAAGCGTTTTATTTGGGGGAGATATCAGTGCTGAGGATAAGGTGAGGGTAAAAAAAAAAAAAGACATCACGACAGTGGAGAAAAAGGTGAAGCCCTCAGGGGGCAAAAGGATGTGGACGAGCTGGGAATCGAACCCAGGACCTTTCGCATACAGGTTGGGTATGCTAAGCGAACGCTCTACCAACTGAGCCACACGCCCCTTGGTGTTTTGATTGGTTCTTGTGTTCTGAAAATGGCATTATGGTTTGGACAAATATTGTGTGGAGAGAGAGAGAGATCAAAAAGAGGCGAAACTTTGTGTGAAGAAAAGGGAAGCGAGTGTCTCCATAGGAGACGTAATGCTGATGATGAAAGTCTTGCGACATGTCTTCATTCTCTATGTATATATATAAAAACAAGTAACAGTAGAAATCCGGTCCCCATCCCCCCCCCCAAAAAAACGCTTGTGGTATCAACAACAAACATTCAAATTTGCCCTTTCTTTCCCAAATGCAAAACCGATACAGATCTTGATATACGCAAAATCTGGGGAAATCTTCCCATCATGCCTCTCATTATCCATGTTATTCAGTGTTCCCTCTCCTTTTTACCCCACCACCACCTACACCACCACACCCTTCCCCTCCTATCCCCTCCCCTTTGTTCCTCCTCCTCCTCAACAGGCCTCGGATCACACCCCCTCAACCTGTAATCCCCCACCGTCCAAGCCATCACCACCACGGGAACACACACCCCCAGCGCCACCCACAGCAGCACCTCCACCGTCTCCTGGTAACTCCTCGCGATCGCGTTTCTTTCTGGACTCCCCCACGGGTACGAGTACGCCTCCTTCACGCTTCCGTAAATCTTATCTGCCTCCCCCTTGACCGCGTCCGGGAGATATTCTCGCAGTTTATTCGGGATCAGTTTCCCCCATATCGCTCCGCTGACTGCACTGCCGACGGCACTGCCGACTTGGACTAGTGTTAAAAACGCTGCGGTGGCCACGCCGACGTATTGATGCTGATTGCGGCCCTTGAGGTTGGAGCTAGAAGAGGCAGCGGCTTGCACGACAAGCTGGGTTGCCACGTGCATGAGCCCTGCTCCGGCGCCGAGAAACATTTGGGCGGTGTACAGGACCGGTTCGGTGACGCCGATCTTTCGGGTTTGGATCAGGAGTACGATGGCGAGGGTGTAGATTGCTGCGCCAAAGACGATCCATGGTTTCGGTCGGGGCTCCCCGCCGAGACGTTTGATGACTAGGCTTGCGGCGATGGCGGCGATGGTGGAGGCGAAGTTGAAGGTTTGGGTGATGGGGCCGGCGCGGGAGACGGGGAGGTTCAGTGCGACGAGGAGGTACGAGTAGAAGTAGGGCTGGACGGCGATGTAAAAGACGGCAAAGTAGAAGAAGCCTAGGAGGCAGCCGGCGACGAAGGTGCGGGATTTGAGGAGTTCTAATGGGAGGAGGGGGTGAGGGGCGCGGGATTCCCACAGGGGGAAAAGGACCAGAAGAAAAAGGCCGGTGAGGATCATGAGGATGATGTGGGGGTCGTGCCAACCTGTCTCGGAGCGGGAGACGAGGGTTAGAGGGATGAGGATGAGAGAAAGACCGAGCGAGAAGAGGAGGATGCCGATGCCGTCGAGTTCTTGGAAGAGGTTTCTTGCGGCTATTGTGATGGCCGGCCTTTTTCTATCGGTTGAAGAGGTGCTCATGGCACGCCTCTTGGGGACCAAGCCCAGCTTCTCTGCCTTGCGGCCGTTGATGAACAGGCTTAGTCCGAGAGGCAGGAAAGCCAGGGGAAGGATGATGGTCCAGATGGCGTATCCCCATCGCCATGTGCTCTTTGCGAGGAAGAGAGCAGCGATAGCGGGTCCTATCCAGACGGTCACTAGGAACGGGCTGTCCGGTAAACTAGAGAATAAAGCCCGGTTGAGGAAGTCGCTGGTGTCGGCGATGAAGACCTGTTGTAAGATCTGCAACCCGGTGAAGCCGGCCGCGTAGAAGATTTGCGCCGAGGCGTATGTCTCGACGTTTTGCGAGGCAGCCATCAGCATGTACCCCAGCACACAGAGGACGATGCAGATGGAGAAGGCCTCTAGCCGGCCAAAGACATCGGCTATCTTGGCCATAGGGGGTTTGATGACAGCTGCAGGCATCTTGTAAGCACTCATGTGTCAGTGTAAGGTACAGGTTGAAGAAGCATACCATTAACCACTCCTTGGACCACATAAACTGTCGATAGTAGCGAATGTTTGTTGAATGAACTGACGGCAAACGCGGAAAGCGAGTATGTAACTTGACCTTCAAGTGATGTGGTGAAGGCCATAAGAAAGATACTATTGCTCCCTGTCAGTATTGATTGTTCCGCTTGGCTCTCGAGAAGAAAAATACAACTCACCCCATATAAGCAACCACCAAGCCCCTTTTCGACCATAACCGAGCAACCGCCTCGATGCGCCGTACCCCGTCTTGAATGTCTTCCTCCCCCTCTGCACCGGGTGCTGTTGATATCCTCTCATCAACTCCATCATGAGAAGATATTGTCGCGCCATATTCTTCCTCAGCCCTGCTACCGAGGAGCGGCTGTGCGTCTGCCATGTTTGGCTCTGATGAAATGAACCGTATGTAGGTATGTACGTATGTCGATCTTATGCCGCGGGCAGTTTTATTCCCCTCCAGCCATCAGCGGAACCCCGGAAGGATGCTAAGAGTAAGAAAATTGTGTAACCGTCCCTCTCAGCCTCGAAAGGTTCATCTTCCGTCTCTTGGACAAACTTGAGGAAGATTTGAAGCAAAAGTGGGCGTCAAAAACACAAAGTGAGAAAGTCAGGCGGGCCCCGAATAAGATGAGCAAAAAGCCTGATCAGGTTAGGTGAGACAGGCAGCCGCTCATTATTCGGCGCACTTGAGAAACTCCTCACCTAAACCCCAGTGATCAGCAGAGAGGGCAGTGAGCCGGCGCTGAATGGTTGCTTCGCCGCGACATATATGTCTCGTCTGTTCGGTGTGTGGTTGGTGGTATGGTTGGTTACCTAGGTATGCTGCCTGAACCCCTCGCGCACTCTCACTCGAAAAGACAGTTTCAGATGTTGTGAAATCCCTGGAAAAGGTGAAAAGGTTCGGTCACCCACCCACACACCCCTCCAATCCATCTCTCAATCTTGTCTCGCAGCGTGCTCATGCGCTGGAGCGAATGCGTAACATTTTCAGAGGGAACTTGACTCTGTCCCCCCCCCCATGGGAACTTCGGGGACCAAACAGACGAACCAAGGGCCTGACGGTGGAGTCAGACCACGGGAAGAGGGGAGCAAGCGACATTGCCTGAAGGCCCCCTTGCAAGTGAAAGCGTGGTGTGATTGGTCAGATGTTATCAATCTGATCTGATAACGTTATGACGTGGCGACTTGCAAGGGCATCCTCGCCTGTCTGGCCAGCTGCAATGACGGAGATGGTATCCCAAAGCCGATATAGGCCGCTGTAGTAGTATTGTCCTTATAAGAGACCATGTTACCAGCCTTCGACTGCTGTAGAGAAGTTGAAAGAGATGCGATTTCCCGAATCTGTCATGCCATCATGTCCCTGCCCAATGTGGGTTCCCGCTCGCCTTGGCCCTGGTCATGAGCATTGGCAAGAAATGGAAGTGTGACCATCTGTCCTACACCAAGACGAATAGATGACTAACGATGAGATTTTACTTCAACGATGACCCCGATCACCGGTACTTCACAACGGCTTTCAACCTCTGAACCGCAACACCGTTGGAATCCAGGAATCCAAAGTGGCTCTCGCTTCCACTTTTCCCACTTTTAGTCTCCCCGTCCTCACAGCGGGCCGTTCCGCCTACAGAACATGCCCCGATCAAAGAAAGCCGGAGGAGCAACAACATAAAAAGGATATATTTTGTCATCTCACATACCACCACCCCCTCCCTTCCTTCCACCCCAAAACCAAACCCAGAACTGCGTACATAAACTACATCAAGTTCATATCACCACCACCCACCCACCAACCGACCGCTAGCTATACAAAAAAGAAGACAAAAAAAGTGTGAAAAAAGAACCATGTACTTGTAAAATCTGTTATCAAAAAGAATTATCCTCCGCTCTTCCCCCTTTCCCAACCAACAAATCTCTCCTCCCAAGTAAATCAACCGACCGAAAAGGAATTGAAAAAAAAAGAAAAAAAGAAGCAGAATGGTATCTCATCCCAAACAAGAATTTATATATCCTCTCCTCCTCCCTCTTTCCAACAAACCAAAGTTGCGTCACTCCCTTCGAACAAGGTAAGACAAGAAGCTAAAATAAAAATAAAAAAAAAGACAGAAAATCAGTGTGTAAGAGTATAAGTAGGAGGGCGGGGTATTCGAGATAAGAGATAAAATGTGTCAAGTCGTTGACGAGGAAAGCGGATTCAAATCAATAGGCAACGATCAGAAAGAAAAAAAAAAGAAATCGCAACGCCCAGTATGCTCCCGCTCCTACCAGATCCTCCAAACAAAAAAACACACCTCAACAACCCCAAGCAAAACATACTACAGCAGGGGAGGGAAGGATCCTAGGCTTTTTCCCACCTACTACGCCTCCTCCATAATCCCCCCCTCCCCACCCCCCTCCTCCCTCCACTCCCTGCTCTTCTCCGTCAGCTTCTTCACGCCAGAGACTCTGCCGGCCCACAGGCTCTCGATTGGCGTTCTGAAAGTAAACGCCCTCTGACTTGAAATCACCCCGATGGCCTGCAGCACCGCCTTCCTGGAATCTCTCCCGAACACGGCAGGGTGGTTGATCCATTCAAGACTGCTTTCCAACTCTGCATCGAGCGCGGCGACCGTGTTGGTGTCGATGCCGGCTGCAGTGCCCATTCCTCCTAGACCAACTCCTAGACCATCGGCAGATCGGGAGCGCGAGATTTGCCCTGGCACTGGCGGGAAGCTGCTTGAGGATGAATGGTTGCCCGATGTAGGGGAGGGTGTGTTTTTCCTGTCCGGGGTTCCGGCGCCAGGTGAAGCGCCGTCGCCGGGGTGGGGGGTCGATGGTTGGGATTTGTTCGATCCTGAAGGAGGCATGGGTGGGACGGGTGGAAGGCCGCCTTTGCCGAGGCCCTTGAGGATGGAGCGGGTTTCGTTTAGGAGGGTGTGAGCTCTGTCGTGTTGTCCTCGGGATACCAAGGTGAGTGCTCGGGTCAGCATGTCCGAGGTGAGGAGCTCCATTCTTCGCTGGACGATGTGTGGATGAGGAGGGATAGGTTGGGAATTGTTCCAGGACTTCTTGGAGTTGGATGCTGGCAACATGGTGATTGCCAACAAGCTAGGCCGGGTGTGCTGGGAGGTGCCGTCACGGAGAATATCGCCCCATATCAGCTCGGCTTGGATCAGTGGGACTTCCTCTACCGAAACAGTTCGTTGCTCGTCTTGGTCCATCGGCCCGCCGAGGGCTTCGAGGCCAGAGACAATGTTATCCCAGGGGTCCTGGGGAAGTTGCTCCTGCGAGGCGTTATCGGGGATGATGACGAGCTGGACGAGAATATCGCGCTTGTCACCAAAGCGGAGGTCACCAATCGAGGCTTCGGCGTCGCGCCCGGTGGCGCGCTTGGTGATTTGGAGGGCACCGGAAATCTTGTGGAATTTCGCGGGTGAGCCCTCGGGGAGTTTGAGCTTGAGCTTGACGTTTTGGTGGGAGAGGGTTTGCATGGCGCCGAGGCAGCCGGCAAGACACTCTCGGAGCATCATCCAGTCTTTTACGTATGTATATGACGCTTTTGTCCGGGTAGACAACTCGATCATGGTGTCTGGCTTGTGGGTCATACCCAGGCCAAACGAGTGGATGGTGATCTTGGCCGCTTCGGCTCTTGACACTACGAAGTCGACGCTATCGGCATCTGAGGTGGAGGCATCGCTGATGAGCATGATGGTTGCGATGGGGTTGTTGTACTTGCGGCCCATGAGCAGGTCCATGGCCACGTTGGCGCCCTCAACGACATCAGCGCGGTGGCTCTTTTGGCCGACTGGCTTGATCGAGTTGAGGACATTGCTCCAGCCGGGCCATGCCTTTGTGGTCATGCCGACGATAGGAACGCCACCGCCGGACGACCCAAAGGTTACCAGGCCCATGCGGTCACGGTCGCCCAGGGTATGTACCATGAAACGAAGGGCATCGCGAACGAGGTTGATCTTAACTCCCTGCATTGACGCCGAGATTGGCACCACCACCACAACATCCACCGGCACATGAATGGACGGGAGAAGTGGGCTCCGCGCAAAGTTGGTGTACTCTGTTGGCGCAGTGGTGGCCGACTTTGCGCCGCCCCACGACGAAGCCAGGGAAGATACCCGTTGCGGTCGACCGGAGCCGGGTGTGTTTCGCCAGTCATCTTCATCCGTTTCTGAGAACTCGCCACGGTCATATTCTGGGCTTCGTACAGGCGAAGTCTCAACAGCGTTGAGGTCCAAAAGAGCCTGCTTCCACAGCTTAAGGTGGTTACGGCTCTCAAACCGCAGGTGGAACTGAGGTAGCTCTGCCACTGACAAACTGAGTGTCAGAATATTCTCATCCATATTGCCGCTGTAGGACACATCGTTGAGATGCTTCTTGATCAAGATGGAGCCCTTGAGTGTGCAGCGCGAGCTCTTTCGTGGTGCATCTTGGTCTTCCCATTGTGATGGCTGCTGTGATGTCTTCTTCTCCTTTACGCAGATGAGCATCTCGGCGAACAGGAAGCACTCCAGTTCTTGCCATGATACCTTGTCCTTGCCCACACGGAGGGTGCCGTATAAGCGGAGCTTGCCAAACCTAGAGTTGTTTATTAGCACATCTTCTTTTGAGACCCATTCTTCGGAACAACGTACCGGCTGAAGTCCAATCCGTGCCAGTTATCCACTCGGTTGCGCAGGTTCTCCGTCATCTCAGCCAGCACCTCTGCCGACTCATACGGGTAGAATCGTGGCGCACTTTGCGCTGGTGAAGGCGCTCTATGGAACTGCTCTTCCGGCCGTGGCGGCGCCAGCGGTGGGGGTGCGGCTTGCAGATCCTCTGGGTCGGGCCGCCACTTGATGTCTGGCACTTCCACCGTCACCAAGCAAGTGAGTGTTTGCTGCTGTCGTGACCTCGTGATAGTGGGGAATTCTGACCGCACCGTAACCGTAGGCGCAGGAATGGGATTTCGTGTTACTGTGCGTGGGCTAGCAAGTGTCGTCTCCATAGCCTGGACATCATAGTCGTGTCTTCGTGGTGGTCCGCTCTGTGTCGTCTCTGGGTATCCTCCCGACGAGGCGACACCCGTCGCCTCGCTGTCACTCCGCGCATGTCTTGGTGCGTTGTAGCGGTGATCCGAAGGAGGCGCCTCTCGACTATCCCGGCTGTCTCGCTGGCTGCCGCGAGGAGCATCTCGGTGGCCGTTAGATCCACCGCCAGGCCGCGCACTCGACCCCCGGCTCTGCGGCCTTCCTTGATCGTCCCAGTGCTGTGTCGTCGGAGTGGGAGTTGCCTGTGATCTGGTGTCATTTACTGACGCTGCGCGCACCATGTTGCTGATCTTCTCTAAAAGCACCAAACAAACGCTGGGTCAGTACCAACCTGCTTCCATAATCGCATTCGTTCTTCGACGTCCTTACCTATATCCAGCACGTTTCCGCCGCGGCTGGTGTCCAGATGGAGCGGCGCATTACATGTCGGGCAGAACTGTGAATCGAACTCCCGGATAAACTCGTAGAAGCACGCCTCGTGGGCCACGTGGGTGCACGAGAACTGCAATATCCTCTCGCCGCGAAGCGTGTGTTCCAACGGCTCCTCGCAAACTGCACACTCGCTCCCCACAAAGGTGCGCTCCCTGCGCGAACGGGTCCTGTCCGAATTCATGACGCCGTGTGTCGAGATGGATCTGGAATTGCTTTCGCGCGACTTGTTGGAGCTGATCGAAGCCGTCGAGCGATGCGATGGCGCGTGGAGTGTCCCAGATGCAATCGAGAGGCCTAGAGAGTGGCGAGAGAATGTGGATTAGCCGTTGTTCACCGGTTGTGGATATCTCTGCTACTTGGTGGCAAGCCACGGCGCAGAAACCTCGGTGTCGAGTCTACCGGCCTGACTGGCAGAGTACGGCCGTGATGAATACGGCGCAGTCAAATCAGGACGGGGGGTCACCACCGAGACCCAGCGAGGGGCATCTTTCCAAAAGACAAACAGACTGACTGACTGACTGGCAGACAGACAGACAGACAGAGAAACGCAAGGGGACGGGGACCTACTCTTCTCCGGGTACAACGGCGCCCCGTAAGACCTCGCAGCGCTATTGCTGCCGGTGTAGTAGTTCTGGTTCGACGGGCCAAAGTCTGTTCTCCAAGCGCCGCCGCCACCAGACCGCACCGTCGCCGAGTCGGAGCCTAGGTCAGATAGTCCTGCCCGTTCGAAATTGTCGTGGTTCCTTCGCTGGTGCTCCGTCGCAAAACCCTGGGTCTTCTTGGCGTGCGATCTATGCGATCTGCTGAACATGTGTATATACGAGGCTGATATCCCGTGCTCTTCTCTCTCAACTGAACTTCTCGTTCTTTCGGTTTTGTTTGTGGTTCGTCGGCCAGCTGCAGGTCTGCAGTGTATCGTTCGAGTGGCTCGAGTGGTGCCTGCGGGCGAGGATATGCGGCACTAAATCGTCGACGGCGTCCAAGTCTAAGTCGTTTTGGCTTTTCCCGGGAGATCTGCTGCCTGTTGGCCGGTAGTTGTAACAGACTATTAAAGTATGCTACTCCCGCCCCGTTTCCCGTCCGTTCCAGAGGTCCCAGAAGATTATCAGTGGGAAGGATGTCGTACAATCTTTGGTCGATCGTTGGATAGGGGGGGCCCTGTTGTTTCAGACAGGTGTATCAACAATGCGGTAGAAGATGCCCAAGAATCAGGCAGGGCATGGCTGCGCAAAAGTAATAATACAGTTAATTGCCTTGTAGATGGACCCTGGCAAAAGGGCAAATCGGTGGGTTTTTTTGGTCGGGTGGTTTTGCTTGGTAGAGAGGCCCTTCAAGTGGTCGGTTCCTGGCTGAGAAGCTGTCGAAGGTCCCGTGGACCGAACTAAGAGCGCCTTGGCGCGTCTTCAGCGGCTGTGGATTTCTCTTCAGCACGTCTGCAGCTCAGCAAGGAGGAATGGTGATTTGTTCCGACGCAACGTCACGGTGTGCTCGAGACGGGAGGTTGGCTGCACGAGATATTGAGAACGTGTAGCATGTGTCGGGAGGAACAGCGGGATGGATGTACGCGGGGTGTCCGGGTTGTGTGCGTTGCGGACTGGACGTCGTGGGTGTCTGGTGTGACTGGAGGTGTTGAGCAGCAGCCCGTCTCTAGGTCTCGGGGTGGTCCGGTCTCGACGGGAAGGAAGCAGGAGGAACAAGTCACTGCGGCGTTTCGTTTCCTCGGGTGAGATTCGAGAACAAGAAATCCGGATTCTTGGACCGCAATTTTCTCAGGGGGAAAAAGGGTGAGCAGCAGAAAGGAAAAAAACATAAAAATGGGGTCTTAGCAACTTCTATTAAGACGCTCTCAATATGCACATGAGGAGAGCGCTCAGGCAAAGAACCACCGTTCCTGACCTTTCGCTGAGGGGAGAGACAGTCTTTGGGGTGATGGGAACGTGGACGGGCTCTTAACGCTAATTACGGATAGGGGATAAAAGGTATCAGCCCTGTCCATGTCCCTGGTCCTGTTGCTTCTGCAGTGGGGTTTGCTGCTGAAGTGATGGCGCCGATGGCACGACGACAGAGGTCCAGAAAATGGCATTGCAGGGGTCGCTTTGGGCAACTGTTTTTGACCTCTCTCCCTTTCCAGCGCCAGGATTCAAACCAGCAGGGGGTCACCGTTTATTATTATGACGACGGATGGGTAACGGTTATCTGACCGTTTTTCCCCCCTCCCAAACACCCACCAACTACACTACAAACAGCACAGAATATAGGATTTCAAGGAATCATACACATGGCGTCGTTCCTTCATGCTGCTGGTCTGTGCCTCCGGGGAGAGACAAAGCCATTCTTCCTGGTTGGAGCGCGGCCAGACGACAGACTCAGACACCTCCCCCGGACCTAGACACGGCACGTGAGGATGGAAGCAGGGCGGATTTCTGAGTCTCTGACTGATGATCCCCGTCCTTGCGTCCCTACTGTAGTGTTGTGCCTGTGCAAGCAAGGCATCCTTGATTTATATCGGCGCCATATCATGATGTGTAATGAGATGGAGCCTCGACCTGCAAAATAAGGGGTCCGGGCATTATGTCCTAGGAAACAACAGCAATAAAGACTGTCTCCATACATGCCCCTGGGATCGAATGTTATGTATCGACGGTAAGCTCCGCAATGGCTGTTCTTTAATGTCTCTTTTTAACTTCACGAGATGATGATTTGCGCCTGATGATTCACGTCAATGCAAGTCAACGAACCGAAGAACAGCTGGGCGGAGGGGCGATCATTGCTAGCACGTGGCAGAGCTCCCGCTGTGGAGACGGCAGCGCCCACCCTTCGGTCACGGACATGCCGTCACCAAAGATAGCGCGTGTGCTAGCTGAGGTGGGATAGAAACCGAGATCACGAAGTCTGTCTGTAAAACTTCATTCGAGAGCTGTACAGTAGCAGCAGCTTGCCCTTGAAGTGATGAAGATGACAACCCACATGGCCGCCAAGCTGGGTGTGTGCACTACAGGCAAGCCACTTCGTGCATCAACCACGATTGCCCCACTTCTATGGTGTCTTACACCCAACCACCCAACCATGGTAATCATGGTTACTGGTGCGGATATGGGTACCTAGTGGTGGCTCACAGAAGCGTCGTTGACCGTTTCTCAGCCAGGAGAGCGTGAGCTCTTGTCCTGGTACGCCGTGGACAAAATAATTGGTACTGCAAGCTAGGATCACACCTTAAAATAGTAGAAAAAGGCCTATTAACTATCTTTCAATACTGTATTCCCTCTTTGCAGTACCAGTTTTTTTGTCCAGGACGTGCCTGGTCAACGATAAATGACGCCCAACTCCGCCGCACCAGTGCGCATGGTTGTGGTACAGTGAAGTCATGATGTTTCCTAGAGGGTGGGGTTCTGCAAGACTTGTATCCGCATCGTTACTTCGTAGGAAGGTTGAGAGCATTACGCCGCCAACGAACTTGGTTGAAATATCCACTCAAGCCTTGCTTTCTTGGTCAATGGTGACTTGGTTGACGTAGAGCCTTTGGTGTCAGACGAAGAAGAGCCGTTCTGATGGCTCCCAATGATAGCAAGCATTTCCGTTTCGAGAACCGATAGTGTGGGTACTTTCTGCAGGAGTGCTGCTCACAGTATGAGCATGCATGGAAGCATCGGTGGAACAGGAGAGAAGAGAAGCCGGAGTGTGGCCCAGCTATCTGGCCGGCCGTTTCTTGTGCCAGCTCGCTTCTACTCAGGTCGCCTAACCTTGCCGGCGGATTCACCGAGGCCTGCCGGGTGATGACCTTGTTCCCGTCGTTTTGTAACGTCTTTTGGCTGTGTCGTGTGCCGGCAGCTAGGAATAGAAGCTTCAGCCTCCATCGTATGGAAGGGGCCTTCGAGTTCCAAGACTCTGAGGCAGAGGCGAAGAACGTCCCGTGTGCGTGGATCCTTCCCAAACTTGAGCTGAACTGGCCTGGGCGAAGCCAGCCAATACCAAATCTTCATCAATCACTTGCAGCATCATCCCGTCTCACCCACGTCGCTGGAAAGCCGAATCGGATCCCGTCCTGGGTTGTGGTTTGTGCCACCCAATGCCGAGCTTGTAAACTTGACACAGAAAAAAGAACCCACTATGTAGCATCGGTGCGCAGTATTGAACGTCGCAATCTTCAACTTGAGCAGCTTTTTCTTTTTGTCCGCTTACCCCTTTCTTCCCCCCACCCAGAAAGCAATGCTATCGTTTTGTTGAAGAATTTGCCAGAACAGCAGGTCGTCCTGCCCTTTGCCGCCGAGGCGCATCCTCTCTCAGGCACAGACAGGCGGGGTAAATTTCCCAGAGGCAATTATTCTTGCCAGTGGCTTCTGTGGGGGCGTGAGATAAGGTTCTTGAATCCTTCCCTCAGCAGAGGCCGCCTTGGATGGCTGAAGGGGCTTGTTGGCTTGTTTCGTTCATCAGTGATGCAATGAGGCCCAAAAGGGAAGGTCTGCTGTTCCGTTTCTTCACGTTTTCTTGGAGGCATCATGATTTGCTGTTGACCGCCAAGGTCAACTTGCAGGAAGCATCTGATATGATGACGGCTAGAAGCTCATAGCAGCAAGCCTGTCAGCGTTCACGGTAAGATTAGCCCCTACCAGAGCTCTCAGGGAGCTCACGGTGGCTTGACGATATGGTAAGCGCATTGCATATTGCACGTGTGAAGGGAGAGTGGTGCTCTGATATTGCTGGTGGCTTGCAGCATAGCGATGTTGAGAGCAAGGCAGGGGTGCCAGGGTGAGATGTTTGTTTCTCGTTATGAGGCTCGAAATCTTGAAGTCCAGATATTACTCGTCTCCCTGCTCCCAGAGGGCTGGACGATTGGTTGATATCATTTGAGCTTTGCTTGATGCCGACGCCTAGCTGAGAACCCCGAAGAGGACTGTTCTTTGATTGCTTGAGGATCTAACTGACAGATCAGTGTGACCACCACCAGCGAAGTGGAATTTTGTAAAAGCCAAAACCCAAGCCGTCGATCAGACAATTGATGGGGTTGGGCCAGCTCCTGAGTTCAACGGTTTGAGATCGGCATTGTCGGGGACCCTTGCGGCTCATCTCAGATCGCCCCAGATCGCCGACCAGGTGCTCACAGGCAAAGAGCCGTGATAGAGTGATGGTTATACATTACCTAGTGTTTATTTTCCGTAGTCTAGAAGTCGAACGGCTCCGTCCAGATAACGGTGGACAGGAACAGCCGCCTGGGAGCCGACCACCGACCGTTGCGGCGCGTACCTGGCATCAAGCTCGGTTAATAGAACCCCCTGCCGCTCTGGGAGCGCGCGTCTGCGGTACCATTGCCACCAGCCGCGGCGAACGATTGGAGGTTGCGGGGGAAGAACAAACTGAATGGCGCGAGGATTCAGTGGACTTTGGTTGCAATGCATGCTGCTGAAGGGACCTGTTTGGTGCAACATAAATCATTTCTGGTCTGTGCGTCAGAGCTCCCCCGGACCCAAAGGTTTCTGAAGCATCCCCCACCTCCGTTTCATGGCCCTTTTGAGGTGATACCATCACAGGGTCCTCAGACACCACTGCAGGTATCATGGAGCTTTTGTGACAGTGGTGTTGCACGACTTCCTGTTTGGGCAGCCATCGTCCATCAACCTCGACCGACGTCTTTCGGTGACTGTATCTTCTCGCGATTCAAGATGGTTACATTCGCCGGTGTAGCACAACCCCAGGGGACCTTTCGGAGGAGAGGATCGGATTGCAAACCTTGACGGCCGGTTGAGCTCGCATCCATCCACGTTGCCCACCGCCCCGCAAGTGAGACTGTCATCGGCAGAAAGACCGCCGGCCGATGGAGTGGCAATATCAACGATGTACCCTCACTGCCGACTGGCGTCTTGTCTGCTCAAATTGCCAGGTTACTAGTCCCGCTCAGACATTGCAACCAAGTGGAAAAGCCCATGGCCGTGCGTGGTCAACCAGAACAAGAACACGTTTTGTTTCTCATGCCGGCCATGTCGCTTGGACATTTCACCTTTCGAGCGCATCTCTCGGCATCACAAACCTAGGCCAGACACTGCCCGTTCCGGCAGGCCGGCCCCTCTCTTCACATGAGAGTCCCCAATCAAGAATGAGGGGAGACGAAAGCAAGTCAAGCTTGCGAAGGTGAACAGAAGAGAGGAAAAACAGAAAAAAACCACCGTGCTCTGCATACTCTGTTATGCATGCTGCAAGCACGGTCTATGTTTCCCTTCCCGTCTTTGCGAATGCCGCACCAAGATTTGTTCGATCTTGAGCCCAAGAGGGGCTTTCTCCAGTGTCTAGACTACAACGGGCTTAGAAGACTCTCACTTAAACCTCAAGTGTGTGTGTCTGTGTGTCAACCAAAGAGTCTGTTCGCTCTGTTGACAGCCAATGTTCCGTCGACGAGCATTAGGGGACCAAGATTGAAGGCAAACCGGGGACGGCATCTGATTACCGGCATTCAAGGCTGTTGTGTCTGTTCTCGCCCCCGCCGCGATTTTCGCCATTGCGGGGGATGTACCGTCGTTAAGCATCTTGCATTCTCACCGCTCCCTCAAGTGATATTCGATCTGGGTCCTTTCCTACTGCCCGTGGTAGTATTGTGATGGAGGGGCAAGTGTTGATGAATGTTGAACTATATACCTCACTTCGTATGATATCGTTTCAAAACGCCACGGTGATCGCTTAGCCACTTCCTCCAACCTCTTCAATTTGGATCCACCACCATTGATATCAAGGCAGGGCTTTGCTCACCTCTAGCTTGGCCTAGCAAGGCGGCCACGAGGGCGGCAAAGATGAAATCCCACATCCATACCCCTCTTCTTCACGGGCACTAGACGGCAGCGCCATCATGGAATTACGATCAAGCAAGAGCTATGCTCCATACGCAGTCACCGAGCCCGTGCGCTTGCAGTACCAAGCCAGACTATTCCAAACCATGACTTATACGGCCTCAACGAGGTCTACTGGTCTTTTCTATTCTCGCTATGACCTGTGACAAGAACATCATGCTTTTATATCTTTTGACACGGCAGGGCAAGGAGTGGTAGCGAACTAGTGGCAGCAAGAGGCTTTACGTCAAAGCCATGAGCCTGGAACAGAGGGCGTCACTTCCAGACAACTCAGCCTCCGTTTCACTAGCGGTAGGACTGGTGAGGATGGTGGTGTGAAACGAGCATATGTCGGGACCGAGGTAGGGGCAAAAAGCGGCAAAAGATACCTTACCCAAGAACCTATATACAAGCCACCAAGACATAGGCAGATGCCCGAGCTTACCTGGCAGTTCAGAGTCCAAAAGCACATGAAACATGATGGCGGCCGTGGGAGAAGCCAGTTCGAAGGACTCTGCTTCATTCTTTCCCCAGCATGCATATCATTATTAGATACACATCTACCGCTAGCCGCTCTTGAGCCCAAAGAAAGAGGAGAACAGAAATACCTCCTGAGCCTCTATTCCCACGAGGTTTCCTGTTATGGCCCTCTGGACTGGAGGTCGTACGCAAACATATCAACAACACACAGTAATATCTACCTTGAGCAGTTATGAAACGAAACAAACAAAACCGATATTAATGTATCAAGTACCCAGAGAATCAGAGGCTGCCAAGGTTTGGAAAAAAAGCCCAGATAGCCTCATTCCCCCCATCAGGCACCATGTCCTTGACCTTCCTGAATAGTAAATCCGAAGTTCAGGCACGCTTCTTCATTCATACACAAAAGGTTGTGTATATTTTAGATCTACCCAATCTTACCTCGGAACCATTCCAACCGCCCCATGCAAAACAGCAGTAATGTATCCGCGTTGTCTGGAACTCTTCTTCTCGCGCGCGCATACACACACAGGTGGGTAGGTAGTTCCAGCCTCAGCATAAGTCTTGATCGCCGCCGCTGAGATACCTTATTCCCCTAACCTAACCCCCACATATTTTCAGTCATCGTCATCATCATCATCATCACCAACAGAGACATGTGTGGATGTTTCTGATAAGACACACACACACACACACACACACACACACACACGCAGTTCTTCATCATAACACGAGACCGAAGGAGAGAGAAAGCGATAATGCCCACCCACCCAGCTGTTTTTGAGGCAGCACAAATCTCACAGTTCATTGCGAAGAAGTAAGTCAATCACCATCATGATCATCACAAGACCCAACCAACCCAAAAAAACTCTCAAATCTAAAAACTGGGTATTCTTTTTCAAAAAAAAAAAACGGATCTAAGAAGCCTCTTCGCCCAAAATAATCCTGAAGGGAAGGGGGACGGTCGCCATGGCTTTGTAGGGGGTAATGTATGTAAACAAGTAAACAAGCAAGGAAAAAGAAAACCGAACAGGGACGCCCATTTGCCTCCCGACGCCTTTTCTTTTTCTTTTTCTTTTCCTTTTTTTCGCAAAACCCTTCCCCCCCTTTTCTCTCTCTAGCAAAAGAAAGAAAAAAGAAAGAAAAAGGGAATCTATGAGTCTATCGCTCTCCCAACTATTCTCACACACATCTCTCTTGTCTGTGTGCTCAAAGGTAAATCATGTCGTCACGCGCAGCTGTCACGTTTCGTCAGTACTGATGATAGAGAAAAGGTAAAGAGAATAAAAAAAAAACTTACGGCCAGTACCGATCCACTTCACGGGGATGCCAGTGAACTCCTCAATGAACTTGACGTAAGCCTTTGCTTGCGCAGGCAGGGCGTCAAAGGTCTTGACCGCAGTGATGGGTGTTTGCCAGCCCTCAAACTCCTTGTAGACAACGTCGAGAGAGTCAAGGTAGTCGAGGTCGGCGGGGAAGTGCTCGAGGATCTCGCCGGTCTCCTTGTCCTTGTAAGCGACGGCAACCTTGATGGTGGGGAAGCTGTCTAGGATGTCAAGCTCTGGGGCAAGTTGTTAGTATCAAGTCGGAACAATTCCGGCGTGTAGAAGAAAAACTCACTGGTCAAGTTCCAGGATGTGTAGTTGTTGATGAGCTGAGAGTACTTCAGCACGACAAGGTCAAGCCAGCCGCATCTCCGTCTCCTGCCGGTGGAAACACCCCATTCGCGACCAATCTCCTGGAGTTTGGTGCCGGCCTCGCCGAGGTCCTCGGTCTTAAAAGGGCCGCCGCCGACTCTGGTCTGTTAAGAAGTCAGTACTCATACCATATACATGATTCGCGGTAACGGGAGACGTACGGTGTAAGCTTTTACAACACCAATGACCTCCTTGATCTGCTTGTAGTCCAAGGCAAGACCAGTGACCGCACCGCCGAAGCCGGTGTTGCTGCTGGTCACATATGGGTAGGTACCGTAGTCAATATCCAGCATCAGGGCGTTAGCACCCTCCACCAAAAGGTCGCGTCCGCTCTTCTGGGCCTGGTCGATGAAGTTGGGGCCGTCGCAAACGAATCTAGGGAGCAATTTCCTGTACTCGCGGAAGCGAGAGATCTCCTCCTCAACATCGTACTCGAAAAGGTCGCCAAACTGCTTCTTGTACCCCTCAGCCAACGTGCGCAGCTTCCTGTCAAAGACATCCTCCTTGAAGATTTCGTGAATGCGGACACCCTTGCGGCTGGCCTTGGTGGCATACGAAGGGCCGATACCGCGGCCGGTGGTCCCGATCTTCTTGTTTCCTTCTAACTGGGCCTCCTCGGCTCTGTCGACGGCGGCATGGAGCGTGAGGTTGACGTGGGCGCGGTCGCTGATGAGGATCTTCTCCCGGACGTGCTTCAGACCCTTCTCCTCGAGCGCATTGAGCTCCCTGAAGAAGGCCTCGACGTTGACGACGACGCCCGAGCCGATGAGGTTCTCGCAGTTGGCGTTGATCAAGCCTGATGGGAGCAGGTGGAAGCTGTTGGTAGAAAACACAAAAGGTCAATTCGCTTGTCGTCGGATAGTAGTCAGGGGCATAATAGGGATGTCTCCGTACTCGTACGAAACGCCATTGGCACTACACAAACAACGCCGTTCCCGTTAGCCACTCAATGTTCCTTCCACAACAGCGAGAACCTCCCAGTGGGGACTTACACAACCGAATGGCCAGCATTGTGCCCGCCGGCAGCGCGGGCACAGATCTGGGCCTTCTGGCAAAGGATATCGCTGAGCTTGCCTTTGCCCTCGTCACCTAAATGTTAAGGGTTAGGGTTAGCAGCAGTTCCGACCGCAAATTTTCGTCTGGCCGTAACGGTGGTCCAGACGAAAAAAAGGTGACATCTAGAACATACCCCATTGGGCACCAAGAATAATGGTAGTCGGCATGGTGAGATCGTTATGTATGGCAACACTTCTGCTGCTTTCAGTCGCGGGATTCCTTTTGAAATCAAAAGGAACTCTCAGATTTCGTTGTGTTTTGCGATTCTTCAAACAATTGGAGCTGTGAGACGAGGCGAATTGAGCGCGGGGTTTTGTGGTGGGGTCTACCTGAGTCACTAAGAGTGGGAAATGCTTACTGTACGGTACAAGAAACTTGGCACCTCAATTGATATCCGGGGTAGAATGGAGACGTAAAATCACCCTGTGCAACGGGGGTGTATTTCAATTGAAAAACAGTCAAAAGGGCTCACGGGTGACCCTGTTTGCTTTGGAATATTTACATACCGCGGCGGTTGGGTGCAGGCGAGCGCAATCGCAACCGCGGGGCAAGGGGGCGGCTGAGGGGCAATCCGGCAGGCCCGTCCATTAAATCCCTCTGCTGACATTTCATCTCATCTATCCTCCGAAACCGGTTACACATCTATTGAGACTGCTGATAAAATAGCAAGTATCGCCATGTTCTCACTCACAAAGGATTCATAAAGCCCTTCGCGATGAAACATTACGCTGGGCTCAAATCGCTTTCCTCAACAACCCACTTGTCCCGCTGAAAACAAACCTGACTGGTTCAAACTACGTAACTTCTTACGCAGAAGTTTGCTTCCCCAGTAAGTCCGGTTGTCTTGGCAACAATATTGGCTTTACGTCGTGGAATAAAAATAGAGACTGCTAGACATTATCTGGCCTTAGAAAACATCGATTGCAACGCATGTGGCCTCATTGCTGACTGGAAGCATATGTATGGCTCAGCTTCGACCACAGAAATCAACCAAGTTGTAGAACAGATCTCATTCCTGTAAGTCATCTGTCCCCGAGGTACAACCAAGGGAGGCATATATCTTGGTTGAGGCCTGGGCCCGATGAAGGTGAAGGTGATAAGCATAAAAAGCTTTGAACATTGTAGACGGGTCCGTGACGGCGTCGAGTCGATTTAATGGGCGTTAGCAGGATGAGTAAGTAGAGCACAAGGAGGGTGCAGAAGAAACAGAAATATTCTTGATCACATGTACATGCATATGAGAAATATATATACCAAACAACACCGAAGTTGTCCTCAATCTCAAAGAAAGTCACGGCCCCAACCAAACGCCCAACTAAAGTTCCACAAAACCATCCATCATGGACACGAAACAGATATCATCAAACCATGACAAACTTGAATAAAACATGACCACACATGATCTAGTATCTCCTCCTCCTCGTAGCCCTAGCCTGAGCAGAAGCAGTCTCCGTAACCTCCCCCTCCGTTGAAGTAGCACCACCAGCCCCAGTCTCCGTCACGGTAGCGGTATCCGTCCCCGACGTGCTCAACTCCTCCGTCGCAGTGGCTTCCGTCAAAACATCAGTAAGCGTGGCCGTTTTAGTCTTAGTAGAACTGATCTCATCCGTAACCGTCGTCACCACATCAAACCCCCCCATCACCCGCCAAATCCGGATTCGCAGCAACAATCCCCGGCGGAACAACCGGCTGCTCCAAGTTCCCTCCCAGCAACAAATTGTTCAAATTTAACCCAGCCAGTTGTGCCGTTAGCGCAGCCTCCAGGCTCCCGAATAACTGCCCCTGAAATCCACCAAGTCCAAGCCCAGCATTGCCGCTGAGGAGCAGTCCTCCTGCGGTTCCAAGGCCACGTTGAAGAGCCAGGCAGTTGGTCGGAAGTGAGTCGAGCGTGTCGACAAAGATGTTTTTCTGGTTTGGGAGGATGATAGAGGCTGGATCGTCAAGGACAAGACCGAGGGAGGAACCGAATGTTGGAGCGGTGATGCCGAAGGGCAAGAGGAGGGACTGATTTAACAAGTTGAGATTGCCAAGGTCGGGGAGTGAGCCATCTGCCGAGGCCGGGAGGTCGATGAGATTGATTTGGCGGCGGCTGTTTCTCTTCTGGCTGTTGTTCCCGGTGGAGCGAACAGAAGGGGAGGTAATGGGCTGGATGGGAGAGCCGAGATCAAGAGAGGTGGCCCTTGCAGGCTGGGTTGGGTCTGGGGAGGGAGAAACAGGGGAAGGAGTGGGTTGAGCCGCGCTGCCGGCGTTGCTCAGTGAGGAAGAAGTCGGTGTGGGCTGGGGGAAGAGAGTTGATTTGGATTCAGCCAAGGTGGCTGTGTCTGTCTCGCTGGTTATGTTTGAAAGGATCGAGCTCAAATCCGGAATGATAGAGTTGATTGGGTCTTGGTTAAAGTCCGGGACTGCTGTGGGGGTGGGCACGATGGTCATCTGCTGCGAGTCGGTGACCATGATCAGAAGCTCCTTGTCTGGAAAGCTGTTGTCGATACGGAGCTGATTAAGGAGGTAACGATTTTTGATGTTGTCTGGGTCTCGTTGATCCAGAACATTGGTCACGCACATGATAACGCAGTTCTAGACATGTCAGTTGAATGTGTGGCTGGGAGCAGGACAGGGGCAACATACAACTTGGGGAAACTGTGCCCTAAAGTGATTGATACGAATGGTTGTCTTGATCGTCTCGAGTTGGATAGCCAGGGCAAGCTGTGATTGGACAAGTGCCGCCAACTCTAGCTCAGCTATTCGAGCAAGTTGGCTGATAGCACTGCCTGTGAGGACATTGAGACCTGCCCCGGGGAGGATAATGTTGTTTCTTCCAATGGGAGGAACAACACTGTCGAGAAGTGATCTCGTCCCATTATTAGTTGTATTGTTCAACTCTCCCCTCGAAGTTATAGTGTGATCAACAGGTGCTGGTGCTGTTTGGTGTTAGTGAAAGGTCTTCGTACACTCCAAATCATCGAAGACTTACCCCCTGCTACTGAACACACCAGCCCTGTCAAGGCTGTAAGCGTTTGTCGAAAATGCATGCTGAGTAATATTAGGAAATAATCAAAAATGAAAGAATGCCTTTCGGCAGTTCAGCGAGCGTCGTGTCACAGGAGCGTAGAGAATCGAATAGCAGCCACCTGGGCGCTTGTACCCAAGAAAGCTGGGGAAAGATGGACAGCCAGCCGGCTGGCAATGTGAAGGTAGTACGTGAGTGTCTCAACAGCTTGGAGTTGAACAAGGAAAATCGTATTCGTATTGGGATAACTATCTTATAAGCATCTCGAACAAGACGAGCTCTGATAGCTGCGTCATTGTGGTATGCACTTGTGTTCGTGACTCTCAAATGTCAGGGGGACAGCGATTCGTGAAGTGTATGTGGGCACTTTGAGTACTTCTGTTATAGCAGAAGTCAGACCATCAGCTAACGAGTTCAGTATGGTGGGATGGAAACACATGGTGTTTGGTTTGAGAGAGGGCTTGACTGGGGCGACTTGTCGTCCTTCAAACAAGTCTCGGCAAAACTGATAAGATATCAGTCAGTTGGATCAATCTGGTGGCGAGACATATCAGTGTCTTGAATGCGCGAAAGTTTCGATGTCTGCATGTGGATGATTCAGGAGCGTGTTTGCCACCAGAGGGCATTCTCGGAAGGTTTGAAGAATTCAAAGTCTTAGGTGTAAGGGTGAATAAGACAGCCCTTCAGATAATCCTCCCAAACAGAAGAGATCAGATCGATTCTGGACAAGCTGGGATGCCGCGTTGCACTCTTGTCTTCCTGTGTCCTTCCTGGTGGCTAGCACAGACCACCACTCGCCGTTTACGACTCAGTCCCAAGTCTGGGCCAATCAGGATGCAGGAATTACACGCAAATATATTTTATGGCCAGACTGTCAAACACAGCTCGAGACACGAGATGCCTCGCGCCAACATGGACACAGACATTTAACAACAAGTTTGGGTGGTCTTTGGTATCTCGAAGCTAGGGATGGCTTTGTCCGTGGTCTGCTTCTGTGCCGTCCAGATAACGATGACTTCAACAACGGAAATCGGTCAAAGACGGCGCGGGATATGGAGACCCGGGGATGGTTTTCGATACCGGATGAACGGCCGGAGCTGCCACGGAGCCGCCATTATCTCATTATTTGCCTTTGACCGTCCCTTTTTTGGCAGGCGTCAAAGAGAAGATCCCCCGCTTGCCGATCTTGCAATCATAGGTGGCGGCGCTGTACTGAATCGCATCCATAGCATTGTGACACCTCGACCTCGATGTTTGCATACGAGCGGATGCAAACTCTCGATAGCATGGACACGACAAAAAGGCGCCGGTGCGACTCGGGTACACTACTGGTTCGTGACGTGGGGCATCCCAAGTTTTGACATCTGATGGTCATGAAGCTTTTCGCGGACAGACGGGATTCAAAAAAACTGCCAAGGCATTCGCCGCCGCCCTCGATATGCAATGGTGCCGTCTGGCCATGCAGAGCCCCAGGAAAGCGGGCGGGAAAGCTGTTGTGCGCGCATGCAGCAAGTGTTGGGGATGAGTGGGGAGGAGGGCGGTCAAATGGCGGCCTTGCTTTGTATTTTTTGTTGAACTGAATTGGCGAATAGAAAGCCTGCAATAGGCACCTCGGCAGATACATCTGGCAGAAAACTGGTGGGATGCGATGGCAACACAAGAGAACCCTGAGAGTTCATCCAGGCTCGTGCATCGCGACATTTCCAGCTTCATTCTATCCACCAGGGACCGGAGGTTCGCATGTGATCGTTCAGTTATCTTATCGCTCTCCATCGAGATGTCCAGGATGTACGTACGGTCGCCGCCATCTCGTTCGTCTGAAAGCTCCGCTCTCGCCTTGCGTTGTACCCGCTCTTTCGGCTCGCAGTCGGCTAGAGCCCGGAAGGGAAAGCGTGCCAGAGGGCCGGATCGAGCCCGGACTCCAGATTCACTCCACTTGTCCCTCGGCGCCGCCTTCTTAGTAACCCGTACCATCCGAACCTTCACTTGTCATTGCAAAGATTGCCATCGCATTGCTGGGTTGTCGCGTTGAGCGCCTGTCGTTCGCGGGCGCTGGCCACTCCAATTTTTGACTTTCTCGGACACCTCCAGACCCTTGGGACTCTGAAGCGCTAGTGCCCAAGGTTCCAAATGTGACATTCTGCAGTGCCAGTTTGCGCGCCACTGGGACCCCCTTTGGCTTGCGACAGGGCACTTTCTTCAGCGAAGATTTGAGACCTTGACGGCCGATCTGATTGTTGTCCCTCCCTTTCCAGGCGAGATACCAACCCAAGCCAGGGCGGTCCAGGGCAAAGCAAAACATAACAATAACCCAAGGGAATTCCCCAGTTTCTTTCCCGGTACTCCCCTCGTCTCTTCCATCATCGCACCAGCTGGAGATTCTCGACTCGTGCTGCTCCTGTTCTTTTTTTTCCCGCTTTCATAAAGTGGCCCCCCCCCCTGTGTAAGGACCCCTGTCAGTGTGACGTGCAGATTGGCGGGATCGCAAAAAAGCGTTGGGAAAAAGTAGAGCAACAGCAAGCAGTCGTGGGTAACAAAACGAACCGCCCGCCCTCCGCGTGTTCTCCCTCCGACAACTGCTCACTATCACCCCATTTATCTTTTTTGTCAGTTCACCAAACACCCCCAAACTGACGCAAAAATGATCTCCTTCGACTCCGCTGCCCTGGGCCTGCCCGACCGGTCCCTCTTCAAGTTCCCTCCCCCAGCAGACGCCGGCTTCATTCCCCCACCACCGCCCGGCAGCACCTCTTTTGCTCCTCCCTTCGAGATCCCCGACCACATCTACCAGGCCGCTCTCGACCCCAAGGTCCCTCTCACCATCGCCGCCGTCTATGCTGTCTCCGCCAAGCTCCTCAATACCTACAACAAGTCCACAGGCAAGGCGCCATGGGGCATCAGCAAGACCCTCCCCTTCAAGTTGTTCGTGATCGCTCACAACATCTTCCTCGCCGTCTACTCCGCCTGGACATGGTGGGGTATGTTCAATGCCCTCCGCCGCACCGTCGTTAGCCCTCTGGGCCCCACTGGTGTCTCTGGCTTCCTCGACTCCATGTGTCAGATCAACGGTGAAAGTGGTGCCGGTAACGCTATCTTCTGGGATGAGGCCGCTGGCTCCTGGCAGACCTTCTCCGCCGACGGCGTCATGGTCTCCAGCGAGGCTCCTAGCCGCTATGCCGCTGGTCGTATGTGGAACGAGGGTCTTGCTTTCTATGGCTGGTTGTTCTACCTCAGCAAGTTCTACGAGGTCTTTGACACCCTCATCATCCTCGCCAAGGGCAAGCTCAGCTCGACCCTCCAGACCTATCACCATGCTGGTGCCATGATGTGCATGTGGGCTGGTATGCGTTACATGTCGGTTCCTATTTGGATCTTCGTGTTCTTCAACTCTTTCATCCACGCCATGATGGTAAGCTTCACTCCAGAAAATGAGAAAAGAGCAGGACAGGTAAACTGACCGCATTCTAGTACACCTACTACACCGTTACCGCCTTCAAGATCCGCGTCCCCATGTTCATCAAGCGCTCCCTCACCTCCATGCAGATCACCCAGTTCCTTGTCGGTGGCTCCGGTGCCATGATCCACTCCTTCATCTACTACACCGTTCCCAGCATGGCTGGCGAGTCCATCTCTGCTTCCTCCGCCGCTGCCAGCGCCTCTGCTGCCGCCAACGCTTCTTCCGGAATCGTCGGCAGCGTTAAGAACGCCCTCGGCCGCCAGGTCACACCCTGCATCACCTCCAGCGGCACCACCTTTGCCATCTGGCTCAACGTTTTCTACCTCACCCCCTTGACCTACCTCTTTGTCTCTTTCTTCATTGAGAGCTACCTCCGCCGCAGCAACGCCCCTGCCAAGAACGTCAAGAACAGACGTCTTAGCAGCAACGTTGCCATCGCTGAGAAGGCTGGCTGGGAGGCTGCCAAGAACGTTGAACGTGAGGTCTATGGCGAGAGCAACGAGGGTGCTGCCGCCAAGAAGGGCAAGAGCGGCCGTGTCCTCCGCAACAGAAACTAAGCAGTTTCTCTGACTTGGACAAAAGATAAAAAAAAAATAGAGCGTGTCGGCATGGTCAGTAAGGACTTTGTAGCCATGCCACATCTTGGAGCAACACCATCACTTGATCGGTGTCACACCAGCATAGCGGAGCGGTGTCTTGGGCGGCAATCGTGCTTCACTCTGCCATCAGACATAGACAAGACAAAATATAAAAGGAGGGGAGAAGGAAAAGAAGACCATGAACAAAACGAAAGCATTTAAACCGGTGTTGGGTCGGGATTTTTAGCGACATCTTTTTTTTTTTTTTCTCTTTTTGGGTATCAACCAAGACGGATGAGCTCTGGCTTTGTTTCCGTCTTGTTTCCCCAAATGAGGGCCAAACTTGTATATATTAGCCACTTTTTTTTCTTTTTTTCTTTTGGGATCATTCATTCTCTGGGTTTTTTTTTTTTGAAAGATGGAGGCTTTTGCTTCTTTCTAAACGGTTTCAAAAAAAAACGGGATTATTGGGAAATAGGAAGGGGGGGGGGGCCAGGCATCAAACAATGGGAAGGACGAGAGAAATAGTGAAAGAGAAAAATTGAAAGAAAATATCAACAAAAAAAAAAGAACATACCTGTGAGTGATTGTGACTTGTCTGTTTTGTCTCTGTCTTTCGCAGAGACAAAATGGTTGAGGTCTTTTTATGAGTGACGAATGAAGGAGGGGAAAGGGGACAACACAACAAGCCTTTTTGACATGTGTGTAAGAATGTGCTACTTACTTGTATATATGTATGTCCAGCGCTGAACACACAAACATACATACATACACGCACACAGCGGGATGCTCGGGGGGCGGTTGTATGTTCTCCGGGAGGTTCGGCAGAAGATGGAATCTGAGTTAAAGCCTCTTTACTTTTTACTTTTAGTTACACCCCCCTCCCCCCCTCTTCCCAATGATTCTTTACCACAGAAAAAGAGTAATAAATAATACTCTCCCGTCTTCGTGAACTGACTGACGCTTGCTGAGTGCGGCTGGTTTTGCTGGTTTTGCTGGCTGGCTGACATGTGAATTCGAAACGACCTGGATGGTCGTCGTCGTGAAACATGGAACATGACGTAAGGTATGCGACAGGATAAGATTCATCCGAAGAGCAAAAAAACGATCAATAATACGAGATTATAAAACTTGAGATGATCAATAATCCTTAAAACAAAAAAACAAAAATCATCCCATAGTCTCAAATATTTTTTTGGTGGTGTGCTAGGTACCCTTCACGATAGTTCGAACCGATAAGATACCAGGTACGGAGGGGGACTGTGCAGGATCAACGTCCGGTGTTCCCCGCACTTAAGGTACACATCGAGATCTCCGGTGCTGCCGTTAAAGGAGGGGTTAGGTAACGGGGGGTTTCAACAGAATGCTCAAAGCCATCACATATCACGATGAATCTCACGTAAACCTAATAATTTTGCGCCTTCAAAATATTGTATTAATCCAGTCCCCCCTTTCCAGGAGGGCCTGCAAACACTCGAATCAGAACAACTACTCTCTCTCATGTCGGGGCATCACCCCCAAATTAAGAGAACAACGCCGACCCTCCAAATTAACCCTCCATTAACCCCCCGTCCATCAATGCAGAAAAGCAAATGCCTCATGAATCAGAAACTCCCAGAGCGCCTTGCTAAAATGTTAAGCCAACTCCCTTTGACCTGAACAAAAGCCAAATGCTCAAAAAAAAAACAAAATGCAAGATGGCCATGCTCAAACTGTCTTGACCACCTGAAAAAAAATATCCCGCCCCTCATGAAGAAATGCGAGTTGATGCACCGCCGACCATTGGGTATCTTTCCTCCTGTCTATGTTAGGAAAAAAACAGAAGGAAAAGAAATCTTTGGGGGTCTTCCTCCTCCCCATTTTGTACTGTTTGGGATGATGACATCTCTCTTTCTAGTACATGCCCATATCCCACATGATCTAATGTTGTCTATGATCGTGCTGTGCACTGTTCTCTCTTGTTGTTCTAATGGATCCGAAATCTGTGATCGTGTCTCATGTCGGCGGTTTGCCTGATAATCCTGGCGCAACACGGAAAATAACTTGTTGAAGAAGTGCGGTTGCCGGAATTTGTTCGTTTAAAATGTGCTCCAATTCCAGTCTCTGGGAACGCTGTGTGCGATCTCGGCCACACGGGCCTGGAGGGGTCTCATGAGGCCAGGAGCGATAGCGGCAACTGGGGAAGGGGCGGTGGGAGTGACGGGTGTCTCGGGAGCGTTGCCTCCATCAGATGAACCCCGGCTGGAGGACTGGCTGTTTGCACGACTGCGCCATGCCTTGAACTGCTTGAAGCAGTGAGCGCACGCGCGGCTGGGAACACCTCGAGGGTTGTAATTGGCGTCCTGATCAAGAGGAATTTGATAGTCGCTGTGGGCGCCGCAGAAAATGTTTCCACATCGTCGGCAATGGTGTCTTCTGGTGAAGGTGTTGAAAGATTTCTTGCAAGTCGCGTCGTCGCAGATAAGTGCATCCTGGTCCAGCTAGAGAACAAAGTTAGAACCATCTCGGGTTCACAGTCGTCCGGATGAATGGACGCAACATACCTTCCAATGTTTCCGGGTGGGGGCGCCAGTCGGATTGGGAAAGAGGTCCAAGTTCCAAGTTCCATCAACGTATTTGGCACTGTCACCAGTAGACCGTCTGCTCAGACCCAGCGACGCGCTTAGCCCTACGCTCAATCCACCCAGGCTCATGAAGCTGTTGCTGTGGCGCAATGGTTCATCCTCAGGAGATTCAGGCTCCTGCTCCAACTTTGGTCGCATAGGGGCCTTGGATGGATGCTCAGTTGGACGTAACACGGCGGGTACGTAGAGCGGCCGGATTTGGCGCGTCATGTAATTCTTGGGTGAAGTGGGCGAGTTACCAGAGGTGCTGAGTGGCGACACCTGGGAATTTTGCTGTGTCGATGGCTGATAAGGGGTCGCGATCGGAGCTGGCTGAAAGCCAGACTGCTGCTGAGGGCGATAAGCTTGCTGCTGATGTGGCTGCGAGTAGAAATGGTGCGCTTGGGGGAGCTGCTGCTGCTGATGCTGTTGCTGCTGGTGAGGCATCTGGGGCATTATGAAGTCGGTTGCCATGATTGCTATCGTGAATCGGAGTGGATGCAAAGATGCGGTGCAGCAGGTTGTGGGGGTCAAGAGGACCGTGGAGAGAGTTGGAGAAGCTGGCCGTAGGGGTTCGCCCTTCTTCACGTCGTGCTCGCAATGAATGTGTAATTCGACCCCGGGAAATAAGGTTGGGTAGTGCTTATCGAAGTTGCGTCGATATGCACAAGAGAGGCCTTGGTGACAAAGGCAGACAGAACTCGGCAATTAGCGGGAAGAAGGCAGGAGAAGTTTCCTTGTTGGATGCTATCCGTCGTGTAGTATGGGATTGTCCAGGACGGAGGGGAGGCTGAAGGTGGGAGTGACAAAGGCAGGCTGGAGGGAGGCTGTCCTTCTTTCTTATTATGGATTACTCGGACGAGCACCGCATGTCGCTTGGAGATCTGGCAGCGCTTGGTGAGGGTGAGAAGGGTCCATTAATTCTGGATCCGAAGCAAGCACCGTCCGGGAGCAAGGAGCAACGCAGCATCAGATCTCTCGGCCTGGGCAAAGAGCGGTGGAACCAGAGTTGAGTTGCAAGGAAGGCACATCCGTCGAGACTACCCTGGAACCCTGTCTAGGACGCCATGAACGGCAAGTGCTCTTCTGCTTCTCCGTTGCCGTTCTTCTTGGCCCTCTTAAAAGCCCAACGGCGGCAGCGCATTGTTCGACAGCTGCAAGTAAGGTAGACATCGTGTAACCCCGATAATAAGATGGCAAATTTGGGATTAGCCCCCTCATTATCGCCAGTGACACTGACCACGACAGCTTCTGCTCTCGCCTACAGCTCATAGCAGCGAACACACGAGCAACACACTTGACAGCCACCAGTAGTGCCAGAGCGGGCGGACGAGTGGCGGCAGCGGTTCGGGGCCCTTGTGGGATGTCTAGCTCCGTGCCCGGAACGTCATAGTCACACTGTGATACGTACCCACGCAATCCCGGGCTCATTCACCAGCGCATGAACCCTGGCCCTTGTGTTTCCATGAGGTCGAGGCCCGGCCACGCTTCTTGCCTCCTTCGTTTAGAAGGATAGCCTGCATTTCGAGTTTCGCTGACTCGGGGCGATACGACTTGGGCCAGGTTGCTTACCTTCCGTATTCACTCTGGAGCTGTCAACGGTTTTGAGGTCGGATGGTGGACGTACGACTAAAGCCGATACAAAGCTTTGGGCACTCTCTACTAGGAACGCATGTGATTTTTGGGACGGGAGTAGGACGGTGTGCGGATCAGTGTCAGCAATCATATCAGCGAGGGGTGCAATTGCAACTGGAGTCGTGATCAGATATATGCATTTAAACCATGTACTGGTACCTAACAAGTTCCCGTCCCGCCAGCCTCGGCCGGCACGGGCAAGCTTTTCGCCGAGGCCAGCCTCAGCACAAGGCCACGCGGGCGGTCAGGCGGTCGGCTGGCTGTGACAGGGGGTCAGCACAGGCAGTTGGTTCAGATTGCAACGACACCGGCAGCCGCAACCTGTTATCCCTTTCGTTGATATCAAAGAAACAACGGATAATCTGCCACGACTTCGACGACACCAAACAATAAACAACAACGCATCCCACCGGGGCCCCGAGTAAACAAACAGCCGGCGGCCTCTCCCGTGCTCCGATTACACATCCCCGTGTCTCCACCAGCCCCCGCGTTCTGCCACCTCCGCACCGCTTCCTTGCCCACCCCAAGAAGCGCCGAACAATTCAGCCTCCCATCGGTCCCCGAACACCGACGACACCTTTCCCAGTATTACGTATCCCGGTGCTGGCGCGTGGTTGAAAGCGCTTGCTCCACTTTACACCACCGCTACACAACAACACACCAACAGACAAGATGAAGCTCTACTACGTCGGTGTGCTGGACAACACCAAGTCCCCCGCCATCCAGCTATGCGCTGAGCACGAGCTGAGCGAGTTCTCTCGCTTCACGCGGGATGAGTATGGAAAGTTCATGACCATGATCAGCAAGACGGTGGCCGAGCGGACAAAGCCTGGGCAGAGGCAGAGTGTAGAGGAGCAGGGTATGTTTCCTCCTCGCTATCAAAACCCCCAAAGCGCATGTGCTAACGGTTGGATCTCAATGTGCAGATTATGTTGTCCACTGCTACGCCCGCTCCGAAGGCGTCGCCGGCGTCGTCATCACCAAGGACTACCCCCACATTGCCGCCCACAGCGTGCTCTCCAAGCTCATGGACCAGTTCCTCTCCGAAGTCCCACTATCCACGGTCCAGGCCGCCAAGAACAACGGCGATGTTTCTTTTCCGGCGCTGAAGGACTATATCAACAACTACCAAGACGCAAACAACGCGAGCAGCATCGCCAAGATCCAGCAGGAACTGGACGAGACGAAGATTGTGTTGCATAAGGCTATTGATAGCGTATGTGTTGTCCTTTTTTTTTCTACGTGGGGGGTGGGGGTCACTCAGTCGGTGAAGGAAAGAAGTAGTATGCTGACATGTGCCTTTGTTTAATTTAGGTCCTGCAACGTGGCGAGAAACTGGATGATTTGGTGGCCAAGAGCTCTGATTTGAGCGCGCAGAGCAAGATGTTTTACAAGTCGGCCAAGAAGCAGAACTCGTGCTGCTTGGTTATGTAAATGGGTGGAAGCGTGGCCTGGGGGTCAGTAGACCGAGGTTGAAAGGGGCAATGCTGAACAAAGGAAACAAACATATGGGACAGATATGTCTTTGCGCGTAGAGCAAGCGGGTTAAAGGAAGGGGGGTGAAACTTTGTTAACTTTATCTAGGAGTTTCGGGCTGGTTTACCGTTAAGGGGAGGTCGTTTATATTCAAGTCATAATCATGGTTGCTTATTTGCATCTTTGTCCAGTCAACGTCGCACCAAGGTAGATGGATCAACGTCTCTACTATGCTCGCCAAGACAAACAGTAGGGAACTTTTGTACGTGCATGACAGACAGCACGGTTCACTTTAGGTAAGTGGCAAATACCGAGATAACGGCCCCAGGCTGCAATCTACAGATCTAATCAACTAGACTAGATGATGCCGTCCTGAGAGCAGCCTCAGTTCTTCATGAGTCATAGCAAGCAATCGCATCATGTGCGACTATCCCATGTGTATCGAAATGTGGTCAGCCTCACGGCCATCATCTGAGATGGCTCATATAGCCTCGCCTGATAGAGAGATAAGAAAGATTGATTACGGCTACCTATGTTAGGTACCTACTCCACTAGCAACAACGGATATTTGGACGACCAGATATATGCATCTATCGGATATACCACTGCCAGAGTGTTTACCCGCCCGCCGCCAAGTGTCTCTTCATGTAAGTGCATAATATCGGCTAAGCAGGCCAACGTTACACTGCATATTTGTCCTTTCCAACCCCTCCCCCCCCTGTTGTTGACAGACAAGAACCCAAAAACAGTTATCCGTGGGGTTTGATTTTGGATGACATGCGCGGGAGCCGCGAATAAAATCGCAAGGTTTCCAATACCTACTCTGGGGGGTTCAAGGTGATGATGATGATGATGATGATGATGATGTTTTTTGTGTGTGACGTTTTATGATGGAGAGATCTACGAAATAGTTCTTGATGGAATGAGAGGGGGACGGCCTATCGGACTTTTCAAGATTTTTTTGTCTTTCTGAAAGGAAATTTGGCACACGACCAACAAACTGGAACTTGAATTGATGTTTTTTTTTGGCGCACTGTGTTGTAAAGGGCAGTGCCAAGTGCCAAGTAGTTTGTGTGGAACCGGCGCGGTATCGATTCGGGAAATGGGTTAAGTGGATATTGGCATATACCCAGAAAATGATTGGATGAGGAGGGAAAAAGGTTATCGCGAGGTTTTGATTGGTTGGGAAGGCGGAGGGGGGGAATGACGGGTCCGAGGATCGGTCGGGGCTGGGGGGGATTGGAAATGATGATGGTTGGGTTGGGCAGGCTTGCTGCTGTCGGATGTGAGCGGGGGGAGTGGCCGGTTCCGGGGTTTCTTGTCAAAGTGATAGATGATATATATGTATAGGAATCTATGAGATTGTGACGATATTCCACTTTGCCTGTGACGTCTTGCCTCTCTAGAGTCGTGTTTGCTTTGTTTGAATGTGGTTCTTGGCTTCGCGCCTTTTTTCTCGGAGAGAGTCTCTAAATAGAAAAGTCTGGTTCAAACTGGGCCTCTTCTGTAATTCGACAAAACACACACATCACATCCGGCGCTTGTCATCGGCCTCGACTCCGGACGCTACTGCTACTTCTCCCTTCTCATCGTTCTCCTCTCTCCCACATGGGGCGCTTAACCGCAATGGGTTTGCTGTTACGTCATGTCTGCCCAACCAGATCTCTCCTTTGGGGTGTTAGCCACTTGGATGTTCGGTCTTACACACCCGACACAGCTCAACGAAGGTTGACGCGCAGTAGTTTTGGCTTATGGCAAGTAAGTTTGGGGGCGAAGTTCGTTCCTGTGGGTGAGAGCCGTTCAACGGCAGAATGATGACGCCGGCGAATGAACGGCGAGCTCCGATGCAACCCACTCCTCTTCGCTGTTCGCTCGCTGTTGTTGTTGTTTTCGGTCCGGCTTCGGTTGATGGCGGGGTGGCCGGCGAAGCGCGGGGTCAACTTCCACAGCTGTAGCGCCCCCCCTCACCGGCGCTTCAAACCACGAAGGGGCTCGGACATAAGACCGGGAAGGGTCGTAGGGGTTCGTGAGGCGTGGGAGGGAGTGGGCGGGGAGGCGGTTATCGATGCGGGGGTGCATCGTGGAGTTCATCGTGCCCGTCATGAACATGTCAAGCTTGAAGCTTGGCACCCTCCCTCCCGAGGCTCAAGTCAACAAAGCAATTTTTATAGTAGCGAAGAGAAAATACTCTCTGGTGAGGGGAAGAAGAGAGTGGAAGGTCCGTGGAACGCTCTTCTGTTCGCTGCGGCATAAAAGAGCATGCAGACATTTCCTGTTGCATCAGCCAAGTATGTCAAATTGGTGCGCTTCGGAGTGATAGCAAAAGAAGCAAAACAGAACCACTGCAGACCAAGCGAGAAACTTGCGATCTCTTGCAGAGAGGAGGTCGATGCCCTGCATACACAGGCAGGCAGATACTGCAGTTGGTCTTCAGATACATGAAATAGCCCGCATACATCATCAATATCACCACCGCTGCGGCTTAGCTGGATCATGATCAGAGCTGTCACTTTCTTTGCCATGTCTTGGCTAGAAGAACTTGGTCGATCAGTCAGCCTTGCTGAATCGGGGCAGCATGGCGTCGTTGAACCGGATCTGCTTTTCTCAATCGATGACAGGCACTTGTGATGGGTGGTAGGTAGGGATCAACCCATCATATTGTCGTCAGCCTCAACCGCATCCACGTTGTCGGTTACAGCTCCCAGCTGATTCAACTGCCGGTTGACGTTTGAGGAATGTTGATCAATTTCATAAGGTTCCCAGTATGATCACGGCAACTCCCACCTGCCGCTCTTGCCACCATCTTTGAGCACAACTCTCAAGCCCTCGATAACCATGGCCTTGTCGACCGCTTTGCACATGTCGTAGACCGTCAGGGCAGCGGCAGATGCAGCTGTGAGAGCTTCCATCTCCACTCCCGTCTTGCCGTCACAGGAAACTGTGGCTGCGATCTGTATGGCTCCTCCCTTGTTCTTGTCATCGGTTCCGGCCTCGATGTTTGCCTCGACCGGCGCCAGTTCGACCTCGGCATGCGTCAAGGCAATGGGATGGCACAGCGGAATCAGGTCGGGTGTCCTCTTGGCCGCCATGATGCCCGCAATCCTTGCCACTCCCAGCACGTCGCCCTTTTTCATTTGGTTTTCCTTGATAAGCGTAAGGACTGCCGGGTCCGAAAAGTACACGGTACATTTGGCTGTGGCCACGCGTTTTGTGGGCGTCTTGTCTGAAATCGAGACCATGTGCGCCGCTCCAGAAGAGGTGACATGCGTCAGCTTTGGACTTTTCACGCCTTTGTCGTTGCCATCCTGACTAAGCCGGCGGGCGGTGTCTGAGAAGAGACGTAGTTGCTGGCGAGTAGAGGCGAGATTGAAGCCAGGAACCGGAAAGTTGCTAGAAGATGCTGGTCCCATGCCGGCAAGGCTGATACTTGGCGCGAAACCGATGTGACGATGCCACCGGGAACGGCATTGTTGAATTGTGGCTGGCGGATCTACGCTTGCTCCTTAGCCAAACTTGCCCATGTTCGGACCAAGCACCGGCAAAGCCCTGAGCGTAAAGGGTGGGTAGTTTCATGATGTATGTTCATGCCTCATATACAGACTTTATGTACCATATTCCCACACCCCCAACTCCATCCAGTGCATAAAAGCCAGAACGAAAGGGGAGAGAACCATCACCCACCAATCAAGATCATAGGCCTGTTTTTCATATGCTCAAGCTCGCCGAGGCCAGCGTGCTTTTCCTTCTTCCTTTTTACAGCCATTCCAATCACGTTGAGGAGCTCCTCAGAGTTGGGTGCCAACAGTGGTGGTGGATGAGCGGGGGACGAGGTTTGTTTCATACCATCCACAGCAGCTTGCCTCAGCAACTCCAAGGCTTCCTCGTCGATTGGCTCACCCCCGTTGACCTTCCGCAAGATGTCTCTTACGGAAACCTCGGCATTCCCAAAGAGGCACACCTTAAGGTTGCCATCACTGGTGATCCGGAGCCTGTTGCACGTCCCGCAAAAGTTGTGGGTCATGCTCGTGACGAACCCAAGCTTACCAACAAAGCCTGGCACCTGGAAGGTCTTGCTTGTGTCGTTCCTGTGGCCCGCCTCCCTCTGGAGGTCCGGATACCGGGAGCGGATCAGGTCCAGCATCTCTTGGTAGCTAAACATCTTGCCCTTGCTCCACTTGTTGCCATCAAAGGGCATGTACTCAATGAACCGCACCTCGACATCCTTCTCCCGCGTCATTTCCACAAATGGGAGGATCTCCCGGTCGTTCACACCGCGCATGACCACACAGTTGATTTTGAACTTTATGCCCGCGCCCGCGCGGTTCAGCTCGAAGATGCGGTCGATAGTCTTCTGTACGGCGCTGAATCCCGCCCTCCGCGTCATCAGCTGGTACTGCCATTGGTCTAGAGTGTCTAGAGACAGGTTGACTCCGGTCAAGCCAGCCTCGACCATGGCGTCCAGCTTGCGATGAAGCGAGAGACCATTGGTGGTGAGGCAGAGCTGGCGAAGGCCATGGGCTCGCAGTGCTCCGATCTGCTGCATTAAAGGCACAATATCCCGCCGCACAGTGGGCTCGCCCCCCGTCAGACGGATCTTGGTGACGCCCTGCGACACAAAGAGAGAGGAGAGCAGTACTATTTCGGGCGTGGTGAGAAGCTCCCTCTGAGGGGAAAGGGGCACACCCTCTTCGGGCATGCAGTATAAACATCGTAGGTTGCATCGCTCTGTTACGGAAATGCGCAAGTAGTCGTGCTGGCGATCGAAGTTGTCGGTAAGGAAATCGGAGAAAGGCCTGGCCTCGCGGATGCGATCCTTGCGCGACGAGGAGGAGGGCGGGGGCGTCGACCTAATATTCCGGGGCCCGCGGTCACCAGGACTGGGGGGCAATCGGTGTGGTGTAGGCGATGGAGGTTGAGAAAGAGCTTCGTCTGCAGCTGGTGACGGCGCAGGCGAGGCATCAAACGTCTGGCCCCCATGAAAGGGATGGGAGACAGTCGCCGACGCAACACGTCTGATCTGTGATGAGGTCGTTCGGGGCGTTCTATTCGTCGTTGGCGCATGCAGCGTCCCGAGCCGGATGCGCTGGGACAAGCAGCGCACCACCACCATCATGGTAACCAAAAAATGTGAAGCCCTGGGCTTGACTTGCTGACGAAAGGTTCCTTCTGCTGCAAACAATGAGAAGTTGGCGGGGCACCACGACCAAGTTATGTTCTGGGAGCTTTTGGAGTGGACTCGGTCCGCGCCGACTCCGCGGAGACTGAGTGAGTGGTGACAGAGTGACATCAGGTTTGGTCCAATAGATACTGATATCGGTATGTATCTGTATCTGAGATTAACGAGGCCCGCATCCCGATTCAGGATATCACATCAAGCAAATAGCTTGACGATGCTTGGCTGCCTTTCCATGGGGTTTTCTTTGTGCGACTCGGCAACTCGACGGACAAGGCGCTCAAGTCCAATGATTCCGCTCCTTCATCGCCCCTCCCCGCCAAAATGCAGGAAAGGCACTGCCGACCGGCTCCAGATGTTCGGATGTCGGCGAGAGCCAGAGGCCCGAGCTTTTCAAAGCACAGAAGAGCTCTTGGCAGCTTCAGCACACCGGTCGCCGGGCACGGAGCTTCAGGCAGCAGGTCTATGAATTTCTGGACCGACTGCCCAGCCAACGGCAACGACGCGACCAAATATCCCCCATACGAACAATCGTACATACTCCCTCACTCAGCCCTCACAAGTGTGCAGTGTTTGCTCCAAATCGAGTTGCTCGAGCAGCAGCCACGCATCCTGCGACTTGCTTACGCAGTGTTCCCATCAGCACACTCAGCGATCAAGACCTCACGGCCGCTTGCATACGTGTTGCATGATAGCTATTACACTGCAGAGACGGAAGGTGTGAGGCCAGATCTTGCACTGGAGCCTTCCAAGAAAGAGGGCAAAAGATGAAGTTCTCCAGGAGCCTAAAATGTGAGTGTGACACTGTGCTGGCCGTCTGGACGCAGGGCTTCGCTGACGCTGCCAATAGCATCATCGCACTCTGTCCCAAGTCCAGACGGCAAGCATGTTGCTACTCTTCTCTCATCCCTTGTTCACATCAGAGCTGTCCGCAGCCTTGAGGTTGTCAATGTGATCAAACTGCCCCAGGACTTTGCCGGCCCCATTCTCGGTTTCCAATGGTCTCCGTCATCACGCCTGTTGCTCATCGCAGGACCTGAACAGGTTCGGGTCGTATCTGCACTCGACAGCAGCTTTCATGCTGCCGTCCGAACCGCTTCTGTGCCCGGCACCAAGCCAGCTCACGTTGGATTCGGCGCCTCAGATGCTGAGATCTGTGTGATCTCGTCGTATGGTCTAAAGTTCTCTGTGTTCGATCTCACCTCGTCTAGGGCTGCCGAGATCAACACCCCCAAGGTCTTTTCTCCCTCGTCGGCTTGCAGGTGTTTTTCTTTTCGGCCCCAGACACGTCATTTGGCTCTGCTTTCCAGAGTTGCGGGCAAGGACCTGATAAGCATTCACTCGTTTCCTACCAGGGAGCTGCAGCGGTCCTGGGCCCCAGATACCATCGATGCCCAGGGCATCACATGGAGTCCAGATGGGCGATGGCTTGTTGTGTGGGAGTCAGCTGCTCAGGGCCACAAGGTAATCTTCTACACGTCAGATGGACACCTGTTCAAGACATGGTCAGGCCCGGCGAACCCTTCACTGGAGGACAGAGACTATGCTCTCGGCGCCGGTGTGAAAGTGCTGCAGTCGTCTGCTGATGCCCGTTTCCTCGCTGTTGGTGATTGTAGTAGGTCGGTATGCATATTCAGCATGGCTTCGGTAACCGAGACGATGCGCCTTCGTCATGCAAAGTCTGTTGTTTCCACAGAAACACTACAGGTATGTACAGCATTCACTACACCGCACCTCCGTGTAAAGGCCACGAACTGACTCGTCTCATAGGTCTGGCAAGAGCAGATCGGCGTCTCACAGACGGGCCCTATCATGCACACCTTTTTGCGGACGACGCAGGTCATATCCCCGGCGCCGCGGCTGCAGGACAACTCAGAGCCTGTGTCGGGCTGTGCTGCCATCTCATTTGACCCCTCATCGGCACTCGTAGCCACCCGGCTGGAAGACTCGCCCGGTACAGTCTGGATCTGGGATTTGGAGGCCGCAGAGCTGCGTGCAGTGCTGCTCTTCCACGGGAATATTAGCGTCCTGTCGTGGCATCCGCACGTCGCTGAGACATTGCTCATTCGATGTGAGGGCGAGCAATACAATGGCCTCGTCTTTGTGTGGGACCCCCTCTCAGAAGGGCCTCGATCAGTTGACTTTGCGCAACACCTCCCTGGACTCAAGACGAGCGGCAAGCCCCGAGCTTCGTGGATGAGATATGATCTGGAGAGCGGGCCGTCGATTTTCTTCTCGGACGCCCAGCACTACGTACTCGGTTGCCTGACCGAATCGGACGAAGAAACACCTCCGTGGGCTAGCCACCAGAGTCCGGAGCCGAGTTTTGCAGCAGAGACACGGGAAGAATCGCCGCTCGAACTCGTTCCAGCAGAAGAGAACGGTCTAGACAGGGCTAGGACCGCTGAAGACGACGACGACGACGACTACAGCGAGCTAGAAGACACATTTGTGCACAAAAGATAGACCGTCATGTCATCATTGGCATCTCGGCATATACATGGCAATTTTGGTGTGTTGCCGGCCAAAGACAATCGATTGTGTGCAAGTTCAAGTTCGATCCCTGGCTTGCGGAGCATACAGGCTTGGCGAACTGAACCCTACGACCCGGGAACCCGGATCTGTCATTGGGCGATGGTTTCCGGGGAACTCAGCCGTGAGCAGGTAGCCGTCTGACATGTCCATTTGCTGGAGAAGCATCATGCAAGCCGAGCGGATTTGGACAGCTCGAGTCTAGCCAACTGCACAAAGGCACCACGTTTAGAGCAAATCTCGTCACATCGACGGGTGACAAGGCAGGGCAAAACACGGGGCTTACACGCGGGTGTTGCTCCAATGATGGCCAACGCCACCATTTTGCCTATTCTCCTACAGATCTGATCTCGAGGGAGTGGGATACCTACCCGCGGGGGATACCAACCTCTTAACGGTGAGCTATTGGTCTCTGCAGCAACTAGTCTACAAACCCTGGGCAGGGTCCTCGCAGCAGCTCCGCTTCGAGTTTGTCTCTTGGGAATGTTTGCTTTTCCACTGCAGCAATAGCAGCATTTCAGGTCCCTAGGTGGGGGAAGGCTCGATGTCTCACTGGCTTGGCTTGTTGGTGATGGGTGAGAGTCTCCAACTAGGCGCCGTCGTCATCATTTTTTTCGATCTTCCTGCATCGCTATCACAAGTCCTCGTCCAAGGAGAGAATCGTCAACAGCACGCCATGCCAGGTTTTACCCCTGGTTCAAGCATGCGGATGTCTCCGCCACAACTGGCACAAACATGCAACGAGATGTGTCTTTCAGCCATCATCGGGAGCTTTCCTTCACTTGCCATCGCTTGCTAGCGGTGTGGGTGGGGCTACCTCTTCCGCTTTGCTTCGGGAGTCTCTGTACGAGTAGCTGCACGGGGTGGCGTTTGACTTCGGGGCTGGTTTTGACCGTCTGTATCGTGACGCCTCGCCCATGTAGCCACATCTTCTCCACACGGAGGAAGGTCCGAGCAGGTCCTGGAAACCTTGCCTGTGTCGGGTCTCCTAGGGTCTACTATAGCACACATTCGACAAATACGCCAACGTCACCAGCACACTATGCGACGTTGAAACTTAAGCGTGACACCGCCACGGCTTTTGAGCCGCCTGTCAAGACTGTCAGCTATGGTTAGTGCTCCCACCTACCTGGTTACTGGTCGGGGCGGATGATTGGCTCGATTCGTCAATAGAGAAACCATCGACACCTTCTTCTTTGGACATTTCTTCCGGTATGGGGCCGCGGCGACTACCCATCAGTGCCATCATGCAGCTTTGTCTCAGCCAGTCGCCGGCAACACACACTGTTTCTTTCGGGCCGCTTCTTGCCATGTCATGCTTCGACTCGAGCATACGGCAACTCATCCCCGGCACGGTCGAGACGCTGATGGACTACAATGTAGGTATGTGTTGATACAATCTAGACTTGGACGTGATGTGGAGTAAGCGTCGGTCGGTACCGGTACAGTACTTACGGGGCGTAATGGATCAAGATCTTGCCAGGTTGTTGTATCGCACATGCAGCCCATCTGCAGTTGCGGCCGGAAAGCGTGGATATCATTTCTGACAGAGAGGTGCCGTCTGCAAGCCCACAAGGGCCCCTTGGAAGTTTGTAGAGCATTTCAAGCACTTGTATGATCTGTTTTGGTTTCGAGAGGTGCCTGGGGGTGGTCTACCAGAAAAAGATACTTGCTCCGGGGGGTTCCAAAGTATAACGCCCCCTGGAATAGTATATATACCAGATCTTCACACCTGTTCCCCACTTCGCGTCGTGTTCTTTGCCTTTTGTAGCCTTTATTACCAGCCTCTTTACCAATTCTGAGGTGCTAACCAAGCTGTCGCGTTGTCTTTGCTTCGTTTTTTCATCTTGACTTGGAGTATTAGCTCGGTCAGGTCACCAGAACGCCATCAGCCACCCTCTCGGCACCTGCTCACTCCTCACTTTCGACCTGCACGTATTCTCCGACACACACATCGATTTATCACTGGCGAGCCCAGCTGAACCAGACACTTAAAACCAGCAGTCGAAGGATCAGACATCCGAAACAGGATAGGCGGCCCTTGAACATCATCAACCCCCCCACAGGCAGACAATGTCTCGCAACCAAGCCCGCCACCACCAAAACCTGGTTCTTGTAACTGTCCCGCCAGGATGCGTCACCGATCTTTATTACATCACCATTGCAAATGTACTGGCAGCGGTCTCGTTCAAGCAGGAGTCCAATTTGTCCTTGTGGCTAACCATGCATGTCTCTGCAGTTTTCACACAGCACAACCTGGAAAGACTTGAAGGTTTTTGTCTCTCAGGTCTGTGAGGTGGACTTTTGCCTCACTTACGACCCGACCTCGGGCTTTGTTCGAGTCAAGGGCCAGGAGAACTTTGAGAAGGCGTATCGTAAGAACTTCTCGCCATTTTTCACGTCGAGATCACACGAAGCAGAAGAGCTAACCCCACACAGATTTCCTAAATGGCAGGACCCTCCACGACCGCTGCCTCCAGGCCGACGGCAGAAACAGAGACAAACCCACCTTCGTCAAGCTCCCTCCCAATGACTACCACGCCATCATGCTCCTCCAGGAGCAGCAACGAGGACGGGTAGTCGTCGACGATCCCTCGGCCACCCAACCAGCCCCAGATCAATATTACTCCTACCCAGCCAGCAGCAGCCCACCAGACATGAGGAGAAACTCAGAATACACCTCCCCAACCCAGTACACCACCACCACCACCAATCACTGGAACTACCCCCCTTACACCACGACCACCACGAACAGTGACTACCCAACCAGCCCCTCCACCACCACAACAACCTACAACCCCGACCTCTCCTCCCCCTCTTATTCCTACCAAACCGTCGGAGCCCCAGACAGCTACTACACCACCTCCTCCTCCCCCTACACTCACCCCACCACCGCCAACCTCCCCCCAATCATCAACACCCCCCTCACAACCGACTTCTCCGACCTCTCCTCCTTTCACCCCCTCCCCACAAACAACAAACCTGTCGTCACGGTGGAATACCGCAAGATCATCCTCCTCGGCCTAGACAAACGCTGGGTCTCGCCATCCAACGTGGCAGATCTCCTGACCACGGCCTTCGGCGGCGGCGACTTGCTCACTGACGGAGACGGTGGACAAGTCGAACGGATCGAGGTGCCCATCGGCTCAAAGTCCAAGGAAGCAAAGGGGACGGCGTTCATCACGTTTGCGAGCGCGGGGATAGCCTTGGAAGCGATTGATCGGTTGAATGGGGCTACGGTGGGGGAGAGGAAGATCACGGCTAGGATGGCGGAGGGGGTGGCGGCGAGTAGGGATGGGAAGGGGGGGTACGCTACCCGAGGTGGGGGGAGTAGTAACAGCAGTAAGAAGATGTTGGAGGAGCAGAAGAGGGAGAGTAGGAGGGAGAAGAAGGCTCAGGGGTTGGGGGGGAGTGGGGGTGGGAACGGTGGGAATGGTGGTGGTGGATGGGAACAGATGCCGCCGGTGGTGGTGGATGGGAGTAGGGGGAAGGGAGGTGGTGCGAGGGAGGGGGCGCCGGTGATTGTGAATGGGACTTCTGGGTGGTGGAGGCGGGAGAGGAAGTAGAGGGTTTATTTATTTTGGCTTGAGAGTGATTATTGGGAGTTTTAAAAGGTTGACATTAAGGGGAAAAGTGCGGTGTTGCTGACATGACGTAGACGAGGTGTTACTGGAGTTGAGGGGGCATGAACTGGGGCAGTGGGTTCTAAAATGGCTTTCTTTCTGTGGGTTTTCTTTTTGGGGATTTCTTTATGAGGTCCTGGGTTTATGACTGATGTTGAGAATGGATACGATAATGCGAGGTACGAGCCTTGCTGGCATAATGTGGATTGTTAATGCTTGGGGGTTCATCTTGGGACGTCCATAGCTGTTTACTAATTTCTAGTCTTCTCTTTCAGAAAGTTTGAGTTTTCTTCATTCTTGTATCAAGGCAGCTAGATTGAGCCTATCTTCTCAACAACAATAATGCACTTTGCATACCTAGCCATCTTCACAACTTCTCCTAGGTATGCAGGTCACGACTAAACAATTGACAAGACTTTATGCAATGCCGCATCTAACAGTATGTTGCTAAAAGCCAGCCCGGTAATCGATTGCTCTATGGATTGATCCCCCCATCACTTCTAAATCCCAATCTAGTACAAACAGCACATCAATACACGATATCAAAACACCCCATCTACCAACTACACTCTCAACAAATCATTAGTTAGGCAACCTCTCCCTCCCCTCCTCCCTCCTAGCCCACTCCTTAAACCACTCCAGCGCCTCCGGGTTCGCCACACTCGCATTCGTCTTGACCTGCATCCCGCTCAGAATCTGCTTCACCGCCACCTCAATCTTCTTGCCATTCCCCGTCTTCGGCACCCCACCCCCCGCCTCCTCAATCACCCCCGGAACATGCCTCGCGCTCAGCTCCCTCCTCACGGCCTCAGCAATCTTCTTCTTCGTCTCCGGCCCGAACTGCCTCCCCTCGCTCATCACAACAAACAAACAAACCGTCTCGTCCCTATCCCTCTCCCTCCGCCTCCCCACACAAACCGCCTCCTCCACCTCCCCCGCGAAATGTCTCGTCAGCACATTGTATATCTCCGCTGACCCAAACCGGACTCCCGCCGGCTTGAGCACACCATCACTACGTCCTAACATGACCAACCCCCCCGTTTTGGCATCAGGGATCTTGACAAAGTCCCCGTGGTGCCAGATGTTACTCCCGAATCGCTCAAAATACGCGGACCGGTACTTCTCCTGACCGTCGGGACCAAAAAAAGTCAGTGGCTGGCAGGGAAAAGGCTTGAGGCAGACGAGATCGCCTTCCTCGCCTTCTTGCGTGATGAGTTCGGGGGCGGCGGAGGGGGAGGACGAGTCCATTACCGCGATGGCCATGCCCAGCCCGGCGCACTGGATTTCTCCTGTTTTCACCGGGAGGAGGGGGCAGGGCGCGCCGAAGAGGGAGATGATGTCTGTGCCGCCGGTGATGGAGGCGAGGTTGATCTTTGACGGGAAGGCCTTGTAGACGAAAGAAAAGGTCGAGGGGGGGAGGGGGGAGGCGGTGGAGTAGATTGCCTCGAGGGGGGAGAGGTCGAGGTTGTGGGAGGGGTCGGTGGGGATGATGTTGTTTGCTTCGAGGGTGGTGAGGTAGGCGGCGCTGGTGCCGAAGTGGGTTACCTTTAGTTTGGAGAGGAGGATGGGAAGAGATAAAAAGCCGCGGGGTTTGAAGGGGGAACCACTGTAGAGCACGAGGGAGGAGCCGCAGGAGAGGGCGGAGACGGACCAGTGGTGCATCATCCAGGAGGTGGTGGTGAAGTACAGCATGCGGGAGGCTGGGGACACGGAGCAGTGGAGGTAAAGCTCTTTTTTGTGCTGGAGGAGGGTGCCGGCGGCGGTGTGGACGATGGCTTTGGGGAGGCCAGTGGTGCCGGAGGAGTAGAGCACGTAGAGGGGGTGAGATGGGGGGAGTTGGGAGAAGACGAGGGGCTCGTCGGCAGGGGAGGAAGACAGGAAGGCATCGTATTCCTCTGCTTTGACGCCGAGGTTGCGGTATTCGTCGAGGCCAGTCTCGAAGTGAGGGAGGCCTTTGATGATCACGACGGTTTCGAGACCGTGTTGCTTGAGAACCTCGACGATCTCGAGGGTCTTGGCCTTGCCGGACCATTCCTTGCCGTTGTAGACGGTGGCGTTATCGGAGAAGAGGACCTGAGGACGGATCTGAACCAGACGGTCAAGCACGGCGCTGACGCCGTTGTCGGGGCTGATGCCAGTCCAGATCGCGCCCAGAGTCGAAGCACTGAGGAGGGCAACAAGTGCTTGAACGTGGTTGGCCACGAAGCCAGCGACAACGCTGTTTTCTTTTACACCAGCAGCACGGAGCGCATTAGAGCACCTGCGTACTTGATCGCGGAGCTCAGCCCATGTTGTCTCTGTCAGCGCATTGTCATCCTCAGTAGCAGTGATGACCGCAACGGCATTCTCATCAACGTCGGCATTGGCCGGGAACAGAAGGTTCTCGGCAAAGTTCAGCCGGGCACCTTCAAAGAAGTCGGGCCTAGGGAACATAGGGGCATCAGGAGACAAGACCTGGGAAACATTGTTAGTAAACAGAACATAGGTACAGCCTCCTATTTCCGATTGTGTGATAGGGTGGTATGGGAGCTCGGGGGTAACCAGAATCAGGGGCTCAATTCAGGGGTTACACACAGACATCCCATCCGTGGGCAACCACTTCGCTATAAACGTACCTGATCAAACGGCTTGGAAGCCTTGATGCCGGCAAAATGCCATACATCACCCCAAAAGTCGGCTACATTGTCGACCGACCACTTGTAGAGGTCCGGATAACCCGCCAGTGACAGGCCGTACTTGGAGTTTACGTGCTGCAAAAACTTCCACATCTGAGTCCCCTCAGGGTCAGAGTGTCTCCAAAGCTCCGATGCCGTCATTGTGTCCACCGCGTGTTTTTTTTTTTTTTTAGGAATCCCCTCAAAAAAATATTGGAGCGAGGGGTGGTTCAATCCAGCGGATATCCGATAGGGAGGAGACACACAATGTTAACGAATTGAGTTGCAACCGAGCGACACAAAGAAAAGGGCTGGCCCAGAGCTGGAACGACACACAAATTGATGATGTACTCAAAACGGGGATCGAGCAACGGGGATCTTCTTTTCTCTGCTCTCTGCTCTCTCTCTCTCTCTAACTAGCCTTCCACCCTAGGTTTTGTGCTAGTGAGGAGAGGGGATTGGGAGAAACCAACTGGACCCGAGTCCGGCGAAAGCCGACGCTTGCCACACGACACCCGAGGAAGCAGCCATAAGAGCTCAGCGCAAACCGGAGGTCGGGAGTCGGGGCCAACTGGACGGATGATGCAAGCGGCGGCATCCCTTCCACACCCGGCAGCCTGTCATGCAGGTACCGGTCTGTTTAACCCGCAGCAGCTGTTTTGAGTTGTTCGAACGACATCTCGAAGGTCTGTCTGTGGTTTTAAGCTTTTGCATATTTTCCTTGGTTTTTGTACCTCTCGGAGAGAAACAGACATCTCTTGGCCGGGGAATCATTCCGAGAGAGCGATAGGAGACCTGAACGGACGAAAAGACCGAGCTTCCAAGCTTTTATAGCCCCGAGCTATTCGGCGGTGCACCTCGGCCATCCGCGTATCCTCTGATGATTAACGACTGCGACGCTCCTCCCAGCTGTCAGTCTCAGAAACACGCGTGACACTGGGAGGCTGCCACATGGGCGGTAGGTAATCTCATATTATAATCAATCCCGCTGCCGACCCGGGTCGGGGAAAAAAGCCGTTGGAAAAGACGTCTGATCTTGAGGCAATTGCCGTGGCACGAGCGGTCGACGGTAGCAAGACGCCGGGTGGCTTGTTACCTTTCGTAGTCCTGTGTGTATGTACACCGCTCGTTTGATCATGCCACTTGTTTCCCCAACCACTCATTATACTGCCCGCCAGCTGCAGTCGTTTGGTGTTTTGACGCTGCGTGAACGCCCTGACCCTGAAATATTCCTGTGCCTCACTCAACGATCGCGCTATGCTGCTCTGGGGAGTGACAGCACAAGAGAGTGCCACTGGGGAGCGGGCTGATAAGCACCCCGATTGGCGGGACACGCTGAGAAGATCCACGGACAGCGGGAGACAAGACCAGACCAGCATCAAATTTTTTACAGCGTGTTATCACCATCTCCTAATTGGGATTTGCTGCTAATGCAGGGTGAGGGAGCCGGTGTGAGGAGAAGTGCTGCTCACCTCCACCAAGTCCCAGCTCACGTGTGTTCACCATGAGTGTCTTCGAAGTGAGTAGGTGAGAGCTCCCAGTTGCTGAGAAAGCAGCTGTAAGCAACGATGATGGAATCATGACCCCCTCACCACATCGTCAGCCCTCGGAAGTGTCCCGGACCCCTCGGCACGGGAAGGGACTGGCTGGTGGGTTGGTGATGGGCCTGGGGTGTTGGGTGGTGACCGACAGGGGCCTGCAGGGCGTTGTCAAATTACCGGGTGGCTACACGGCAGACCCCTCCACTTAACCCTGATGGGTGCTAGCAGCGCGCAGGCCACCATACCCACAACTCTCTGGTTCCAGGGCATCCGCGAGCGACCGGTAATTTCCTGGCCGCGCGCTCCCCTGGCTCGCTCTCCGCCTCTTCAAGGCTGTTTTTTCACTTCATCCTCGCCCTGTCAGACCAGCCCTTCCTTTCCGTCCTCGCGTCGTCTCTTTCTTGTTCTGCATCCCTCCGCGGCTGTCAAACTCGCAACCTCACCAGACCCGCGGCGTGTAGCAGTAGAACCACAGGGCGAGGGCGTTGCGTTGTTGTTGTTGTTGTTGTTGTTGCGTTTTAAACTCCATTCTCTTCGCCCACTTCTCCAGTACAGTACGAATATTCGGTTCTATTTTGTCCCGCCGTTTCGATGCCACGAAAGCTCACAAACCCTTTCTCGACCAGTATGCCGCAGTCAGAAAGGGCTGGGGAGCGTCGGCCATCTCACTCCAAGGGCAACCGCCTCGTTGGTTTCTTCTCGTCCAAGGCTAAGGAGCATTCGCAACCGCAGTCCATGTCGCCGCTTCCGGGCCAGCTCACATCGCCCTCCGCCATGGCCCTCCCCACCATCTCCCTATCCGCCGCCGCTGAGCAGAACATTGACGAAGCCACCACCACCTTATTTGAGCCACCTACCGCTGAAGAGTCCCGCAAGGAAGAGCGCGCCGCGTCGCAGTTTGGTCCCTTGCTCCATCCGGCTCACCGACACGTCAGCCAGAGCTTCGGCAAGCCACTGGAAACTCCCATTGAGGATGAGCCACCCTACTACTATGTCCTTACCACATATCTCAGCTACCTAATCCTAATCTTCTGCGGCCATATTCGCGACTTCTTCGGCAAGCGCTTCGGCAACAAGAAGCACTACCAGACTCTCAAGGCCCAAAACGGATATGCGCCTCTCAACGATGATTTCGACAACTTCTATGTCAGGAGACTGAAGCTCCGCCTTGACGACTGCTTCGCCAGACCAACCACCGGTGTTCCCGGTCGCTTCATCACTCTAATGGATCGCAAGTCGGATGACTTCAACCGCACCTACAAATTCACCGGCACCTACACCCAGACCCTCAACATGAGCTCCTACAACTACCTCGGCTTTGCCCAGTCCGATGGTCCCTGCGCCGACGCTGTGGATGAATGTGTTCGCAAATATGGCCTCAGCTGTGCCAGCCCCCGCGCCGATAGCGGCACCAACGATCTCGCCCTCGAGGTTGAGCGCGAAGTGGCTCAGTTTGTTGGCAAGCCTGCCGCCATGGTTTTCTCGATGGGTTTCGTCACCAACGCCGGCTCTTTCCCTGCTCTGGTTTCCAAGGGCTGCCTGATTCTCTCTGACGAACTCAACCACGCTTCGATCCGCATTGGTGCCCGTCTCTCTGGCGCGGTTATTCGCTCGTTCAAGCACAACGACATCGGTGATCTCGAGGCCAAACTGCGTGAGGCCATTTCCCAAGGCCAGCCCCGCACTCACCGCCCCTGGAAGAAGATTCTCGTTGCTGTCGAGGGATTGTATTCTATGGAGGGCACCATGGTTGATCTTCCCGGTGTCTTGGCTCTCAAGAAGAAGTACAAATTTTTCCTGTATGTCGACGAGGCTCACAGCATTGGAGCCCTTGGACCTAGGGGTCGCGGTGTGTGCGACTACTTCGGTGTGGATCCGGCCGAGATCGATATTCTCATGGGCACTTTGACCAAGTCTTTTGGCGCCAACGGTGGCTATGTTGCTGCTGAAAAGCACATCATTGACAAGCTCAGAGCCACAAACGCCGCCACTCTTCTCGGTGAATCCCCGGCCCCTTCTGTTCTCATGCAGATTCTGGCTTCCCTCCGTATCATCACTGGCGAACTCGCACCAGGACAGGGTGAGGAGCGTCTCCAGCGCATTGCGTTCAACTCTCGCTACCTCCGCCTTGGATTGAAGCGTCTCGGTTACATTGTCTACGGCCACGACGACTCGCCCATCATTCCCATCATGCTTTACCACCCCGCCAAGATCGCCGCCTTCAGTCACGAAATGCTCAAGCGCAAGATCTCTGTCGTCGTTGTTGGATACCCAGCCACTCCCCTCATCAGCTCCCGTGCCCGCTTCTGCGTCTCTTCGGCTCACAACAAGGAAGATCTCGACCGCGTCCTCGCTGCCTGCGACGAGGTCGGTGACATCATTCAGATCAAGTACTCTACTGGCCTTGCCGGTGGCGCTGAGCCTCTGCCAGAAGGTGTTACTCCCGAAATGGAGAAGGAGTGGCGCAAGGCTAACGGTCTTGAGGGCGTCATCAAGCCCCCAAGATGGAAGCTCGAGGACGTCCTGGCGCGTGGTGTACAAGATGCCAAGGTGGAACTGAGATAAACGTGTCTCACTCATCTTTCTTGCAACGACAAAAAGTACACATGTGCGATTAGCTGTACATAATAAGATGGGAAAGCGGGCGTGCGGGCGCGATCTTGAGCATTCCCTGTTGACATTCTACTATTGGGAGTTTTAGATATCCTGTCCAGTTTTCCATGGACCCGGGTGTTCATTTGGTATAATAAGCATCTATGAGGAACGGGTGGAGGAGGTGGTGGTTATGATACGGGTCGGCTGGCTGGTGTCCGGGTTTTAATTAATGTGGTATGTTGGGATTGACTGGCTGGCAAACATAAAGGGCCTGGGATGGATGGATGGATGGGACGAACGAATGGATGACGGGCAAAGGAGGAGAAAGCGTGGTGCACCCGGACGACCTTGGGGCTTGTATATTTCTATAACGGGCATGGGAAGCAGGAGTTGGCTGTGTGTCTTTTTTTTTTGCGAGGCGCAAACAAACACGAAATGAATAGAACCTCGGCCGTTAAGCTATGTTGGTACCGGTTCAAACAAGAAATCTAGAGGAATAGATCCGAAATCGTATATTTAATGCTGAATCCGACATTGAGCAGTCTGCAAGCATGGTGAAATAGTAAGAAAGGCCGAGTTTTAGAGGAGTTTAATCTTCAACCCCTCGGTCACGTGGCATCGCGTTCCATCAACGCCACGGCCACGCGCGTCCATCGATTAAGTTTGATCACATCAGGATATCCGTTTTCGGAATTCGCAACGTCGACATCGACTCAAACTTTTTTTAGCCACCACCTCTTATTTTGGTTACGACCAGGCTCACGATCTCACTCGTCTTGGACGGGAGCTAGAATCGTAGCAGGAATATCCAGTTGGTAAGTTTTCTTTTCTTCTCAACGAAAGCTTCATTTTCCGGTTGATTCTCTTCGACCATCTGGTCCTGTCCAACATGTTGGGCTTGCGGTGAGGCGGACTTTAAATACATCAAAGCCAGCACTTGGAGTTTAGTCGATTGGAGGAATGGCTGGGCCACAGCTCATTGTTGGGTTCTGACAGTCATTTTCCAACTGCACAAGCTATAAGAGCCATTCAAAACCCACGAGGTCGTCCATCCTTTTCACCGAACAACCACCTAACTGACTGCCCCCCCACCCTTCACGCAGAAAAAGATACAAGCTCCGCTCTTTGTAGGGTAGCAAACAATGGCGAAGCCCTCCAGAAAGAAACAGCAGACGCTGGAGGCCACCCTAGGTATCTTATGTTCCTCACTTCCCAGCAAACCAAAAGCCGCTAACCTTCTATTTCAGGCCGTCCAAGAATCAAGCCTGCTGTGATAACCCCCAGAAAAGCGACCCCGACAAAAGCCTCTCCATCCAAGAACAGCGTTATTGCTATGCACCCACCCGCTGCCGCTAGCAGCTCCTCCCCAGGCGGCAATTTCATGACTTCCTCCCAAGTCATAGTTCCAAGTGCACGGAAGTTGAGGTCGACGAGACCATCGGTCGCTTATTTGGAGGAGCTCGATACCTCGTCTGCTACTGAGGATGGCGAGGATGAATCGCCTGTCAGGTCGACTAGGCAGAAACCCAAAGGCAAGGAGAAGGCCATCGTTATTAGTGATGACGATGACGAGGAAGAGGAAGAAGATGAGCTACCTACCAAGCGGGGGAAATCCAGTGGGTCGAAGCCAGCGTCTATTTCTTCTTCATCAGAATCTCCAAGCCCCGCGAAGAAATCAACCCCGAAGCGAAAACAGCCAGTCCAGCTGGATGATGATGAGGATGAGGACGATATACCAATCGTCACACCCGTTTCGCTGCGTTTCAACAGGAAGAGGCGGATGGCGGTTGATAGTGATGATTCAGATGACCAGCCTCTGGTTTCTTCACCTGTGAAGAAGCGCAGACTGATTCGCAAGGGCTCTTCTTCGCCGGCAAAACCGCAGCAGGACGACTCCGAGGACGAAGTTGTAGCACCCACACCCAAGCTGCGCTCTTCCCAAACTCCCCGAAAGGCTCTTTCCGCAAAGGAAAAGGCACGAGAGATGCTCCGCCGCCGACGTGCTGGCGAGACCATCATCGAGGAGGATGAGGAGGACGAAGAGGAAGATGAAGAAGAGGTAGAGCCACGAAAGGCTCTTTATGACACAGATTCCGATCACCTCGCACTTTCAGAGTTTGAGGACGAGGAAGAAGAAGAAGAAGAAGAAGAAGAGGATGCCCAGCCTTCAGAAGCTCACGGCAAGAAGAAAAAGGAGAGCAAAAGGGACAAGAAGGACAAGATGAAAAAGCAAAAACTATTAAAACATCTCAAGCCGGAATCCGACGACGAAGGCACCGAAGCCGAAGCCGAAGACCTAGATGACTTTGTCGTAGAAGACGACAGCGACGAGCCCCTCGGCGCTCCAGACGAGCTCATGATGCCTCTCCAGTTCACCCATCACGCCCGCAAGAAGCTCATCGAGCACTTCCGCGACGTAGTCGAGTGGCTAGTCCAGTACAAGATCAACCCCGGTTTCGCCGAAAAAACCGACGAGCTCTACTGCATCGGCTGGCAGAAACTCGACGACGAAGTCCGCGCCCTTGCCTCCTCCAAATTCACCTCCTCCGTCTGGAAACCGGATTTCTACAAGTCCCTCCGCGCCCGACCCCAGTACACCTCCATCGAAGTCGGCGCCAACAATCACGACTCCGTCTTCGGCTCCAACTGCGAAGCCTGCGGGCGCTCGGGGCACCCAGCCACCTGGACCATCTCCTTCTCCGGCACGCCCTACGTCAAGAAATTCGGTATGAACTTTCTCGATCCTGTCGAGCCCCCAAGTTCCAGCGATGACTCCTCCTCTTCCGCTTCCTCTTCCTCCACAGGCGACATCGACGAAGACGGCAACACCATACCCCCCGAAGACAAGACGTTTTACGTAGGTGTGACCTGCAATGGAAACGCAGAGATTGCCCACACGTTGATCCACTGGAAACACGCGCTTCAGGACTGGGTGGAGAGCCAGCTGATGGCGGAGGGGTGGATGCAGCCGGCGAAGCTGGCGGAGAGGGAGGGGATGAAGCCGAGGAGGAAGTACAAGCTGGTGGACAAGATTGTGGAGGGGTGGGTGGCGGACGGGAAGGTGAGGGCGCTGTTTGGGGAGTTCCAGGGCCAGCTGGAGAGGGCGAGGAATCAGCAGACTTCGAGTAGGGGGTATAGGAGGGGTTAGGCTCTCATGCTGCCATGCCATCATGTTGCGATAGGGGGTATCTTCGAGTTCATTTATCAAGAGTGGGGAGGCTGGTCGTGTTTTGCTGTCGGGGGTGTGATGTTCACGATATCCATTGGCAAGCAAAGCAGTAGCACACAAGACGCGGTGATTATTGATAAAGAAGAAGGAGATAGGAAGCAGCGATTCTCGCACTATGTCTAGTCACCAGGAAGCTAGTCATGAATTCTTTTTTTTTTTTTTTTTTTAACTTGGTAACGCCTACCGTACGTATCTTTGCCATTTTTTGCTGATAGCTTCAGATGGACGATACCTGCCAACCTAACCAGCCGTTCCCTTCAACTCGTCTCATCAAACACACATCTTATCTCCCTCTGCTGCGCCGTGACCTGCCCTCGCAAGCCCATCAAAAGTCAATAATCCATCGTATATCAGCATCTTTTGTCATTCAATCAGTGGTGAGTATACAATCAAACCACCACTTATCATCATCAACAACATAAAAACTTTCTCTTCAATATATATCCAAATAAAATAGTAATTGCTTTCATCACCTAGCCTCCTCTCCGCTACCCCTTTGCCCTTTTTACCTCCCTACGTAGGAAGCGCTAGACAATACCAAACAAAAAGCCCACATCCTCCCTTATTTCCTTTTTTTGAAACCCAATCAACCCAGCACTACAACTCATCTCTCAATCCTATTTCCTTCAAATATGAGAGGAAAAAAGAAAAGAAAAATAGGAATCAAAATGCTTAGTCAAAATTTGTATCAAACACTCCCGCCACCACCCGCACTCCTCCCAAAACTATTTTGCTATTGAAATAAAAACAGACCAGATAATCCCCCTAGATTCCCCCACCACCCCCCGCTATATTTCACATATCCAACACACACACAGACACACACACACAGACACACACAAAAGATAATCACTATATCCAACCCCCAAACCCCATCTCCGCTTGCCTTGGCTCTTCCACCACCTTCACAAAACAACCAAACTCCCACGCTCCAAACAACCCCCCCCTCTTCTCCTACCCCGTCATCCTGACCAAGAACATTCCCCCCCTAAATAATCCCCCCAGGCGGATCATACCCCATCCCACCACCACCACCACCCACCCCTCCCCTCCCCAACCCCGCACTCCCCGGCTGCCCCCCTTCCCCTCCCCCTCCAATCATCCCCCCTTCCCCTCCTCCCACCACCCCCCCAGCCTGCGCATTGTTCGTCTTCCTCAGCATAAACATCGGCTTCTTCCCCTCCTTATCCAGCTGCTTGAACAAAATCAGCGGCTTCTCATCCAACCCCAAACACCTCTCCTGGTCTCCATACACAATATACAGCGCGTACTGGTCCCACGGCGCATTGATCTGGTACTTCTTCAACGCCGCCGGCAGCACCTTGTAGCACGGGTCGTCCATGCTCACCCTGAACGACTTGAATATCTCCACCGAGTTGCTCGACCCGGGCGTTTCCGGCGCCGGCGTCTGCATTCTCCTTGGCGCCGGCACCGCCGTGGTCTTCGTTTGGTTGCCATAGTGATCGTTTTCGGAAAAGGTGGTCCGGGTGGATGATGGGGGTTGTTGTGGTTGCTGCTGCTGCTGCTGCTGCTGCTGGGTAGGCTGATCAGAGCGGTAGGCTCGGGAGGAGAGCGTGTTGCCAGCTAGGCCGGCGGTGGGTGGTGACGTAGGCGAGGGCATGTTTGGTGATGGGTATCCCGGGGAGGTGGAGCTGCCTACCCCGTTCATGGCTGCGAGGTGGGAGGATGACATAACCGCTCTGTCGGCGGCTCCCGAGGGATCGAGTGTTTGTTCGACTATGGAAGGGTTGTGGGTGGTTTGAAGGTGGGTTGGTGATGTTGCTTTTGGCGTGGTCCCAAGCTTGATCATCTTGGTTGAGTACTGCCTCTTCAAGTTGCTGCTGTATTGGTTGGCTGATGATGGTGTTGGCGCAGGTGGTGATAGCGTGTTTTCGTAGGACGGATCGTTTGGCAGGGGCTGTTGGTAGTCCTTGGCCAACCTCAAGGCGGGCAACATGTCCTCGCGTAGTCTCCTGAAGTCGTCTGTCAATCTGCGCAAGTCCTGTTCGAATAAAGCCATCCGCTCGTCTCGAAGACGTAGTTGCTCGACGAGATGCTTAATGTCCTTTAACGTCGCATTTGCTGACTGTGCCTCCGTCTCCGCAGCTAAGTTACCACCGTGTTAGTTACAGGCAGGGCCTTACAGTTTTCAGGACTTCACATACTGAGTGGCATGTAATGGTCGCTTTCGATCGGTACGTCCTGGGCCTTCTTGACGTCATAGACGGATTTTAAAATAGTCAATCGGTGGCCCACGCTGTTGATTCCCATGGATTTGAGGTCATCGTGCTGAAGAGCCACCAAAGCCTCGCCCACGATCTCGTTTTCTAGACAAGAAATGTTAGCAGTATCCTTCTGCCACGGGCGACAGCTGGCGCAAGCGTACCTAAAAATACATCTGCATATTGTTGGACGCCTATTGAGGCAATAAAATCGGCGCACTCCTCGGCGGTCCATTCTGAGATGATGGTCTCTGGAAGCCTGTCGGCGCTTGAGCGATAGCCGTAGGTGGTTGGTGTATGTTCTGCTGACGGCGGGTCGGAATCGATAGGAGATGTCTCGACGTCGGTAGCCATGGGTGAACTTCCATGAATATCTCGCTCGTACTCGTCGTCGGCGTCCGACTCGGCGTAGGCGGTACCTGAGTTGAAATCCATGGCCGAAGTAGATCTGCTAGGCCCTCACAGCCTAAGCTGCAGCGAGGGCCGGGTCGTCGGGGTTCTGGAATCCCTAAAGGGATAGCTGGCTGGGAAACCAGGAGAGAAGCTGGTGTCCAGCGTCGAGAGCACGGGAGTCTCGACGTGGGGGGGGCGTCGAGAGGGTGCGCGGCGGTTCGAGATCTCCTCGCAGATCGCAGAGAGTCGATCGGCGCAGAGAAACAGAGACAGTATACAGAATTGCTGCTTTCAACAAAGCAACCGACGTCGGTGGCGGTGGTGTCCAATGAGGCCAAAACTCGAAAAATCCAACAAGCCGTTCCAACAATTCAGGTATGGCAGCGGCCCCTCCTTGAATCTCAGCGGGCAGTGCGACTCGGCCTCGGGGGACAGGCTCGCAGCTCTTCGGTCGGCGGATCGGGGGGTCGGGATGGTCACGGCGACGGCTTCAACAGTGTCGGCTCTCTGCTGACAGGCGACCTGGAGAGGAAACGGGCGGTCGTGATGCGGGCGGAGGTTGATTGCGGATTCAGGTTGCTGCTGTCGTAGCCGCTCGCTTGGCCGCTTGGAAGTGGTGGTGGCACCCGAAATCGTCTTAGCGCCAAATTTGCAAGTCGGTTGCTTGGCCCCTGCCCCTCGACCCGCTTCCCAACATGGGAGACCAGGGGTTCCGAGTCCACCATTGCTCCATCTGTTTGGACCTGAACCTCGACCTCGACCTCGACCGACCGATGATCACAAACACCCACCTTCAGATCATGATTTTCGAACTCTTTCCTTCCTTCTGACCCTCATCTGGGCCTCTTTTCAGCAGCGGCACTTGAACAACCCCGCGCCCCGTCACAAAGTCTGAAGTATCACCATGCAAGTGTGTGGCGGGCGCATTTCATAGGGCTCTCACAGCCTTGCCATCATTGCTTCTACCCCACCAAAAATATATTGAATAGCAGCACAAGTTCAAAGAAAAAGGCGAGCCCTGTTCCTCCTCGTCAGACGTTGCAATCTAAGATTATCTCAACTCATCACAAGTACGCCTGTTACTCGCACTGCCATCACAGTCGTCCTACCTCATAGTCACAAGAAGCCCCCCATCATGATCTTCACGCCTTCAAAGCCACCATCTATCTTCCTGCCATCGTCAAGCCCCATTCCCCCCTTCCATCGAACAAGCTTCAATACCCGCCCAGCAAGTTTCAGTTCAAACATGCCCAGAATCCAGACTCCCTAAAACTCCAAACCCTTGCCCATTATACACTACGACGTATATAACCCCGCGTTTCACCTTTTCCCCCCCTTTCCTTCGGCCCAGCCTAACGGCCCGGTATCTCTCACTCCCGTTACGCATCCCGCGACAAGGAGCCTGGTCAATCTTCGGATCAACAAGTCTCTTGCCCTTCAATCCTTCTAGAAGTCTATTGCGGGACGAATTGATTATGCGCCTATTTGTCAGGCCTATATCTGGATCTTGTCACGCATAGCTGACAAAGTTCAGACGGTGATTGAGCATGAGACTATAAACATCAAATGTAGAGATGAACGATACCAATGATGGGATCATCGTCAAGCTTCATGGCACCGATTTTCCAAAACCCAGGGGCCGAATGCTACTGAGTCCCCTTGTCGTCATGGGCGGTTATCGTCGTATTCTCGATCCACTCAAACAAAACACATGGTGGTTCTTGTCGACAAAACAAGCCCCCTGAGCCAGGTAACCTCACACTCTCAGCATTGGCTTGTTCCACAACAAACCAACAACGCTCGCCAGGAATAGGGGGTAAGAGTAACCGTATATTCAGCTCCCGAGTTTAAGATTGGAAATATCAATTCAAAATTCTTTCGCTATCATGACATGATATCTCATGCAAATAAAATATCGCAAACCCAATACCAAACACTCATGATATCCTCGCAGAGTTTCTCCCAAAATTCAGCACAATGCCACCCCTAGAAAACCATCCATATCCTACATCTACCATCCCACTCCTTCAAAACCCCGAGCTCCTCTTCCTCTGCACCCTCCTCCGCCCGCTATCCTCCCCCTCCTTCTTGCCCCCTCCCGGCCGATGCGGCAGCGTCTGGCTCAACTTCGCCTGCAACTCCGGACTCATCCTACTCTCAACCTGACTCCTCACCTGCTCCAGCTGCTGTCCCGCACCCTTCCAAAGAACATTCAGCCTATTACAGTGGAACGGCCCTTGCTGCTGCGCTCCATTCGGCCCCGACCCCGGCCCGGCACTGACAGGCCTAGGAGGAAGCGCTGGAGCAGGAGCACCCAACCAATGCGGTTGTTGTTGTTGCTGTTGCGCGGGCGGCGGTGCGAAGAACGGTTGCTGAGCGACAGAAGGAGAAGTCTGGACCGAAGGAGGACGAGGCGGCAAGGCAGGACGGTCTGATGGTAGGTCCTGACCTTCAACGCCGTATTTCTTGCGAAGACGCTCGGTTTCCTTGGCGATCTCGGCTTCGCGTTTGCGTTGGGCTTTCTCCTCTTCTTCGAGCATCTTCTTGATGCGCTTCTGCTCGGCGCGCTCAGCTTTCTCACGCTCGCGCTGTTCGCGCTCGACGAGTTCTTGAAGGCGGCGGGTTTCGGCCTCGATGGAGGCGGTAGGGGTTGAGGTGAAGGTAACAGCTTGTTTGGGACCTCCCGGGGGAGGAGGTGGGATATTATTCGCTGTTGTAGGTACTGGAGCAGGTTGTTGTTGTGGTTTAGAAGAGGTAGGCATCGTGTTGCTCTTGGAAGGAGGAGCGTTGTTCAAAGCCCCTGACATCGCTGCTGGAGGAGTCACTGCAGGAGCAGGTACTGCTGCCGCTGCCACGTTGGGGCGTGAGTTTTTCCTCTTCTGTGGGTTAGGAATCGGGCCCGGGCTGGTTGCAGAAACGTTGAACAGCCCAGGCTTAGGACTAAGGTAGAGATCTTTGATGACTTCTGCGCCGAGAAGGAGGACCAACTCCAGTCCCTTGCGGTCTTCAACCTCTACACGGTGGAGGTTTGGCTGGTAGAGAGTCATGGCGCTTTCTCGGGATCCCTTGTACATGGCGACAGTGATATCTGGTTCCTTGCTCTTCTTGCCAGCTGTGGTTTTGCCTGACATGTAGCAGGTCATGTCCTTGCTCAGTTTGCCCTCCTTTTTCCAACGGAACATGATGCGCGGGATCAGATCTGCGGCTGCTGGAGAGCTGTTTTGCTGTTCGCGGTCGAGTTCGCTCGTAGTGGGTGTCTTGAATGTTTGGACCGGGATCTCAAACTCCCAACTATCACTTTTGTTCCAACTGCCTTCCACCATCTTCACCGCGATTGTTTGGTCTGGATCGTAGAGCTGGATGGAGAAATTGTCTGGAATGATCGCGGTCGTCGGCGCAGGAGGAGCGCCAGATTGCACTTGAGCCCGGATCTCGGCCGCAGAGAGCGTTGGCAGCGTCCATTCCGGCTCGATAGTCACCTCGCCATACACAACATTCTGATTATAGGGGTCGCAGAGACCGACACCGTACTTATTACGAGAAGCCGGTAGCGCGGGGTCGGGTTTTCGCAATAGGTACTCTGGTGATGGCTCAGAGCCGTTCTGAGTGAAGTAAAGTATGGTTGAGAGTGGGTCGTCGGATGACGGTTTGAACCGAAAGGTTGGAAGGTTTTCGTCGAGCATCTTGATAGTCTGGGTGCGCGAGGGGCAACTCTGACAACTTGGACAAACTTGGAGTTGGAAGGAAATGCGCAAGAGTTTACTTTTCTCTGCGGATGATTTACAGTGAGAAGAATGCTTGGCTATTTGCTGCTGACATCCCGTGATTCAGGCGCAGCAAGATAGAAACGGACACGGGGCTGAGTTATTGGCAGCTGAAGCAAGCAAGAGGATGCCGACCCAAGTGACCCCGCGATGTTGGACCGACCCGCCAGGCAAACGTCACCGTCGGTCTTCGGCTCAGCCACCCAGCGAACAACCGCGCGTGCAGTTTCGGATTTGCCATTGGTTGCAGGGACTGCGTCATGCTGAACTCTCAAAGGCAATTTGTGTTAGTCTGCAGTATACTATCTTGTTGACTGCAGCAGTTTTTCTAACATAAGTTAGAAGTTTCGTCGTGAAGAGAGCTTGGCGACTGACCATGAAGGATGGTCATGCTGCCTCATCAAACTGCTTGGGGAGTGGCGTGGAGTGCACAGGGCTGATGCCAAGCCTGGTAACCCTAACCCGGGACATCGAACGACTGGCAGTCCCACTTCACTTCACCTGGTCTGTGCTGAGCGCTGGAATTTCTGCCCCCCACCACGTGACCACACACAAATCGAAAACCCATCGGCTCACAAATTCGCTAACGACCCTTTTACGAAACCTCAGCAGCAACCAAATTCTGGACAACAGCGAGCCGAAGTCTCGACAACAGTTGCCCATCATGAGTTTGGTCTCGGGTGAGAAGGTACGTCTATCTCTATCGCCATCAACTGCTCAGTTTGCCCTGCCGTCGAAATTCCTGCGTTTTTGGCCGTTGTCGCCTCCCCGATCGAAAATTTCGAACTGAAGTCAAGCCACCACGAGACTATCGACAATCGCACCCTCCCAAATCACGAAAATCAAGCGAGTGTATGTCTTTGCAAAAATCCATCGACTTTCGCATCAACCACGCCCAGAAGCACATCCGACATAATACACCACCCCGGCGGATCATTCAGATGGTCATAAAGCTATGATATTCTGTGTGGACACAGGCATAGATGCTCTCAGAGAGTTGTTTGGTCAGCATTGGGGAGCTCGACAAGGTCCGAACGGGAGAACGACAGGGCAAACTGAACATGCGGCGGATATAGCATTGGGCAATGAGGACTGGGGCTAACGGATCCTGCAGAGCAATTTCAACCACATTCTGCGTCTGCTCAACACCAACGTTGACGGCAAGCAGAAGGTCGTTTACTCCTTGACGTGAGTCCGATTCAACACCAACCGCAGACCGCTTGGACATTGGCTAACCCCAGTCCAGCAAGATCAAGGGTGTCGGTCGCCGCTACTCCAACTTGGTGTGCAAGAAGGCCGATGTCGACCTGAAGAAGCGCGCCGGTGAGCTCACCTCCGAAGAGCTCGAGCGTCTGGTCACCATCATCCAGAACCCCACCGCCTACAAGATCCCTTCCGTATGTTACCTCTCGAAGCACGTGCGACAATGAATAGCAAACTAACAACATGAATAGTGGTTCCTTAACAGGCAGCGCGACATCGTCGATGGCAAGGACTCTCAGGTCCTCGCCAACGGCGTCGACTCCAAGCTCCGTGATGATCTCGAGCGCTTGAAGAAGATCCGTGCCCACCGTGGTCTCCGTCACTACTGGGGCCTCCGTGTCCGTGGCCAGCACACCAAGACGACTGGTCGCCGCGGCCGGACCGTCGGTGTCTCCAAGAAGAAGGGTGGTTAAACATTTGCGGGAAGCGTGCGGTTTTGTTTGGCACTGCTGTGCTTGGCTTTTCGGTGGTGTTATCTTAGGCAAAGGATGGTCATGGGGCTTGGGTTGATTTTTTTTTCCTTTGCGACGTCTCTACATATGTAGGGGTCGCCGGATTGCTAAAGGGAACCACCATGATACACAGCATGACAATACAGGCGCAGATATGAAAAAAGTACATGACCATTTCCGGTGAACTGTTGCTTTCTTGATGTGTTGTGAGTGATTTCAAACCAAAGTAATTTGTTGCTATCAAACGAGACAAAACTGGAGGAACTCTTCCGGTGGGTATCAGAATATCTATTAAACATCATTTACTTTTACTTCGTCTAATCCTCGTGTGTCACCGCCCTGTCCAGTACCTCTACGTTGCCTCGACCCTTGGTCTCGTTCTCGATGAAGTCGGATAGATCCTTGAAGATGCCTGGCTCAACGAAACCAACGGCCTCCCATTCGGATCCCATGACATCCTGATTCTCGACTTGCTCGAACAAGCTGAGAATATTGTCTTTGACGGTGCCTGGAGCTTTCTTTTCCCCATCTTCGTCCTCTTTTCCAGCCGCGGCCTTGGGCGCCTTGACTGGCTGCTTCAGAACGTTCGTTGAGCAAGTAACCCGCACCCGCATGCGCGCTCTCGCAAGGGGTATCGGCTGATGCGCAATCAGCGCCTTCATCGCCTCCAGCGCCTGCGACTTTGCGCTCTTGGTAGCAGATACACCCTTCCACATCGGTTTCGGCGCCTGCGCTTTTGACTCCCCGGCCTCTCCCGTCGTTGGAGTTCCACTCGCGCTTCCCTCCTCCTTCTTGTCGTTCTGCTGCTGATGCGCCTGCGAACTGAGCTGATCCAGGGCCTTCTCGATGATGCTCGAGGTGTACACCCTCTTCGTTCTCGGATCGACGAGCCTGCTGGCTACCATACCGATGACCTCGTTGTGCACGCGCTCCAGCTGGGCGGACCGCTCCTTTTCGCCGACTTGCATCTCGCCTTTTTTGAGGATTTCCAGGATGATGTCGTCGACGGGGACGTCTTTGCCGAACGCTTTGGCGAGCTCGGCGGAGGGGGCGGTTTGGCCCTTGGAGACGTTGAGGAAGACGTTGGGGATCTGGAGGACGTTGTCGATGTCGGTCTCGATGCCGGAGCGCCACTCCATGACTTTGTTCTTGTAGCAGGCGATTTCGAAGCGCTTCTTGCCCTTCTTGAGGCGGACAAGAGAGACGTTGGTTAGTTTTATCTGGTTGGAGGGTTGTTGGATGACCATTTTGGCGGTTGGCCTTTGTGGGCTGGTAGACGGAGGGGTTGTTTGTGGTTGTTCGGGGTGATATGGGTTATGCGATCAGGGGGAAGCTGTTCCTTAAATCGTGGCTGTAAGGGCAAGACCTGAAGAAGTCTGCTTGATAATCATCAACTGGACTGATGAAGGTGGGACAAAAGATTCAGTCCAAAAGTTGGTTTCTACAAAATCCTACCCCGCCATCTTGGTCACTGGCGGAGCAGATCTGTGCGCCAAGTCTTGGCTGACTCTAGGCCTTATCGATTGCTAGCGCCACACAACACATGGGATCGGTCACGTCGGCGATGATCCCCCTTCAAGCACGCAATCCCTTTCCGGTAAAGCACTCCAGTCCTAAGAGAAGCTTTACTGCTACTCTGTATGAGACCATGAAGACAACTCAGAAAGAGCCAACAGTTTGTAGTGTTCAGCAGTCCCGACAGTCACACCGAGTTCCGTACTAACAATCATTCATAGTGAGTCAAGACGGTGGGTCGCTGCGGCGCGCGCTGGCATTGCCTCGTGGGCTTGGACCGACGTAATGCCATCTCCACTTTCCATGTTCGCGGCCCTTACAGCATTAACTGCGCTTTCCCGTGCGGTGAGGACGGATGAGCAGGAAGTTGGGATGAACATTGAATAGGAATATCCTCTTCTTGAAGATGGGTTCAATTCATCGAGAGAAGAAAGCGCCTGCTGAATCTCGCGGGGCTGGGACCAGCTGAGGCGCGGCAAAGCAGGACTGTGGCTGCCATGGAGCTCCTAGCAATGACGAAGCTTATCGGCTCGGGGTAGATAACCGCCCAGTTGATTGGTGCTGCACCCTGGTCTGCAGGGCTCGCACAGAAAATGCAGCCTCGTCCGCTCATCTGGGCATAGTTTACCGCATAGAGCGTTAGCGGTCTGGGTGTTTTCTGTAGACCGCCAACCGTTCCCGTGACCCCAACCTGCAAGGTACCCAGACCTGCCAGTGGCGCAACCCAGATCTGCCTGTTTCCCCGACTCCGGGAACAGCTTGTCGCTGTTTCAGTTATTAGCTACCTCCCCCAAGCTTGTTCTCTTCCTCTTCTCCTTCATCCATCCCCATCATCATCACAGAATTGACTTTTCACCATCATAACCCCTCTTTTGGTCGCGGAGCTCAAGCCCATCGATATCTGCGCATAGCTACAATGAGGGTCGCTGCTTCGACGGTGCTCCTCGGAGTCGCTTCGGCGGCTTCGTTCCAACAGCAAACGCAGCGTGTTCTCTCGAACGGCTACGAGCGGGCTCAGGCTGGCATGAAGCCACTGGCGGAACAGTTCGTTGACGCTGCCGGCAAGCCCATTGCCAGCATTGAGGAGGCCTACCATGGCATGACCGCCGAGGTCAAGGCCCTCTGGGACGAGATCAAGCTTCTTGTGCCAGAAAGTGCCTTCGACCACTCCAACTGGTTCACCAAGCCGAAGCCCGCCCGTCGCCGCCACGACTGGGACCACGTCGTCAAGGGCGCCGATGTCCAGAAGCTCTGGGTACAGGGCGAGAACGGCGAAGACCACCGCCAGGTTGATGGCAAGATTGCCGACTTCAACCTCCGTGTGAAGGCCGTCGACCCATCCAAGCTTGCTGTTGACAAGGTCAAGCAGTACAGCGGTTACTTGGATGACGAGGCCAACGACAAGCACTTGTTCTACTGTACGTTCTGAACCCACGACCCCTTTTTGCTCAACCACAATATGCTAATGATGATAAACAGGGTTCTTCGAGTCCCGCAACGATCCCAAGAACGACCCCGTGGTCCTCTGGCTCAACGGTGGCCCAGGGTGCTCTTCCCTCACCGGCTTGTTCCTCGAGCTTGGTCCTTCCTCGATCGACAAGAAGCTCAAGGTTGTCAACAACGAGTTCAGCTGGAACAACAACGCCAGCGTCATCTTCCTCGACCAGCCCGTCAATGTTGGTTACTCGTACTCCGGCAACTCGGTCAGCAACACCATTGCTGCTGGCAAGGATGTCTATGCCCTCTTGACCCTCTTCTTCCACCAGTTCCCCGAGTATGCTAAGCAGGACTTCCACATTGCTGGCGAGTCTTATGCTGGTCACTACATTCCCGTGTTCGCTTCTGAGATCTTGTCCCACAAGAACCGCAACATCAACCTCAAGTCGATCCTTATTGGTAACGGTTTGACCGACGGCCTTACTCAGTACGAGCACTATCGCCCCATGGCTTGTGGCAAGGGTGGTTATCCCGCCGTTCTTGATGAGACTGAGTGCCGCAGCATGGACAATGCTCTTCCCCGCTGCCAGTCATTGATCCAGAACTGCTATGACTCCGGTAGTGTTTGGAGCTGCGTTCCTGCCTCTATCTACTGCAACAATGCTCTTATCGGTCCTTACCAGCGAACTGGCCAGAATGTGTACGATATTCGTGGCAAGTGCGAGGACAGCGGTAATCTCTGCTACAGCGCCCTCGGCTGGATCAGCGATTACCTCAACCAGCAGGATGTGATGGATGCTCTTGGAGTTGAGGTCTCTGGCTATGAGAGCTGCAACTTTGACATCAACCGCAACTTCTTGTTCCAAGGCGACTGGATGCAGCCATTCCATCGCCTCGTCCCTAACATCCTCAAGGAGATTCCTGTCCTCATCTATGCCGGTGACGCCGACTACATTTGCAACTGGCTCGGCAACCAGGCCTGGACTGAGGCTCTTGAGTGGCCCGGCAAGAAGAACTTCAACAAGGCCTCTCTCAAGGACTTGAAGCTTGCTGGCGCTGAGAAGGAGTACGGCAAGGTCAAGGCCTCTGGCAACTTCACCTTCATGCAGGTGTACCAGGCCGGCCACATGGTGCCCATGGATCAGCCCGAGAACTCCCTCGACTTCCTGAACCGGTGGTTGGGCGGCGAGTGGTTCGGCAAATAAGTTGAAGGCGCAAGCACAGACAGTACACACAGCGCATTCCTAGCATTATTAGCGGGCTAGATTGAATAATTTTGGGTTGGAGCTTTGTCGAGCCTTTTATCTTGGGCAGTACACGGCGCATTCGACGGGGTAATTCATGGGTTGTATTGCGCGTTGTGTTTTTCCTTGTTTCTTTTTTTGGCACCAGCAGTGGTAAATGATAAATGATTAGTCGTACACATTAATCATGACGAGCCCCCCAGCTGAAGTACCCTGTGATATGTTTCTGGATAGATGATGCAGTCACCCCCAAAAGCCGTTTTTGTGTAGCTGAGACATTGGAGAAATGTGTGGTACCCAAGAGGGTGAAAAGCAAATTTCGTGTGACGCTGAGCTGCGTGCCTGGCGTTTTTGATGGGATTTCCACATGTCTCGGGTTTCCTGTCTTTGACGGTTCCGGCCGTTTGGTATTCCCACCAGGGCTTTTTTTGGACTGGGATATCGGTTTTGTCTCAGTTGGGACTTTACGATTGTTGCATGTGAAATTCGCGAGAAGTTTTGATTTTTTGTGAGTAAAAACTTATGTACATACACAATCTTGTAATTGTACCAAGACCAAGACCCTGTCTGTATATAATCAATCCCTCCTCAAGCAAAGTGGATTTGCGCGGTGTCAAAAGAATATACATGATCTCTATCTAGAAAGAAAGAAAGAAAGAAAGAAAGAAAGAAGAAAAGAAAAAAGTTAAGGAAAAACAAGTTAGTGATGGAAACGCCCGACCCTGTATGCTATTATGTATGCTATGTGTGTGAAAATGTAAAAAAAATCCTCTTTAACCAAAACAGATTTTTTTTGGTGATGGTTTTTTTTGGTTTAATACCCCCCTGAAAAATGGAAAAGCGATAAAAAAGAAAAGAAGGAAAAAAAAGGGGGAAGTGAGAAGAGAAAGGTAAACGAAACGGTGCTATTGAAGGGGGGAAAAGACAACACGAAATGCAGGAAATTGATCTCTATTGATGGTGTGTGCTTTTTTTTGTTCTTTTGGCTTGTTGTGATGATGTTGATGATGATGAGGATGATGATGATGATGATGATGATGATGATGATGATGATGATGATGATGATGATGATGATGATGACCTGTGCTGATTGATGTCAATGACGGGTTATTTTGGAAAAGAAAAAAGAAAAAAAAGATAATATAAAAAAAGAAACGGTTCCATACTAGGGTCATCGTGCTGGCTGCTCACACTTTTTTTTCTTGATGTTTGGTTTTTGTGGGCTCGATTTGAGAAAGGGGGGGGATATGCGGGTTTTTTGTGTGTGAGTGTGTGAGTGTGAGTGTGTGTGTGTGTGTGTGTGTGTGTGTGTGTGTGTGTGTGTGTGTGTGTGTGTGTCGGTTTGATGTTGTGCTTGATGAGAGCCGTGGTGGTTGTGCCTACTGAGTGGGTGGGTGGCCTCGTGGGCCGGCGCTATATATCGACTACATGTCCGTCCGTCGAGTACATCATCTCCAACCGTGTGCCTCTTAGACCGTCGTCCTCGGGTTCTACTGTGAGGCTTGATCATGACTACTTTTTGCCCCTCTTGGGCCGTCGTGATGGGTGGTGGCTGCTTCTTTACCGCGGCTTCCCTCTCGCGTTGCGTGCGTGACGTCTCAACTGATGTGATCTTGATTGTATGCACCCTCTTGAGCCGCCGCGTGTCATCGTGGTGTCACTGATATCGTCGCCTCAACTGTGCGTTTCAGCCCATCGTCGCTGTGTATTTTTGGACCGTCGTATGCATCGTGTGCTCCCTTCTATCTGTCGTACTGGAACCGTTCTGCGTCTTTCGTGCGTCGTCTTTCGTGTCACTTTTCTCGATGTCCTTCTTGATATCCCTCTTCGCATGCCGTCCATGATATCCTCCTCTTAAGATAGTCCAACATGTCCATATACTGAGTTTCATCCATCATTTTCAATCGTGCTCAATGTGTGGGTGTGTGGGTTTGTGCAAAGCCAGGGGCCATATAATCTGGGTCTAGACTCATATCTGATGCTGGCAGGCAATCATATATGCGTGGTATGTGTAAGTCAAGGAATTGGGAAGGCAACGGGGTGAAGTAACCAAATCATAGAGCAAGGGGCAAACAAGCAGACTGTCCCACGCATACAGACAACGCAACAACAGCAAGCAAACCAACCAAACAAAAAATCGCAAGACAACAACAATCAGTTGCAATCAATCGGCGTGCTATGTATAGTCAATCCATATCTTATAGTTCCCCCACCCCCCCAATTTCCATACCTTTGAACCTTTCCAGACCATTCACCCATCTCCAAGCCCCGTTGAAGAGAGGGAGACCCCTCCTTCCCTATCCCATCTCCAATTTTATAAAAAAAAGAGAGAGGAAAAAAAAACACCTGCACTTGAAGAATCCCTTATCCTGGGTGGATATCCACCCGACAACCTGATCTTGACCTATGATCAAAGGAAGATAGGGGAAGGGCCAATGGATGATGCCCGAGAAGGTAAAAGGAAAAAGACCAGATAAAAAGAAAACGACAAAATGGTTGAAAAGCAAGATAAAGAAGGTTAGCCTCCTTGGTGAACCTGGACCTTGTTCCTGACCCATATTATACAATACAAATGCGTTTTCCAAAAGAAACATGCGGAACAAGGCCCCCCATAAACTCCCCATATGGTGTTAACTAACTCGTACACATTCTTCATCAGACACTTGAACCACGTCCATCGGGGCGCAGCTGATGGAAAGGGGGCGGCTCGGCAAGATTGAGAATAATGGCGGTAAACAGCGATGTATATTGCTGCAGTCGCTCGCATGGTGTAAAGGAGGCCAATACACCACGGGGTACACGAAGATTGTTATCCAATCGGTGTGGCCGCTTGAAAGGCCTGATGACTTTTTATGCTGAAGCCCGCGTTCAAGAGCTATGGGCTTGAGCCTGCACTCGAGGCCGATCCTTTGGTCGTCTTCTTCACAATGAAATTCCCAATTTTCTGAATGAAGCTGGGTTTCTTCCTCAGTTGCCCTCCTGGCCCTAGCCCCGATTGGGTGTCAGATCCCACATGGTTGGTGTGGCCGTTCAGGTACCCGTTCTCTGATGGGACTTGGTGCTGGAAGGACCCTTGGGTTTGATTTTTGAAAGAATCAGGAGTACTGCTTGTCACGACGCAGCTGACAGGTGGATCAACTGAAGAATTGATGCTGACGATGCTGGTCCCCTGGGTGCTCGGTGACAGGGGCATCTTGCCGGTGCCAGCGCTGTCTGGTGCCGAGCTGACCTCAGTGGTTTCGCTGCATCGCTGCTTGGACGCATAGTGAGAATGCGAGTCGTCGTCTGTGTCGAATTGTGTGTTGATGCCGTTCACCTCGGGGACAGTTGGGCCTGGGCGGACTGGGTGCTGGGACGAGTTTGGCTGTTGAGCATTTGCAAAATCCATCTGTGAGGGCGAGTTGCCATGCTCATCAACATTTTCCATCATAGCCTCGAATTTCTTCTTATTTTCGGCAATGGCGTCGACGCAGAATTGCAGCTCTGGGATAAGTTTTGCGACGCCCTCGAACAGCGGAGCCGCGAAGTTATCCATGAAGAGCAGCTGGTTCTTGGCAAGAGTTTGCGGGTCAGTGCCAGGCGTTGAGAACACTGAGGTCGGAATATGCTTCAGTCTCTCCTTCTCCCGCTGCTTTGTTGTTTCTGCTGCAAGAGTATGCATCCATTTTACAGCTGTATCATATCTCCGAGCCTGGAACAGTCAATGAGCTTGGTCCTTCGTTAACGAAAGCGACGGCCACTTACAACATTGCTGATGTCTGCGCATTTGATTAGAAGTGCACAGATCAGCGACTTTCTCTCCTCCATGGTGGCATCTGGTGAATTACGAGCCAAGTCCTCCTGGCTACGTCCCCTCTCCAACTCGTTAACGGCACAATTCAGTTTTTCCATATAACCGAGATGGACGGCCATATCCGTAGCCAGAATGGAGTCGACCACGAGGTCCTTGATTTTGGAGCAGTTGTAGACCTTGGGCCAGTACTTTTTAAGGATGCACGTGAAGGCAACGCCGTGATAGCACTCTAGAACAGACTTGTGATGGAACGCATCGGCAAGTGGGTCCTTGGTCTTTACCAGAAAGCCATTGTTGACTCCTGGGTGTCCAACATCATGTCCAATGGCGGTGATGAGAAGTGCAAGCGCAACGTGAGGCTCGATACATTGGGCAAAGTCAGAATTTGAAGACGGTCTTGATGTCGAACCGCGGTTGGATGGGTATGGGGGCAAGGCTCCAATGCGGATAAGGGTATAGAAGATGTGCTGCAGAACATCAACCACATGGCAGAAATTGTGATAATCCACATCGGGCCTGTAGGCGGTGCAACAGGCTACAATAAATTGTTGCAGCTCTTCTGTCATGAGGGTTAGGCAGGGTATATGGCAGAGCGACGAACACCGAGCAGCAGTACATACCTTCTCCCAACTGCCACATGGCCAACTCAGGCACTGAAAATGCGTGCTGAAACATAAGCGATGCCGCCACGATCAGTTGTTGATCGCTGAACTTGGGAGCGTCGAACTGAAATTCGGCAATAGCGTGCGAGACCAATGCCCGGTCCTCAGCAGAAATCTGAATAGTGTTGGGGGCATTGCGGTGGTCGCTTGCAAATATTGAAGGGCAGAGGTAGGGTAAAAGTCTAAACACCATCTCCTCGCCGGCTAAGCTGCCGTCATGATCTCGTCTTTGTCGGTGCCGCAGGTTTCGGCATACTCGCTTAGCGTGCATCCTGATATTATCGAGGCAGTGTTGGCTCAGAGGGTTCAATACAGCATCAGTAGCCCCGCGGTCAACTAGTAACCCTCGAAACGTTTCGAAGGAATTGGAGCCAATGTTCAACACGCTGCCCTGCTGAGTGACAAAAGGGATCACCATGACAAGGCTGGATAAATCCTTAGCACTAGACTCTGCGTCTATCTCTTCCAGCAGCGCGACCCCATACAGCTCCGATTCGGCCGATGGAAGCTGGCCTTGTGGCTTGCTTGGTATTGGCTCCCGAAATGGGGTTTCCAGAAGAATAATTGTCGGTTTGATGCTGGTCACCGCGTCCGACAAGAGCTTCCGCCACTGTTCGAGGCAAGCCCCCCCTGTGCCACAGAGAAACGCTAAGCTTGGTTGTTAGCAGAGCACTACAACTTCCCACACCCGCTGGATTGGTTTGCATACCACTCTCGAAGAGGCTTAAAAGCAGCCTGACGTTCTCCCGAAGCTGACTAGACTCCCAGCTGGCTGCGGCTGCGCCGCTGCTCAATGAACTTGACTGCACATTTCGATCTTCAGAAACAGCGCGGTCGACGTATATGATATTGCACCTTGCACTCTCCATCTGGCCTTCCATTACGCTCCTCAAGACCCTTCTAGCCGAGCACGGCTAGATACCTATCCACCGCAAAAGATTGATTTGGCGACGACAAAACGGTGCTCTTGCGTACGACTTCTGCACTCGCAACCTTGATCGAATCTACCAGGCCTGGCCGAAATTTGCACGGCGAGTCGGCGCAGAGATGCGATGCAAGAACTGACGAGAGCTAGTCACGCATACGCCGTAGAATAATGTCGGGACCTGGACTCTGCTGTTACGAAGAGGCCGATCGCCACGGGACTGTTGACAATGATTCGGGCCGTGATACCTTCGCAGGCCTGTTGATAATGTTGGCAGGCCTCGTAAAACCCAGAGTGATTGTCGATCTGGTCTAGAATGAATCCGCCGTGAGGTGATGAGGACATTCAACGGACTGCTTCGAGTTAGACATGCCGCGCGACAAGTTCAATCAGATAAGACGAGGCTCGGACAAAGAGCTTGCGATAGGATGGTGGAGGGACTGGGCGGACCGCAGAAGAAAAGAGGCGCCGAGTTGGGGTCATCAATTCAAGTGACTGGCGGCCGGATAACGGCCTGGGGTCGCGCGTGGATCAAGTTGAGAGATGTGTGTGTGTGCGAGCGTGTGGGTTTAAGCTAGGAGCAGGCGGGTGGAGACAGGAGGGGGTGGGAGGAATTGGGAAAGAGTTGAACAAGACAAGAAAAGGAAACAATGGAAGGGATGGAAGGGATGGAGCCAACAAAACTCGGTCATACCTGGACGGGTGTCTGGTGTTTCTCTCGCCCACTGCGTGCGCCCGTTGCGGGCGGGGTGGGCGATTGTGTTGTTTGGGCGGCTTCGTGCGTGTGTGGTGAGCGAGGAGAGAGGAGGAAGACGGGAGCGAGAAGGCTCGAGTCGAAGCACGCACGGCACCTGGTCCGCAAACCACAGATGGTGCGCTGTGCCTATGGGGCGCGATTGGGAGATGGTTCTTTGAAGGAATCCGGGATGCTGTGCCTCACCAGTGCTCTTTCTAGAGGGGAGGACAAACGACAGTGAAAGGCAGGGGTGGTGTCTGCAGCCAGCAGAGAGCAGTAGAGAGACCCGGAAAGGGACGGGTGTTAAGTATCAATCAAGTCCCCTAGGCCCTGGGGCGATTTGATCGGGGCACCATGGGCAAGGCCCGAACCAAGCCATAAACAGTCTGTCTCTACGCAGACTCAGGGCAGACCGGACTTTTCAAACTTTGTTACCAATGTTGCTGACGGATGGATCAACGGTTGACGGCAAGAAGGGAACATGAAAGTTTGGGGAAATGCCGTCTGGCATTGGTGCGAGGGCCAGGTGTTTTAGTGGAGGATGGAATGGGAATGGAAGGGGGGGATTTTTCGACGGGAGCAGGGTTCCATACTAGAAGGTGTGGAGACACCCCCTCCTTGCGGTCGACACCCCAGCTCAGCCATTCAGAGCGCCCGCCCAGATGAAGCGCACGGAAGCGCAGATGCAAAGGCGGGAAAGGTGCAATCTCAGGGATAGCCGGGGGGCGGGTCGCTCTGGACAAACCATCCAAGCTTCTGGCCGCCTTCGAGAAGGGCGATAGAAGGCGCTAAGGCTTGATAAGCAACACGGCTTCTTTCTTTGTTTCGTCCTCCCCTCGCTTCCCCTCGCTCCCCTCCAAAGGAACCGTCATCGTCCCTATTACTCAGGGGACCCGTAGTACCCGTCTGTCGGGTCAGACGAGGTCAGATGAGCTTTCCGACATCAGGGAACGCCGCCCGGTGCGCACCGGGTCCTAGAACGATCAAACTGGAGAGACGCGTCGTTTGCTAGGACTCCATGCTGGAGCACCACATCGTCATCATCTCTCTCGCCAGACTCCGAGAGCGGAATGTGCCACTCCCCTACTAGGTAAGGTACTCAACCACAAGCCGTGCCTCGCATTGAGACGAGCAGCCACGGGGTTCCCAAAGCGTGGCTCTCGGAATGCCCTGCAGTTTGGGGCGCACCAACTTCCTTACCTTCTCGAATAGGGCAAGCCCTACGACGCCCTGGTTATACTTTCGACGCATGAGTCGACAACAGCTTCACCAAAGAAATACCCTCCATTCCTTTATTTTTCTTGTCTGAAAGGTGCTCCTTCTTCCGCTCTTACGCCAGTCCATGCCATGCCCATCTTACCCATCGCGACGGAGAGTGCATGGAATCTGCTAGTCATGGAAAACCATGTCTTCATCTTCAGTAGTCACCTGCTGCCTCAATACCTACTTGACGATTTCAACTTGCTCCTTTTTTTTTTCTGGTTTTGGCCGCGCCCCAGCCATCACGCCTGTCGCCAATTGTGTTGCCTGCCGCTATTCCAGAAGGCCAGACATGCTCCAGCTTCGACCCCCCAAAGGACTCAATCTATTTCCAGCCTATCAGGAGCCCAAATCAAGGGGGACAGCATGCAGGGGATGCAGGGGGTCTGCAGGACTCGAGACGGTATTACGCCGTCTGTCAATTGCCTGACAGGATCGAGTTCGACGGATGCACTCGCCAGGGCTTTCGGTGGCGGCTACATACAAAGTCCTAGAGCTTAGAGCGAAGTCATCCATGGGACTTTCAAGTCGCCGGTCACCGAGTCCGCTAGCCTCCAACAGAAACCCGTGTTTTACGGTGTGGCCGACACTTGATACGACCGCCTCCCATCGCGATGCATTGCCGTTTCCAGCTCGATGACTGAATGTGTCCGAGTCAACGACAAACATCCGCAACAAGCTCAGCATGACATTTGAAATCGTCAGTAAACTCCTGAGGAAATGACCAGGTGAGCTTCCCGGCCCCGTGCAAGTAGGTATCTGCCAAACGGTTTCAGCCTTGCCGATCGGTCGAACCCACGTCCCTGGCTGCCGTCCGTGGTGCCGGACATGACATACGGAAGATCTCAAAGAAAACAATGTTCCTTCCTCTCTCAAGGGCAGATGCAGATGATGGGACCTCGGCTCTTCTTTTTGCCCGGGGGGTAAGTTTGAGTTACAACGATGACTTTCTCGTAGGATTGGTTATTTGTGCCACCAATCGTTCATCCTGACCTGTTGTCGTGCCCCCTTTTGCCCTCGCTTCCAGAATAATTTTGCGGCTCAGCAACACAACGCACACAAGGATTTTGATTTAGATGGTACTAAGAACCACTCCTTCGCCCCGAGGCTGCACAATGGGTTCTGCTTCTACCACGTGTTAAGATCCCATAAACTCTCTCCAAGTTGTTGAACCTCTTGGAAAGCCATTCCATTCTTCACAGCAGGGAATGAAATCATATGTAACTTTGCTAGGGTTATACGACCTCTGCCTATCCAACATCTTATCTCAACGGCTAGCTCAGGCTCTCATGGAAAGAAGAAGGTGGAAGGCCATAAAAACCAAGGTCATTGTGACTGATACTAAACGTCGAGATCTTTGCTGTAGAGTGCAACGACATCAACGTCAGATGAATTCACTTTACAACAGGGGCATATACTTCTTTGGATGTCTCCCTAAAGACTTGATATCGCCAGCGGCAGTATTTCGGATATCGCAACATTTCAGAGGGTGGAGGCTTGAGCTAGGAAGGTTGCCCCCCTCGTTGCTAACAAAATAATCTCGACTCCAAATTTCCACCCACTTTCATACATGCTTTCCGCACCAAAACGAGTCTCAAGATGTCAAAGGAGCCTTATCATATAATCTAGCCGCTATTAAATACCTTTGTTCAAAATTTGAGAGTTTTTGAATCATGTTGTGGTATAATAAAATATACTTGAATATCGGGGTGGTTTTGGTGGTTGTGAGACGGTGGCATTGCTTTCTTCCCCAGGCACCAGCATCGATCATCCGTCATCGATTTTCTGGAGAGAATTCCATCTCCCGGTTCAATATCTCGATAGAATAAGCCACAACCCACTTAGAACACTGGGGTAAGCTCGTTTTAATATGCCCGACGCGGTCGGCCCGTCAGCCTAGCACAGCCATCAAGGTTGTTCAACAAAAGTAAGGTAAATATTGACTCTTTGGGTAAGGCCCAGTCTAAGGAAGAATGAACTAGATGCTCTGCAACAGTGGTTTCCATTTGGAGGCACGGGTGAGTCTCGCTTCACGACCGTTTGGCTACCTATTAGTCCCCGACTACTACGAACGTGTCTTCAGAACGGACCAAGTATGGCGATGGCGACAATGATTGCTTGGGGACCGGCCGCGCCGGAGCTTCCCCTATAATTATTGACCGGGCGCCGTATCAAGATGGCTTACTTCTGGACACCGAGGTGAAAAGGGGCTAGGCCACCGAAAGTCGCATGAGTCACCGGATGTTCAGCTCCCAGTCTCAAGCAAGACCGACACTAGGTACTTCGCGCATCCACTGGTCACGATGCTCATTGCAGCACTTCTCATGTCATTCTGCTCGTCACCTTGGGCCCTTGACCTCACCTCCTCACCTTAGCCTCGATCTCCTGGCTTCGAGCAGGTTCTCCATGACTGGCTGCCATCACTGACAGCCATCACTCCCCTGCCCCCGTCCCCCGTCCCCAGGACTTTCATGTACACTAAGGTAGTTACGCATAAGTTCCGTGAACCAATTATCCAGTCAGCTCAAGAGATGTTTGCTGGAGCGGAAAATTATCACTCGAGTATTAAAGCCGCAATCGAGCTTCGAAATCGAGGGCTTCCCCTGACGACTGTAGCTGCTTGAAGCAAATCTCTCTTGGGATCTTGTTTCGCATAAATATTATTTTTGACAGACCTCTCACACACACAAGATTCTCGAGATATGATTGTACCAGGACTGTTTTTTTGTGAGCATGTTTCTCAGAAGGACGATTCTTTCCCAGATAAAAAGCTCCTTCCTGATCGAAAAGCCTCCCCGACAAACTCCTCAAACAAACAGCCCCTTTTCAGGAAACCCCCTCCCAGCAAAGTCCGTACCTACCTACTCAGAGATATCCCTCTCGGACACAGTGCCCCTCCCCAGGGAAAATACTGCTTCCCACATACACAGATAGAGATCCCGTTTCCCAAGCAACACATCTCGCCCGCGGCTACGTTCTTCCCCAAAGAAAGCTCCTCCAACTTCATCACCCCAACGAGGAATGCTTCATCGCATACCTTCAGAATTTAAACTCACCTGGATGTAATAACTCTTTTATAGTCATGAACAGAATCCCACATCGCATCGTAAGTATTTGCGGAGAAAACGGTAAGGACGTACCAACTCTTCAGGGGCCGCAGCTGAAGATGAGTATGATAACCCCAACCCTTGATATTGCCCAGCAACCTGCCAGTGTGCCAGTAGCCATCTGATCTGCTGGTCTGTGCATTACCTTATTCTCCACAGCACAGAACGCCTTCCCAACTGCAACAATTTTTTCAATTCCACACGCTTCAACACCATTCCATCAATCATTGAGAAAACCTGCCGACAGTGGCGTCGACGACGATGACGGCAACGAGCCACTGGCTGAGAAACTTAAAGGCTGACATCTTGCTTTTCGGGCCTTCTTTCACAGAAGGCTAGCGAGCGCTATCCCTGCCACGGAGTTCGCGTTCTTGGTTGCGGAGTTGAAGTTGTCGTCTTCGTCGTCGTTGTCGCCGTCATGAGGCCAACGTTGCTGCCTCTCCCTCTCGTTATCTTTCTCTCCTTTTTTTGACCCAAACTTACATAACTTCCATTATCATACCGTGGTCTTCTTCCTGATTCGTTCAGCTCAATCTCCCCCTTTGCTGTTCTTGAGTTACAGGATGCGCCCTGATGTTTTGTTCACGCAGAACATCAGAGAGCGTATTAGACGAGAACAAAACGCGATGTTTTTTGAGTGCGGAACCTTCTCTTATTTGCCATGGGGGACTTTCGCAATTTATCTGTTGCAACATTTTATTTTCTTGGACTTGATACTCAATTGTTTCTTATTACTATCCATCCCAAGATCAATAATAATCAATATCAGGTTTACCCAAAACAACGCCTCGCTATGCTATGCTATTATGCCCCTTTTCAAAAAAAAAAAAAAAATCCCAAAGAAACGTTTTACAAAACAAGCAACGCAACCCCCAAGAACCCAACCAGCGCCGCAAAAGCCCCTCTATTCATCTTCATATCCCCCCTCCCACCCGAGGCGTCCGCCGTAGCAGATCCGCTGCCCTCCACGGGCAATGGAGTTCTCCCAACCGCCTTGCCCTCTATCCCGTTTAGCCGATCTCCCGTCTCCATCGCCGGTCCCCGGTTGAAGAAATCCACCAGGACAAACACCGGCTTCTGCCCCCACTGCCCTGATCCAGAACACAGCTCCGCGTGTCGGCCCAGGCTGCCAGTCGTGTCGTTCGACACCGTCAGACTAGGACTGTTCGTCTTGTCGATGGAATCAACGTTGGGGATCTGAATCCCCGAGGTGAGGTCGATGTACATGAAGTGATTCATCAACGGCAGCAGACCATTCTGTAGTGCGGAGGAGGCGGTCCCGGCTGACGAGGGCCTGTCCAGAGCGCAGGCGAACTGGGAAGGGGAGGTGATGTTGAAGGGCGTTTCGAACACGTGGTTGAACTCGGATAGTAGATACGGGTGGGAGGCGGATTCGTCGATGCCGGTGATGAAGGTTACTAGTCGCTGATTGCTTGAGATCATGTCTGATAGAACCGGCCACTTTGCTCCTGAGCTGGTGTTTGAGGGGATGAAGCCGTATTCTGAGATGCCGCTTGATTGAAAGGCATCGCCGAAGGAGGTGATGGGTTGGTTATCTGCGTTGACTAGCAGCAGGGTAATGACTTCGTTGGGGTTGGTGTCGAGCCAGTGTTTGATCTTGGATAACCAGTCCTGCAGGGAGCCGGCGTCGAGGAGCTCGCAAAGGGAGTGGCAGAGCTCGAGGACGTTGTTGTGGAGGTGGACTTGCGCCTGGAGGAGGCGGAGGCCAGAGGAGAGGGCGAGGGTGGCGTTGTAGAATTGGTTGCCGGCGATGGAGTTGGAGGTGGAGGGGTCGCGGAGGAACGCCGAGTTGTGGGCGCCGAGGTGGGTTATGTTGTTGTAGGCGAGGGGGCAGAGGGCGGGGGAGTTGTTGCAGGCGATTTCCGGGGAAGACGAGGTTGAGGATGTTGACGGTGGTGGTGGTGTTGGGGAGAGGGTGGTTGATTGGGTGAGGGCCAGTGATGGCAATAGCAAGGCGGTTGTAAATAGAGGGAGGGATGGTAATCGGACCATGATTACTTTTTTGAAGTGACAGAGATGCTGTCAAAACCGGGAAAGAAAATAACAAATACAAAAGGGGATGGAAGAAAAAGAAGGGAATGGGAGAATGTCTTAAATTCCAGCAGCCCCTCAGAGAAAGCTGACTACAGCCAAGTATTTGAGAACCCCTTTTGTCGCCTCTCTCCTCGGCAACGAATGATCAACTGTGAGGATCAATTGCGAAACTCAAACGCGTCCATCATCCACCCCAGGTTCTAGGTACTCGGCATTATTGAATGAAACACTTTAAAAAAAAAACCCACACGCACACACACACACACAGCCCACTTTTTGCCTTGTGGGTTGTGTCCAGATTCTTGATGGCAAAACATGCCAGTGTTACTTTTATTTTGGGAAACATACTAACTTCAATAAACCGGTGCAAACCTTCTTTCTTGCTTAAACAAAGTTACCGTTGCACTTTAGACGAAAAAACAAGACCAACATGGCCAGCAACCCATCCGACCTAACCCATTGAGTCGTCCGACCAGCAACGGGCCCGGAGGGGGGGGTGCTCGGGAGAACCCTTATTAATGATCTGTGTCTGACAAGATAGGCCTTTTCGAGAATGTCGTCCATTTTCATGGAACTTCCAGGATGTGAACAACTGAAAGACTCATGCTCCCAATAGGCTGGCTGGCTGCATGTGGACCAAAATAGCATCCCTTCTAAAATGTCAAAAAGGCTAACTTCGCCCCCTACCGTAGCTGAACCCTTAAATCCGATCTGTCTTACACGCGGCCTTCTTCTGCCAATCTCTGGCAATCCGTCTCAAGCGGATGACGTTGCCTCTTATTCTCCACATCACCTATACACTACCCGGGATCTTCGGGAGGCAAACGTAACCCTGAAGAATAGGACCCCTATTATATGAAATAAGATCTGGCGAGCTGCTCCTTCACGTGATACCTACTAGGTATCTGACATCCAGTTATCAAACATCGAGATGTAGGCATATGGTAAAGGTCTTGCATTAAAAGAAAAATAATATGCTCTACTAAAAGATGCTACTTGCTGTGCTGTGCTGTGCTGTGCTACCACCGAAACAATGCATGCTCCTCCCCCATGTAATGCTGCCCTTTGAATCAATGAAACCATACCGGCCTTGCTCCTCTAGGTAACTATGTATATGGCGCCCCCTTCACCTCACCAGCGATGCTCTCTCACTACTCGCCAGCAGAGCCCTATGATCAGCCTCGCAACTCCCACAATACTCACCATGCCACTTTGCGAGCGCTTCCTTCCTATTGTTGTCGCCGCCTCCAAGGACCTTCTGAGCCTCGTCCTTTTCCTCTTGCGAGAGTTGCTTGGGAGCGTTGTGTGTCAGCAGTCTTGCGACTCGTTCACACCTGTGATTCTCGTCTTCCAGCCAGTTCTCCCACTCGGACTGCACCATCTCCAGCTCGATGCCGTTGACCACGCGCATGGCTACCAACAAATCATGTCTGTACCCACCTAGACGCTGGCGAGTACGACGGAGACGACGAGCCGCTGCTCGGGTCGTAGCAGAGGTGAAGCCTGCCCCGGCATCTTGGTAAGGGGCGTCGAGGTTCGTCGAGTTGACAATAGCCTGGAAGGTGTCGTAACTATTCCAGAGTCAGCAAAACAGTAGCCACGGCAGAGTATAGAAAAGAAAACCTACCACTGACTCCCAACCGGCCGCCCCACCAAACCCCCCTCCACCGCCGACCCCCTACTCGCCACCTCCAAATCCGCCAAATAAATCGCCTTCCCCATCACCAAGTTCGGTCCCACCCCCAACCTCTGCATAAACCTCTCCGACCTTCTCTCCGTCCACCACCTACTCGTCCCCTGACTCACACTCACCAGATTATACCCCAAGCTCACCACCAGCATCACCAAAATCACCCTATTCGCCTTCAAAATCCCAAACACCTTCCTCACCGCCGCAAAAGCCCACATCATCACGCTCGTGATCGCGCTCTCCATAAAGCTCCTCCCCGTCTCCCACATCATATCCCCCAGCGTCCTCGGCCTCACCCCGCCCTCCCCCCTCCCCCTCTCCACCTCCTCATCCGGGCTGAAAACCACCACCTCCGTCCTCCTCCCCACATCCCCGTACACCTGAATCGCCCTCTTCGTCCTGCTGTGCACCCCCAGCTTCCTCACCTGATCCGTCGCCACCTCGGCCAGATCCTCCCCGTCCCTCCTCGCATCATCCAGCGCCTGCCTCTGCACCATATTCTTCGCAAACGCCGCCGCCCCCCTCTCCCAGCTCGTCTTGGTATACACCGCCAGCCTACACTTGCTCTTCGCCACGTGCGTAATCACCACCTTGGTCACCAGCTTGAACGCCTGGCTGTGCGGTAAATGCCACGGCGTCCGCACATGCGTGACCACATACGTGATGTGATCATTGAATATCTCAATCGTCTGCACGTCCGTCACATCCCCCGGTTTCTTCCTCCCCAGCATGTCCACGTAATCGACCTTAAACCGGAAGAGCCTCTTCATTTTCCCGTGGTCAGACAGCTCCCAGGGGCCCTGGGCGATCTCCTTGGCCCGGCGCTCAAAGTACAGTTTGGGGAAGATGAAGCTCTTATCTCCAAAGAGGACGTGGAAGCAGGCCTTGGCGCTGATTTCAAAGTGACGCTCCGCCACGACGGGGCCCATGTCTTCGGGCTCGTACATGACCGGGTGAGCCGGCAGCTGGAACTTCTGCGCGGGCTTCTTGGAGCTGTGGTGAGGCGATCTGTACCTTCCGCTCAAGTCGCCAACTCGTCTCGACACGGGCCGGCCAAACGGTGTTCCGTCGTCGATGGGGGTGTTGGATGATATCTCCTCCCAGCTCTCCACGCTTGGGCTCCGGATGGCGTCTTCCTGGTTCTTTTCCATGTTGACTAGTGTGGTGATGATTTCGGAGAGGTCCATTGGTTCGGCAGCCTGAAGATCGTCAATAAGCACATTCAGACGGGACTGCAGAAGCGAGAAGTCCTCCAGGAACAACTTGATGGCGATCCGCGCGTAAGTAGTATCTTGCATATCTTGATTCAGGTGCAGGAAAATGAAGTCGCAATCCCGACCTGGCGCAGACGTCACCTCGGTGATGCTGTCGAGGCTGATTGTGTAAGCCACCACCAAGCCCAGCTGATGACCGTAAAAGTACATTCTGTCCGGGGTGACAAAGATACGTCCGTTACCAGCCAGCCCTTGGTCTTCCTTCCCTTCAACCGGCGAGCTCGACCACGCAGCGTTGAAGACAAGCACAGGCTTCTCCTCAGGAGGTGCTGTTGGGAAGACAAGACGGAACTGCGCATACTGCGCCCTAAGGTCGGGCGGGTAGTTGATAGGGAGAGCGTCACTCTGTACCTTTTCAGGCACCTTGGGATCTGTGAGAGTCGTGCCCACGCTCTGTGTTTTCCTATGTCCACCAGGAGGGGGTTGGGGTTTAGGAAATGTAGGTGTTCGCGGCACCATAGAAGCCACAAAGGGATCGTCTGCATAGGGCTTAGGGGTAGGTGGTGACCCGACGGTGGGACAATAAATCGCCGTGTAAGGGCTGCTTCCCCAGTAGTTGGCCAAGACACCGCTGGACATAGGCCGGGTGGCAGCCATGTTGGCGCTCGCCAGGATAGCTGACTTGCTCAGGCTGGTGGAGATGGGAGGTTTAGCCAGAGTTGCAGGTGCGAGACTTCCTGGCTGGTGGTCCATCAACAGGGTCGGCAGACGAAGAGTTGGCGTCTGCTGTCCTTGAGGCGTAGAAGCGGAGCTTGTCATGAGGCTTGACCCTGTCGTACCAGAGGCAGCGTTGGTATCCATCGAGGCCGCAAACGTTGCCTTACGGTGAAGATCAAGCTTCTGCATGATACGCGCAGCATGCTCTCGTCCAGTCTCTCCCTCCTCTCTTCCAAGGTGAGTCGTGATGGACCGACGCGGCGGCGCCATCGCCACGTCGAAACTAGAGCGTGCTGCAGCATTTGCGTCGGGCCCAGGGACAGGCAGGTTTCGCTGCTTGTCAGAGCCATCAGCCTCGTCGAGGTTCTCGACACTTCGGGCCGAGAACTCGGGGATCGAGGGCGGCGTAATGACAAAAGCAGGATCAATCCCTCCGACGAGCGTATTAGGGTCACGTCCCATGCTGGCCTCAATCGCCTTCTTTTTGGCCACCTCAAACACCTCAAGCCACTCCACCAGCTGTGTCTGTGTCTCCGCCTGCAGCAGAATCGTCTGGGTCTTGGTCTTGATTTCAAAGCAGAACCTGCGTTCCTCCTGATGAGCCGGTCTCGCACTGCAAAGAAGCACACCAATCTCATCACCCTGCAACACCCCCTGAGGTCCCTGAACCAGCCACCCAAAGATCCCATCCCGGCAATAATACCATCTCCTTATCCAATTCGCCCTCACCGGCTTCCCAGTCAAAACCCGCAAAAACAACCACCCCTGCTTCTCCGAGATAACCGCCACCTGATCCTTCCTCTGAACAGTCAACGGCCCCTTCGACCCCAAATACGGCACCGTGCTCACGCTGTAATCCTCCAACTCCCTCGACGGCTTCGCCAGCGCCAGTGTGCTCTCCCCAATATCCCTCCTCGCCAACTGCAGCTCCCGCTTAAACACCCCCTCCGTCGCCTCCATCTCCCTCGACCACCCCCTAATCCTCTCCAGCTCCTCCCCCCACGCCGTCTGAAGCGAGTTGTTATTAACCTGCCCAACCTTCCTCATCTCCTTCCACAAGTCGGCACAAACCCTCACCAGCAACTTATCCAACCCAGCCCTCACCTGCGGCGCCATATGGCAAAAGTCCATACTCGACTTCAAATACGCCTTCCTCGTCTCAAACACGGCAAACGCATCCTCCCTCAGCGCCGACGGCTCCTTCGTCTTGCTCTGCGCAACATATCTCGTCAACGTGGTATCAAACGCCTTTTGCGCCGCCTCCAACGTCCTTCTCTGCTCCCGAAACACCTTCATCTCGGTGTTGATGAAATTCCTGATCGGGTCCACGCTCACCGGCTCGATCTTTCTAACCGCAGATAGGATGCCACCCCACCATTCCCTCGCTCCGTCGCCCACTCGACGGAGGGCAGGGAGGGTGTAGTCTGCGTCGAGGACGGGGGAGTCGGGGCCGGTGGCCATGGTAGGGGGTGTCATTTTGGAGAGGTAGACATTGATCGTGTCTTCGAGAGCGAGGAAGTCGTGGACGACCTTGGCGGTGCTGCGGGTGTAGCTGTCGAGCCAGCGCTCGATGCCGTCGAGCTGGTCGCCGAAGTGGATGGCAGTCGAGCGGAAGGTAGGGGAATCGAGGGCGGCTTCGTTGAGGATTACTGGAATGGATGGGCCGGTGGCCCGAGGAACGGTGGCAGGTTTGACTTGTTGGGAGGTCTGCTGTTGCTTCTCTGAGGGTGCTTGAGATGATGAACCTGTCGTCGTCGAGGGGGCCGTTATCGTCACTGGCGGTGGTGCTGAGGTGTGCTTGTAGCTGAACGCCACCTGAGGCGGTATCGTTGGCTCGTTCATCTTGCTACGAGCCTCTGCTCTCTCCGAGGGAGCGCTTGGGTGATGGTGTAGCTCCGAGTAACCGTATATTTGTAGATGTTGCTTTGTCTTTGATGAAGCTGTTTGTATTACTCGGGATGCTCGGAGGTGACAATGCTGTTAGATGTGGAGATTCGATATTATAACGGCCTTGGCTGCCTCTAATTCATCGGGTAGATCTACTCGAAGCACTCGGTCATTTTCAACGAGTTTGAAGAAATTGCGAGATGGCCGGGCTTCAAGCGATCGATTAATCGGTGAGAGTGCAACCTGGAAGCAGCCCAATGACGTTTGTTTCAGTTGCACGCAGCGCCCAGCGGACGGGTCGTTCTGGGGCCTGCATGACGCTAACGGCATTCGGGGGACGTCGCTAACCGTTAGTGTGTTAGGTGCTATTATTGGACCCCTTTCTCGGAGCACAGTGTGGCAAAGTTCATCTGGAGCCAACAACACCATCGTTGTTTGATGGGGGCAGCATATAAAGGGTTCTGATGTTGCTACATTACTTTGGGTCCACGGCCGTCTAATCGTTAGGTATGCTTCCGCGTATACACACACTAATGTTTTACGTGTAAAAGACCCAACTGTCTATCCGCGGATTCGGAGCCGGTTGGTCGGATCCGGAATCAGGGGTTCATCCCTTCATTGGGAGTTTGTGTCCGCATCTTCCCAGCTCTTTGGTAACGCATAGGTCTTGTACATAGCCCTGTCCTTGCCAATAAGGCAGACCCGCCCTGCTATCTCGCCGCGCAATCTGCATGTCTTCTGAACCTCCATCTGCACGGGCGTGAAGTGGGATAGATGAGAGAAGCCTGTTGTACAAAACAGTGTCTGATCTTCCCTGTCGAGAGTCCGTGATTGTGGGCGCTGACCGGGCTCGTACTGTCTATACAGCAAGCTGCTCGACCGATAACTGATCTTGATGAGGCAATACTCTGGGTTGTCGCCTACATAACTGGTCAGAACTGTGCAATAGTTTGATTTGAAGGGCTTTGACGTACCTGCAGTGCAACACAACAACAGCAGTGAACTCTCATCGAGAAAGCTAAAATCAACAATACTCTTTCCCACTGGCAGCGACACTCCACATGCTCCTGTAAGACCCAGTTCACTAATACCCTTTGTACTCCGTACAGTGGTTTTGAAGAGGAATACTAACCAGGAGTGTCAGAAATGCATATACACGAAAAGAACCAAAACTGACCTGTGGATTTGTCTGCCTCTGAGACTAGCGCCACATATGATGTTTGTCCTGTGGTCCCCTGTTGATCTGCTGTTAGTTTGTACTGTCACCAGCTACAGGAAATGCAACGACTTACATTTTCAGGCTTGACACGTAACCGAACATCGTGTTTCCAGATCTTTTCTCCAATGCTTAATACGACATCTTTCCCAAATAGGACACCCCGTTTCTCTGCCTCGGCAATATTGTGAAACACGTTGCTGGCTCTGCCAACCAGGTAGTTGACAAGAAAGTCTACATGAGGCAACGCTCTCATATAAGGCTGCCCCAACTCTTGTCTCTTCAGCTGCTTCTCCAGCACCTGTAGAAGAGTATGATGGTCCTCGGCATACTCTTGGTCTCTGATGTAATCTTCCTTGGTGATTTGATCGAAATACATTGCCAGAGGACTGGTAGTCAAGTATCGTTGGATGTAGGTTAGGACTTTGGCATGGTCCATTGTGGCTTCCTTTTCAGTGAGCTCTTCGCTGGTAGAAGATGAGGAAGCCTGTTGATCGATCTGTAGCCGTAACCATGTGGAAAAGACAGAGAAATATTCAAGCTCGTCCATGACATTGAGGAGAATCTTGTGGGCAACAACAGTCAGACAGGAAACGATATCCAGCAGTCTGCTAATTTGGCCAGCGTTGAAACCAATGCCCTCCTCTGAGTCGTGGAAGCGGGCGATACCCAGCATCCGGCTGAGGATGATAACGCATCGTTCGAGTGCTGGTATTAGATTCTCGTGGACAAGGCCGCGGAGGCTCAGCAACCCCGATAACACTTGCTTATCCCAGCGTTTGTGACCCTGTACACTTTGTCAGTAACCGCCCATATAAAATCAACCAAGATACTGACCCTCTCAGCAACAATATCCACCAACCACTCCTTCACCGGCGCAAAAACATGCCCCGTAGCCACCGTATGACACAATGCCTGAACAATATCCAACCCGCCCCCCTCCATCTTCTTCAAGTCATCCTGCACCCCATTTAAAAACCTCTGCGGCAGCTCCCTCGTCCCCTTCCACTCATTCGTCATATGCGTCTGCGTCTGCTTCACATACCGCAACAAATTCTGCAACATCGTCATCTTACTCGCCAACAACGACAAGTTCACCGGTGAATAATGCACAAACGTCAAATCCATCGGCACCAGATACACCCTCGTCCCGTCATCCCCCTCCCCCACCTTCGGCCTCATCAACAACATATGCGTCGACGTCTCCGGATGCGAACTATGCCCACAAACCCTAGCCGCCCCCTCCCCCTCCACCACCTCATGCCTAAACATCCCAATCACAAACGAGTCATAAATACTCAAATGCACCCCCCCATCCTCCATCCCCACCACCATCACATGAACATCATCCGCCTCCTCCGCCTTACACCCCCTAAACACAAAATCCAGCGACGCCGTCGACGAAAACAAAAACATATCATCCCCGCTCCCCCCGGACACCGGCAACGGCCCCAGCTTCGGCAGCGCCCCCTCCACCTCCAAAAACGTCAGCTCATGCGGCAAATCCAGCACATCCTTCACCACCCTCCCCTCCCCAACCTCAACCTCCACCCCAACGCCCCCCTTGATTTCTCTTCTTCTCCTCCTATTCCCAGTCACATTCTTCCCCCAAGCCAAAAACCCAACCCTCCTCCCCTCCCCCTCCCCCTCTCCCACTTTGATACAATGCACCGTCTTGCTGCTCTCCAACCCCATCAACCTCACCACCCCATCCCCCCACCCCACCGCCAAAAACTGCCCGTCCTCCTTCCACGCCACCGCCTCTGCCTCGACCCCGCTCCTCTCGGCGTGCTTAAACACGACCTGGTCGTTTGCCCTCCAGACATGCACCGTGTTGCTTGCCGCGCCATCGCCGTCCGAGATCGTCGCCGTGAGGTCGATGGCCGGGTTGATCGCCACGCCGCCGGGATTCGAACTCGAAATCGGTGCCGCGGCGAGGCGGGATTGCGACAACAGCACCAGTTGTGGTGGGGGAGATGAAGAAGAAGATGGTTGTGGCATTTTCTTGAAGGTTTGTTTGTTGTTTTTAGGCGGGGTTGTTCCAAGTGAACGGGATGTATTGATCTTCCTAAAACGCGAGGAGTGTAGCCCGGTTGTTGATCTTGATTTTGATTTGCTAGGCCTCTAGAGGGTTATGTATGTTTTGTCTGTCTTGCCAGTTCCCTCTGTCAAATGTCAAAGTGTTGCTCCTGCTCGTTCAAATGGACTTCAGTGAGTGGTGGAAGGAATTCATGAAATAATTAAATGGCCCCAGCGTTCGCACTGTGTCGCTCCCAAAATGTTGAACTTCAAGCCCCTGAATTGCTTGTCCAACACGCCCCATAGCAACGCACAAAAGGTGGGCTCTACAGATATCATCTGGTATCTTTCAACATATGCTGGGAAAAACACGCCAAATCACATTTTATTAGGGGAGCTATCCGCCTCCCCGAGCCTTCTCTAACCAGACACCAAAAAAGACCATGCTTGCTCATTGCGCCAGACACAACAGATCCATCCATCCCTATACTAATCACCTCCATTTATTCAATCACATACGAGTCCGCCACCGACTTGACCTCCTTGGAAAAGGCAACCTCCTCGTTCATTTCGAGAAGCTCCACCGAGGTGACCTATGTGAAAGTTAGCATTCCGTAAAGCAGATGTCAAAGCCAGGGGAGGAGTAAAAGCTTACATCGACATCTACAAATGGCGATGTCTTTGAGAAGCGGACTTGCATAGGGAAGAACTCGTTCTCATCGTCCGTCTGCGCCTCAAACTCGAAGGCGCCACTGGGATTCTCCTCGTTGACAGTGCCGATAGACCACTCAAGGCTGTCACCGGCCACCTCATATGTGGCGTCAAAGCTGGCCACAGATGGCTCGGCGCTTTGGTAGGGAATGACGATGCTGACGTCCTTGAGCTCGTCACCGCCAGACAGCTCATACTCGACTGTCAACGAGCAGTTGCCGTCAGAACCCTTATTTACCCAGACAGTGAAAGCAATAGGCAGGATGCTGGTATCATCGGCCTTGGGGGCAACTCTCCAGCGCAGCACACCAACAGCATTGTTGACCGGGAAACCCCTCGCTGTATTGGCCATCTGGATCGCTTTCGAGCTGTTGAAGAGGTTCTTGTCAACATTTGGATGTGTGCGGAATTGCGCACCGTGTGACGGAGTGGCATTGAGGTTGAGCTTGAGCTTGGTGAGCGATGGATCTGACACGCGCAATGTCAAGTCGCCGCTGATTGAGAAGGAGGTAAGGGCACCATCCCTGGACAGCTTGGCTGTGATGGCTTCGTTAACAGTAACGTGGATCGCGTCCCGGTCCAGGGAAGAAGACACGCGGGGCGCGGCGGCGGGTTCTGGAGCGGAAGGACTAGCCACTGGTACAAGGGGAGTATCGTCTACTGGGCCCAGCTCGGTCTTCACGCGCTCAAACATATCTGTGGCCTTGGACTTCTTGCCCAATTGCATGCCCTTGCCCTTGGGCGCACCGAACCTAATTCTGTCAGCTCTTGTCGACCAGTACCCATACTACCAAAGTAACGTACTTGGACTTGTTCTTCTCCGCCTCATAGGTATCGTATGTATCGGTAACAGCTGGTCGAACAGGGGGTGTGTATGTTGGGTATACGGCCGGTCGTGATGCCATGCCACCGGCGCGGCCAGCTCTCCCAGACTCCTTGCGCTGCATTTCCAACTGCTTCGCCTTCCTCTTGCGCTCCTCGGTAGCCTCGAGTTCCTTGTTCTATACCAATGTTAGAACCCAAAGCAACCTCACTAGAAAATATCCCACATACCCGAGCAATAATCTCCTGAATGCGCTCCTCGTGGGACTCCATTTCCAGGAAGGTCCTGATTTGGCTGACGGTCAGGTTTTCACGGTAACCAAGGGTGACGATCTCGTCGAAGGCACTGATAAGCTCGAAGGCATTTCGGAGGATTTCGCGCTCGTCGAGGCTCTTGCACGTGCTGGTGACGACCTGGGCGAAAAGGTGGAGTGTGTCGATGTCCTGGAGGATGTTGGACTGCTTGTTGGTGATGAGCACCATGTAGAGCTCATCCAATGGCTGGTATACGAAGCGAACATTGTCCTGCTCGACCGTGGTATGCTGCGTGCCCGAGTTGGCGGCCTTGGGAAAAGAGGCGAGGAGGGCTTCGACACGAGTCCGCTTCATGTCATGGAAGGACCGGGCCAGAACGGCCTTGCCGCCCCGAGTGCAGATGGACGCAGCGAGGACAACCTAGGGCGCAATTGTTAGCTGTTTACTGCGCTGTATATTGCAGCATCTGGGGATGGCTACCATCTTGATTTCAACAGTTGGACGGTTGCTGGGGGCGTGGATTAGGAGAAGTCGGGTTGGTGTCGGTCGAGCCGTTAACAGCAAGCGTAGCTTCACTTCACCTCCTTGAAATGATACACTGTGGTCGATAGGTGGTCTTTCCGGCACCCAGTTACAGCTGAGGGTGCCTGACGAGGGGCTGCCAGCTGTCATCCACTCTGACCGCGTCACCGTCCACCGCGAAATCAAAGCTCTGCCCCTTGTCTGAGGGCATGTGGGTGGGGCACGGACCAAACCCAGGCTGCCAGGCCGCATCAGGCCGCTAAACTTAATGCGGGCCGTCCTCCACTTGACGATTCAAATGAATCGCCGCATCTCCAGTGCTCTTTCACTGTTCGACAAACACGCTTCCGTTCTTCTCGCCCCGCGCGCGTCAAACGAGTTTAAGAAGCCCCAACCGACCTTCATCCATTTCGGAAGCTCTCAAATTCAACTTCCCGCAGCAAATAATATCAACCGAAAACCTGCCAACTCTCGCTTCCTAGTTCTGGAAGTCGTCATCCCACCACATCGCTCAAGAGCTCCCGTCTCTGAGAAGAATCCTCAGGATTTCCACTTCAAGCTCTCACCCATGTTCTGGATTCATTCAAACCCCATTCCGAATCCAGTAGTTGAAGATCAACCGTAACCCACATTCCACTCGAGCCGACTTCTTACTCCAGCTATCTGGTTGTACCGACTTCGACCTCCGTGTCACCCTTAATACTCGCTTTCGGCGTCTGCTCCTTGAGCAACGTCACCGCCTTTCCGACCCTTCGTTCTATCAACTCGACATCCAACCCACGTCCAGCGAGCGAGTGGCATAGTCGATAAATCAGCGACTTTACAATAACAGGCACAGCGCTTCCCAGCCGAGACCTTCCCGCTTTGCGGCCAATAGCCGTCTGTAACCCAGTAATCAACGTAGCCCACCCATCGGCTGCCTCAAACTGTTATCTCATTTCGTTCCTTCAAACTTGACCATGGACCAGGTTGAGCTGGCCGTGGACCCTGGCCCCTTGGGCCAGCTTGAGCGCGAAGCCGAGCTGGACTTTGACGCCGATGGCTTTGATTTTCAACTTGACGGCGTGTATGATCAGGCAGACGAGACCCAGAAAGAAGCCCCAACAGTAACCACCGAAAGTGCGACCGAACAAGTTGATGAAATCGGCTACGAGGATGACGATGAAGATATTCATTTGGAGAGCGCCGTTTCAGACCCCACCAAGACTGTTGGTGCCCAGAAAGATCAACTGGGGGCTGGCAACCAGTATCAAGAAGAGATTGGTTACGAAGAGGACTACAACTTGACTACGGAGCTGGTGAATGTTGATGAAATCACGGAGGACCTGGCTGCCGCTGATTCCGAGCAGCCTGAGTATCAAGCTGAGGACAAGTTGGACTCTCAACTAGAGTATCAGGCTGAGGATCAGGTGGAGTATCAAGCTGAAGACCAGCCTGAGCCCCGGCCTGAAGACTTGGTCGATCAAACCCAGACACATGGGCAAGAAGACCAGGCGGTCTCACAAGGCAGCACTGAATCGGAGAAACCTACCGCTGAGCAAGAGTTGCACCAGCAGGTCGATGATGACGATGATGATGAGAAAGAAAATGTTCCTGAACCGGACAACCACAGCGATATGGACTATGATGTGTCCGATCATGCGGCCGTTCATGAGGACTATCTTATGGAGGAAGACGAAGAACCCAGAACAGGCCTCAGTGAAGTCGACAGGGCGATCGAAGATCTTGCCAGCTCCCTTCATGGCGTTCCCGATATTGAGGTCTTCTACAACGACGTGAGCTATTCGTTGTTTGGGACTTCTAATGATGACCTAGAGTCCTACTTTCTTTCGGACATCACGAAGTTGGATGAGCCGCTTGCACAGCTTCTATCGTCTCTTCGCCAAGTGATTGCAAACGAGATTGCCCCAACAGACACACTGTTGGTGAGTTTTGATTCTTTGGATCTTGAGTTTGGCGAGAAGTCCAGTGAGAGGTTTCTCAAACGGACACTCCGTGAACTTCTGGATTGCCACGCTGCCCTGGCGGCGAAAGACTCGGCTATTGCCTCAATTCCCGTCCTGCAGTTGATTGCACAGCACGACTGCGAAGAGCGGTTCCTACAACTCCTCGATGAGGCCAAGTACGGAGGTGAATCGCCACGTCACTCTGAGCATGAGTACTCCGAAGTTGAGCACTCGGAACATGAACAATCTGATCACGAGCATTCTGAACATGGGGAGTCTGCGAACCCGGAGTGGCCCGCCGGTGAATTCCAAGGTGGTGAGCAGGATGAGCTGGCCCAAGCCCGTTCTGAAAACCAGGCCTCAGTCGATGATGAGAATACTAGAAATGACGAGAGCACCAGTACTAGTGTATCGCCAATTGCACAAACTGGGGATGAGTTCAAATTGGAGACAGATGCAGAGAATGACGACAGCATTCAAAATGAAGATACCGCCCCTCTTGGCGCACCCTCGCCTGCCCCCGCGGCCACAGCTGAAGGGCAGCCAGAATCTGGAAATGAGAGTGTATACCAAGAGACAGCTCAGAACATGGACGCTGACTACCTTCAAGCACCCGCGGACTCTGCTCAAGATCAGGCTTCCTACGAGGGTATCGATGATCAAGAGCAGGTTTCCTACGAGGGCATCGATGACGATATCGATGAGCAGGAAATGAAGGATGCTGATGAGGAATTTGATGTCAACACGGAGCTGGAGATAGCTGAGGAGGCTCATATCACCAGCAATGGTGTGCTTGAACAAACAGCAGGTTCGAATGGTAAATCCCCTTCTTTCTTTCGCCCCGCCAATTCTTTGCTTCCCCCCAATATCAGTCCAACCGGATCTACGCGGCTGGCCCTCTGTGAAGTCGAGTCTGTCATCGACTACGATGATGAACCTCTCGAACTGCAAGGCACAGGCGAAACTCAACCTGAGTACATTACAACTTCTGAGTCTCTGTCGTCAAGCTCCACGGTCAACGATGAAGACATGATCGACTATTCAGATGACGAGGACAATGTAGATGAAGCGGCACTACAGTCGAGCAATCATTTCTTTGTGTCACATTCTCGCGCCAATTCACACACAAGCATCAGTTTTTCTCACTGCAGCGACGCTAACATAACTCGCTTTCAAGATGACGACTTGCTTCTTGCTTTTGACCAAGACGGCGGCCTCTTAACAATCGATGAGCAAGATGGCGACGACGCTCCAGACGGTGAAACTTTGACAGCAGTTGTGTCCAAAGCGAGCAACAACCTGGTCGATAGCAACGAAGATGCCTTAGAAACGGACTTGCAAGTTGAGATCTCTCAAGTCTCTCGCGGAGTAACCCCCGCTATGAGCAAGAATTCGCCACAGGAACCGTCCGCTGCAGCAACTGGAGACACGGGGTCTGACCACACGAGCTCGACCATGAACGGCGACGAAATTGACTACGATGAGCACGATGTCGATAACTCATTTACGCCAGATAACAGCGCCCCTCACTCTGTAGTGGCTCCACTGGAAGACGGTGATGAAATTGATTGGGGCAACGATGGGGATGAGTACGAAGACGGCCACGGTGGCGATGAAGGCGACATCACATTGGAGGCACAGCCTGATCATGAACTCACTCCGTCAAGCCCTACTGGAAAACGATACAGAACTGACGATGCAGAGAGCCTTGCCGAGGAATCCGGTATGTTTGCTCACTGTTCTTCGTTACGATGGGCCAATTCTTACATACGTACAGATCACAAGCGTCGTCGGACATAATTGGCGGGCTCCATACAGGTTCCCCTCGCCCATATTCTTGGGATATGGTTGTAGTTCAACCACGAAATGGTTCTTTCGCAGCGAAGGAAAAGGTTCTATCCCCACCCCGTTTTTGTTTTCGAAGGTAATTTTATCGACTGAGCTATCGACAACCGACACCGTGACATGAGCAGGTAAGTTTTCGGCAACATATTCAAGGATGACGGCGACGATTGCGACTTGAGGCTTTGCCGAAACCTCATTTTTTTGCAATGTTTTTGCATCTTCGTAGGCCATCAAGGCCATGCAATTATCTGCGCGGCAGCGCAGCATCATTAATCGAGCATATTTCAGTCTCACGCTGAATCGACTTTACCGCATGCAGGCCACAGCATCGCATTATTATACCCAGCATTATCTGTAACACTACCATGGATGAAAAAGTTCTGTATTGGATGGGATAGGGTAGGCTAGGGCTATGGACGGCTGGGGCTGGTTTTCAGCAGCCTTGTCATGGCGTTGGCTCGGGGTTCAATCATTAGAGGCTGGTTTGGGTGTTCCTTCTTTTTCATTCATATCGATTGGAGGATTGCTAGTTTCAGAGGTGGCTCGGGCCAGCAAAATGCCTCATACGCATCTCTTTGACTTGTAGTCAACGTAACTAGCTCATTCGTCACCCAGGTAGATGATCATTTGGAGGAAGGGATGGTTTTCTATTTCTGAGCTACAGTAAGATGGATTTCGAAATTGGTGGAAGGGAGCAGGGGCGGCTGGGTCTTTATTTTTTCACTGTCACCTTTTTAGCTTTTGTCACTTTGATTCGGTCTTCTTTTGTTCCGTCGACAGGAAGCTTATCCGAGTCCATATTGAAAAGGGACGGCTTACATGCCAGTGATGGAATGATTAGATAATAATACACCAGATTTGAAGTGAGCGGCCAAATCACGTTGCTGTGGAGTGGAAACATGACACGAAGGGCAGAGATACAACAGACTGGCACCGGAAAGGGCGGGCGTTGAGGTATTTCGAAAGAAGTGATATGAGGTATCCAGTTTTGCACTGCCACATTCAGGGTTCGGAAGTGCTGAATAATATGTAGGTACATGAGTAGAGAGATCTTGGCTGTGACTGGGAAAAGTTACAGGAGGTTTGTGAAATTGGTTAGCTCAGTTGCACAGACATACGGCTACGAGGAAGACAAGACAGTATCCAAGATGAAAGTATAGTATCTGAAGCTTGTGTTATGTGTAGCTTCATATAGGTATGTGGTTAAACCTTCTTACTTGAACCAGTATAGATTAGACAAACGTCTCGCACAGTGTAAAATGGATAAACTCTGGGGTCGAGACTTTTTCGTTGTGGATGGCCCGAATTACGTATACCTACCCTCCTACGAGATCTGCAAACTTCAGGGGAGGGGTTGATGTGATGGAGGGATGGAGGTTGGAAGTTTGGTTGGTACCTTGGCCTGTGCGCCGAGGGTCTGTTTCCCTTGTCTGTTTCGACATCATCCCATGTGAGAATTACGAATACCTTTCCAAGATTGTGAACATGATGAAAGCGTGTCATAGGCTTTGTATAGGCAGATTTGATGGCTATAGACAGTCATTTATCTAGGATTATGTTACCCTGAGAAGTGCTGTACGTAACCAAACGTCAGCAGGCATGTGGATTCAACGGGCGTGTGCTGGGATTCCACGAGCCGAGGGACGCCGGTGGGCGCTTCTTACAAGCTGGAAATGGGTGGGTTCATTTCCAGCTCCTGTTATAACTCTCCAAGGTCTGGACACTTTGTAGTTCTGTTGAAGAGGCGCTGAGATGAAGGGGCTTATTTGGCTTGGTATTCGGTAAGGTATTATTAGGGTTGTGGCAGGTGATTGGCAACTGGGGGAAGAGAGATCAAAATAGGAAGCTGCGTTCTAATCCGGGGTTTGCTCAACCTCAAATTAATTAGAGTTGAGAGGAAAAGAGGTTGGAAAGCTGTTCTTGTGTGGTGCGGACCCCCCCTCGTGTCCTCTGTTCTGGATCTGTGTGAGCCGCCCACGACCCAACCTTCCCAGGGCCAACCAGGCCAAAAACAGCCACCGCGCACTGTGTGTCGTAACCCTGTCAGGCGTGCAGGCAGGGGTCCAGAATTTCTCGAACAGGGGTTGGTTAAGTTTCTTGAAACCAGCCCGTCCCCAGACTTTGCTCTCGACACCCAGCAGGGGGCCTCGAATGAAACATACCGTGGACCTTTCAGCAACCTCTCAACATCAGGAACATCGTTTGCGCTAAACACAAACGGACTTGACTCTGGTCTCGAAAAGACAACGACGAGCGATTCCTCTGACCAACGACATTCCCGGGGGAACCACCACAGACGGCAGCAAACACGAAGACATTTCCAGCGCATTCAACCCTTGGTACGCTGCTACGGCCCTCCGCTGCCGCCGCCGCCGCCGCCGAGCCACGAGCGCACCCACGAGCCACCCGTGTCCTCATCAGACGAGACGAAAACCGCTGCATACTTTCGTAAATCTCGACCGAGCAAAAAACAAAAAAAGGAACTTCACAAACAGAAAAACGAATTGCGTCTTCTGGCCTTATTTGGTGTTGGAAAAGACATACGGATGCATAGCAGACGGCCAAAAGCTTGACATTCTTCTTGTTCTCTTTCTTCTTTTGCAGACCCTCGCCCGGCGCGAGAGAAGCGGCTGCCCCTCCTAAACCTCGACGTTTCCTGATTGTAGCTCCGGCTCCGGTTCACAGCAACCGACCAACAAAACAGGCAGCGCGTTCTCGCTGCTGCCGTCGCGCTCGCTTCTTTCATACTGTTGTCAAGATGATGTTGGAGGAAAAGTATGTTGCCGTCCCTTTCTTGCAGTCTGTATTGCAGGTTTGGGGGTTTTAGCCCTGGTGGCGCATCGCAACTGACATTGTGGTTTCTGTCTCTAGATATATCGGCCTGGCCTTGGCCATGAGCTCGAGCTTAGCAATAGGTATGCGCATGTTCACAGGCTGCGAGGGCAGAGGGGGACGATTGAGGGCTAACTCTGATCGTGACAGGTATCAGCTTCGTCATCACCAAAAAAGTACGGCCTCCCAGCTCGAATTTTCCCAGCCCCCTGTGTTACACCAAACCACATGCCCACAAGCACGCGAAGAAGACGGACGGTGAATGCTGACCTAGTGACCTGGTTGTTGTAGGGATTGATGCAAGCTGAGGAAAGGCATGGGTTCGAAGGCGATGGATTCGTGTACTTGAGAAACCCAATGTGGTGGTCAGGCATTATTTGCTGTATGGACCTCCCTTCCCCAGATGGTCTCGAGAAATTGGGCGCGCTGACATTGTTTCTCCAGTGGTCTTGGGCGAAATCTTCAACTTTGCCGCCTACGCATTTGCGCCGGCCATCCTCGTCACCCCTTTGGGAGCGCTGTCGGTATTAGTGGGAGCTGTGGTGGGGTCATACGTTCTCAATGAAGAGCTGGGGACGTTGGGCAAGCTGGGAAGCGCCCTCTGTCTGATCGGAGCTGTCATCATTGTCCTGCATGCGTCCCCTGACGAGGATATTCAGACTATTGACCAGATCCTCGAATATGCGATTCAGCCAGGTACGAACTCACATCGGCCGATCACACATCTGCAAAGGCGTCGCTAACAAGATCTAGGATTCCTTTTCTACTCTCTGTTCGTCTGCATCTTTGCGACGGTCATGATCTACAAGATTGGACCGGTCCACGGCAAGAAGAATCCCCTGGTCTATCTGAGCATTTGCTCGACTGTTGGGTCTATCTCTGTCATGGCTGTCAAGGCCTTTGGCATTGCCCTCAAGTTGACGTTCGCGGGCCACAATCAGTTTACCCATCCGTCGACCTATGTCTTCATGATTATTACCGTGGTTTGTATTCTTACACAGATGAACTACTTCAACAAGGCGCTGAGCCAGTTCCCTACCAACATGTGAGTCTTGTTGAGTGTATGCCAGGGTTTGAGTTCCCTCTAACGTCTTCCAGTGTTAACCCCCTCTACTATGTCACCTTCACCACGGCGACTCTCATCGCCTCTTTTATTCTTTTCCAAGGGTTCAACACACCGGACATCGTCAACACCCTCTCCCTCCTCTGCGGTTTCCTCGTCACCTTCACCGGAGTCTACCTCCTCAACCTCAGCCGAACCGACCCCTCAGGCACCAAGACACTAGCCCGCAGAAGCGGCGGTGACTCAACCGGCACCGACATGATCTCGAGCATTCAAACGAGAATGAGCATGGAAGCCCGCCGATCCCAGTCCCACCGCATGAGCGTCGGCAGCCGCACCGGTGGTGACCGTGACGGTCTTATCCGAGCTTACGACGAGGAAGCCGGGCTCGGACTCCACGATTTGACCGATGACACAGACGACGATGTCGACCCACGCTCCCCAATGATCTCAAGCTTCTCACAACAGACGAATGGCAGACCAAACGGCGGGAGTACGAGCCATGGAACGCATTTGACGGCGGGTAATGCGTATAATGAATCAATAGAGCTGCAGAGTAGGAAGTCGGCGGATAGGTGATGATGATGATGATTGGGCTTGTCAGACACATGTCCTTTTTCTCTTCGATGTATTTTTACTACAAACACTTGCTCGTTCTCCCTATCTCTCTCTTGCATTCACCGGAGGGGCTTTTTAGAGACAGACCAAACGGCGGCGTCTTGGGCGTCAAAATGGGGGCGTTTGGTGCACAAATGGGGACATGTACTTTTTTGATGGGTTTAATGGTTCTTCTTTTAGGGGTAGGGGGAGGAGAGGGTTGGGTGGTTTGGTAGGGGGAGGGAGTTTTGGATTCTTTGGTTTAAAAAATGTTAACACTTTTTTTTATTTTTTTTGTCACCCACATTTTCTGGCTCGGATGGAAGCTTTCGAGGACTGTTGACCTTGTTTGAAGATTACTGCTCACTAGTTTGTATATATCACGTTGATTCTTACTAGGTGTAACAGGGGATTATATCAGTGGCAAAGCAAGATGGTGGGTTCATAGTTGGCTGAGTATCACCTAGAACAAGACGGGGGTTAAGGTAGGGGCGGGGGTGTCATGGGATTGATATTGGTGAAGTTTGTGTAGGTACTTTGCAATGTCATCTTCAAGAATGAATTGAGAAACAAGAAAGCAAGCAAGCAAGGGGTCGCACCAAGAGAGACATGGACGCTGGTAACTACACCACATCAAAATCATTTCATGTGTTTTATAACGTTAGGTATTGCTGCTCATCATTTCTGTCTGTTTTGGGGGTTGTTCTCAGTTTATGGACGAAAAAAAAAAAAACTGGAGAGACCTGCTTGTTTGCTACCTACCTTATCCAAGAACACACGAAGCTCTCTTGAAAGTAAAACAAGTTGTAAATAATGGCCTTTTTACCTACATGAACCCTCTTCGGGCCAAATAATCAAAAACCACCTTTGAGAAAGCTTATCGTTATCTTTTTCTGGATATCTACATACCTATTAGTTTACTACCCTAGGTACCAGTTTAGCAGCCTTTCTCTCTTTGTTCGGCAGAGGGACGTACGTATCTTTAGGTTCACGGCCTCCTCACTGATGCGACGGTCTTTTGGTTTTATAGACTTTTCCGTACAACGCAATTTAGTTGCGTGTATTTGAGGCAGACGTTTTTGTCATTTCAGTTGCTAGGCGGTGGCTGGCTGGGCTGAAAAGGGGTTAGAGAAGTGGAAGCAAAGAGTGTGGCTAGATGGATTCGGATTTCCGTTTTCCACTGCACCATGTGATGAAGGTAGGAGAACCACATAGGACATAAGCTCTGCTTGGAAACCATCTGGGAATAAAATCAAAGAAAACAAGAGGTGGTATCACATTGTTAAAAACGGATATACATCTGAGCGCCCCTCACCAACGGTATGTTACACGAGCCCGTTTCACTTTGTTCAGGAGGTCTATTCCCGGCTGTGTTATCAGGATCATCTTGACGTTGCTGCCCTTGTCCACGGGTTCTGTATGATAGTTACAAAGCCACCCCTCCGAAAAAGCAACGACCCGTCCGTTTTCCCTTTTTGCAGACTCAATGCAATATGCTCAAAGTTGACGCCGTAAACCCATTCCTGCAACCATACCGATGAGCTTGTGGCGCGCTCAAAAGAAAGACCTCCACATCCCTACCACAACACTCCCTTGTCCGATTTACCAGTCGTCATCGCCGGCAGAGTTCGCAGTCTGGCGAATGTCCTGGGGAGAGGAGCCAGCCGCGGGAATCTCCTCCTTGCCGAGATCAACATAGTCGTTCTCAAGAGAATTTCCAGCACCTCTACCGCGAGCTTCCTATTGCTCGGCGGCAGGGGCGGCCTCCTCTTCAGCACCAGCCTGCTCCTCAGCACGAGCAGCCTCAGCAGCAGCTTGAGCAGCAGCGGCCTTAGCACCGTAGTCCTGGCTCATAGGCTGAACAACGGGGGTCTCCTCCTTGGGGTCGATGATGGTGACGGCATCGGGGAGAGACTTCTGGGGGCCGGCCTTGCCCTCGGGGTCAGAGCCGCGCATGATCTTGACCTTGATGCCGAGGACACCCTGGCGGAGGAGGACGTGGCGGGTGGCGCTGTCGATGAAGTCCTGAGCGGGCTGACCGGAGTGGATCATGAAGCCGTCGGTGAACTTCATGGACTTGGCGCGAGCAGCGCGGAGCTTGCCGGAAACAACGACCTCGCAGCCCTTGGCACCAGACTCCATGATGAAACGGAGGACACCATAGCAAGCACGGCGAACGGCAAGACCGTTGAGGAGCTTGTAGCGGAGGGACTCGCACTGAGCGACGGCGGAGAGACCACGGTTCTGGACCTTGGCGGCGTAGAGGGAGACCGAGTTCTCGGGGAACTTGAAGCGCTTCTGGATGAGGGAGGTGAGCTCGCGGATGCGGCGGCCCTGCTCACCGAGAACCTCCTGGGTGTGGGTGGCGCGGATGATGATGTCGGTAACGGTGGGAGTGACGCGGACCTCGACGCCGGAGTAGCCCTCCTCGGCCAACTCACGCTGGAAGAACTCGTTCAACTCGGCGTAGAAAACACCGTCAGCGACGAACTTTCTCCGCTTGGAGCTGCGGGCACAGACAAGTCAGCAAATTGTTCCCAATTTCTCAGTTTTTGCCCATCCAAGAAAGTCGTCCATTTCCAGATTCCCCCTCTTCCGCCTCTCTGTTCTGTCGAATTGTAGATGATGAAAACCACGGGAATTCTCTCGACTTACATCTGAGTGCCGGGAACAGCCATGATGTCGGTTTGGTACTGAGCGACCTACGGGTTTTCGGTGGTTGCTGGAGGTTGAGGGTAGGCCTGATCGCGGTGTTCACCAAACTTTTCTCAGAGGGGAAATTCGACCTGCACACTGCTTTTTTGAATCTTGGTGGGCTCCTGGTGCAGAAAAGTGGAGTAGGGTTTGCCTACACCAATGAGGACGGGCCGTGATTTGAGGTGTTCGTCTAAGCCAGCGGTGGGGTGTCCCCATCAATTCAACTCCGACAAACTGTCAGCTGCGAGGTCCGTGCTCTTAGTGGGGGAACTGTCGACGTCAAGCGCCAGTGGTGCAGTGATGCCCAGTGGTCAACAGCAGGCGCATGCTCGGTCTTGTGATTTCTACACTCGGAACAGCAGCTTGCGCAACACGTCGAGAAAGGCAAAGTCTAAACTTTCCCTGACACCTAGTTGGTATGCTGATTTATAGAGTCTGCTGGCTGTCACCCTCCCGCGAATGAAGCTCGATTTCCACTTACAAAGTGTTACCCCACACGTCGTCACCCTGTCTAGCCATCTCGGCTCTTGTCTTCCTCCATCGATCGACGAGTGTGTCCCCTTGCCAACCCCTTATTGTTGAGCTCGACTTCGCGATCGCCTGCGTGGCCGGCGGACTCCTTTTTTTCTCTCGTCCTGACATTGGGGCGGTTCAGTCCCCGTATTTACCATGGCGGCGCCCCAACACAAGCACGTATGTGTTCTCAAAGCCGCATTCCCGAGCTGGTACTAAACTCCAATGACACCTCAGTTCTGTAGCAACGTGCAAGCGCTTCGAGGTGGAAAACCAGAACTCGGCGATCTCGCCCTGACTGACTACCATCTCGTCTTCCGTTTTCCCCCAGAATCGGCGGCGGCTTCGGATCCAAAGGCGAAGAAACAGACGAAACAAGTATGGTTCGCATTCCACATCATCTCGCACTGCACTTTGCGACCAGCTCCTCCATCCAGCGGTATCGCTTCATCGATACGTCTGCGCTTTAGAGACTTCACCTTTGTCACTTTCAACTTTACCGACGACAAACAAGCTCGGGATGTCTTCGAGTTCATACGTGCCAGGACTTGCAGGCTAGGAAGCGTGGATAAGCTCTTGGCCTTCAACTACTCGCCGCCCTCCAACTCTCTCGAATCTAAGATCAACGGGTGGGATTTATACGATGCAAGGGTAGAGTTTAGGCGACAGGGGATCAGTGAAAAGTCAGCAGACTTGGGCTGGAGAATCACGAACATCAACAAGGACTATGCCTTCTCCCCAACGTATCCGGCGGTTCTCGCCGTGCCTTCGAAGATATCGGACAATACCTTGAAATACGCTGCCAACTTCCGGTCGAGGGCCCGGATCCCAACGTTAACATATATTCACCCGATCAACAACTGCACCATTACCCGCAGCTCACAGCCCTTCGTGGGGCTTCGGATGAAGCGGAGCATACAGGACGAGAAGCTTGTTGGTGCATGCTTTTCAGCTTCGACAGACTTCTTGGATGGCACCTCACCAGTGAATGCGAACACGCAGGCTGACCACAGCCCATCATCAAGTCATGTGGATCTTAGTGCGGACAGTCCTGATGTTAACACTGATCTGTCCCTTTCCGAAACCGAAAGGATGGAGGACGAGCTCATTGCTGCGCCTAATGTCATGTACGACGAGAAGACTGGCAAGCGGCTGATTTATGGCGCTCAACAGCACAACCTGATTGTCGATGCCCGGCCTGCCATTAATTCGTATGCCATGCAGGCCATAGGGATGGGCTCAGAGAACATGGACTACTACAAATACGCCAAAAAGGTCTTCTTAAATATAGACAATATTCATGTCATGAGGGATTCGCTCGAGAAGGTGGTCAGCGCAATCAAAGACGCCGACATATCGCCCTTTCCCCCAACCAGAGATCTTCTGATGAAGAGCAAGTGGCTGAAGCATATTGCTGGGATTCTTGACGGGTCGGCGATTATAGCGCGGCAGGTTGGGATCCAGCATTCACATGCCCTTATACACTGTTCAGATGGTTGGGATAGGACGAGTCAGCTTTGTGCTCTGTCTCAGTTGATGCTGGATCCATATTATCGCACTTTGGAAGGCTTTATCGTGCTGGTTGAAAAAGACTGGCTTTCGTTTGGGCACATGTTCCAATTGCGGTCTGGGCTTATGAACCACGAGAGCTGGTTCACAGTCGATAATGATGCGCTGGCGGGCTCAGCAGTACGCCCAGGCGAAAGTGATGGCCGGGGAGATGTTGTCGAGAACGTCATGGCGAGCGCGAAGAGATTCTGGTCCAAGAATGTCGCCAATGACAAAGAGGCAACATCGGACCAGGAGGAGGGTGCTGCAGTCGATGAAGTCAAACAAGCCACGGCCCCAAACGCCGCCGAAGAGCAAACGACAAGGTTGAGAGATGTTTCACCTGTCTTTCATCAATTTCTAGACGCCACCTACCAACTTCTTCGCCAGCACCCAAACCGATTTGAATTCAATGAGCGGTTCCTTCGACGACTGCTGTACCACGTTTACTCGTGTCAATACGGCACATTCCTTTACAACAATGAGCGACAACGCCACGAGGCGAACCTGCGGGAGCGCACTCGCAGCGTTTGGGGCTACTTTTTGAGCAGACGACCAGAGTTTACGAATGAGCAATATGACCCAACCATTGACGATCACACCAAGGGACGAGAGCGGCTCATTTTCCCACGATTAGGTGAGGTAAGGTGGTGGCACCAGGTGTTTAACAGGACCGATGATGAGATGAACGGGGAACTCAACGCCTCTGCTGCTACAGCCGAGAGGGTGGCAGCTTATCAGGCTTCTACGGGATTCTCTGAAAGTTCAGGCGCTCCTTCGGAGGCGGCATCGTTGGTCTCGACAAGCCCGTCACCACAACCCCCAGCTCTCACCTCAAGCCAGTCGGTCTTGACTGGTGTTGAATCCGCGCATGTTGCTCTGACGCCTGAAGCCAGAGTATCGCCGCCTTCTTTTAATAAAAGCGCTAGCACAGGTGGGATGCCAGCCGCGCTCGGGGCCCTGCAGGATAAGATCTCTGGTTTCGCAATCACAAAGGGTGTCTTTGGTGGTCACTCAAACAGCCCAAGCACGGGGAGGCAAGATGGTGACAATGGTGAGGTGGGTGCAGGTGTGTCTGTAGCAGAACAAGAAATGAAGAGCATAGGCGGTTAGGAAATGCTGTCGCAACTCTGGGATAGTCGAAGGCGCTGTCGCTATGGAATGTGGTTTTGGAGGGCATGCATTTTGAAGAGCAGCGTTTATTCCGAGCCAGACATAACTACTCTTTTCCCATAAGCGAATTTTGGCTACAGCCTGAGAGCATGTACGGATGCTATGTGGATCTTGAAGAACAGCTTAATCCCCCGACAAAACGTTGAAGAAGTGCTAATATATGCATGATTGGCTAACTTCCAGTGAGGTCATGGGCTGTTTGCTGATGGGTGGGATAGACATCAGGGTTTGCATGAAGCTTGCCCAGATACCTAGATAGGCCTAAAAATACTCTTTAGGATGATGTCTTGGTCCATATTCGCGTCAACAAAGAGCACTCAAAAGAATCAGAAACAGCGGTATAAGCTGTGATAATAGACACATGTTATCGAGACGCTGGCCACCCCTGTCGTCGCTTCTTCTTCAGCTGCCAAAAAAGGAGGGGAGCTCAGGAGGCACGGGGGAGGCTGTCAGCCTGGGACTGACGCACTGACCACATGGGGCCGTGACCAACCTGGATTTGTTAGGCCGCGCTCCTGGCTCCTGGCCGCTGGAGAGCTCTCGCCTTGACAGTCCCCTCGCCCTCTGACAACCATCCCATCCAACAACACTTGGGAACAAACATTTAAACAAACCGCCCGGCGTCCTCCCATATCTCTTGTTGCATTCTACCCCAGTGTGCTACGGCACGGTCGCCGGAGTGCTTGCCTTATTCCAGCATCGACATTGACACCCGACCCGCGGAAACAGAGACCAGACCGCAGAGAGCTCTCAGGTGGGCTGCATTGTAGCGCCCCGGTCGGCAACTCCCTCCCACTCTTCAGATTACCCATTGCATCACTTTCCAAACCACACGCGATCCCGGCCGCCTCCCCAGCGCCCTGCCCAAAGTACGGCCCGGAATCAGCAGCACATTCAAATCACGACGATAACCATAACTACTACTTCCAACTCTTGGCATATTCCGCGCTCCCCTCAACGACTCCTTAACCCCCACAACAGCCGCCCATCATGGCTGATGCAACCAACACCAGCGATGAGCTTTATCCCATCGCCGTGTTGATCGATGAATTGAAGGTAAGGAGGCGACAAGCTCTCGGGCTCAGGCATGTTTCTTTTAGCTAACCTTTGCTTCTAGCACGATGATGTCCTGCTTCGTCTCAACGCCATTCACCGACTGTCCACCATTGCTCTTGCGTTGGGCCCTGAGCGCACTCGCGACGAGCTCATCCCCTTTCTCGACGGTCAGCCAGCCCCACCATGCGCGGTGCATAAATCGTTGGAGATGGACGCACGCTAATCCGTTTCAAACTGCAGAAAGCGTCGAAGACGAAGATGAAGTTCTTGTAGCTCTTAGCGGCGAGCTTGGAAAGTTCATTGACTATGTTGGCGGTCCGGAGTGGGGTCACGTTCTGCTGTCTCCCCTTGAGAATCTCGCCGCTATAGAAGAGCCTGTTGTGAGGGACAAGGTAGGCAACTCAAGCACTGGCATCCGTGCTCTCTAGGCGTATGGACTGACCGCCATTATTTCCAGGCTGTCGAGTCGCTCAACATGATCTGCGCTGAGCTCGATGCTCACCAAATCGAGGAGTACTTCATTCCCCTGGTGTTCAGACTCTCTAAGGCGGATTGGTTCACTTCCAAAGTCTCTGCGTGCGGCCTCTACGCGACTCCCTACGCTAAGGTCAACGACGACACCAAGTTACAACTCCGTCAAGCCTTCGCACAGCTTGTCCACGATGAAACACCCATGGTGCGTCGTCAGGCTGCCACCAACATGGCGAAATTCGTGAAGGAGATTGCTCCGCCGCTCGTCATCTCAGAAATGATTCCCCAGTTCACGCACCTAGTGAGCGACGATCAAGATAGTGTCAGGCTCCTAACGGTTGAGATTCTGGTTGCCATCGCCGAGAGTGTTCCCAAGGAGCAGCAGGCCAGCCATGGTGTTATTTTGAGCTCGTTGCGCACTTTGATCGAGGATAAGAGTTGGAGAGTTCGATACATGGTTGCGGACAAGTTTGAAAAGGTTTGTAGGACCCCCAAACCAGGTCACAGTGCATAACTAACTAGATTCCAGATTGCCAATGCCGTGGATGAAGAAGTTGTGACCAGGGATCTGGTCCCTGCTTTTGTGAAGTTGCTGAAGGACCACGAGGCTGAGGTGCGGACAGCTATAGCTGGTCAGATCCCCGGCTTCTGTAACTTGATATCCAGAGAGACGGTGTTGAGCGACGTCATGAACCCTATCGAGGCACTCGTTACCGACACCTCTCAGCATGTCCGTGCTGCTCTCGGTACACAGATCAGTGGCCTCGCCCCTATCCTTGGGAAGCAAGAGTATGTCACCTGCTTTCCCCTCGGCAACACAATTGCTAACAAACCCCAGAACCATGACTCATCTGTTGCCCATGTTTCTTCAGATGCTTAAAGATGAGTTTCCAGAAGTCCGCCTCCACATCATTTCGAAGCTCGAGCTGGTAAATAAGGTTATTGGCATCGACGAGCTCTCGGAGTCCCTTCTTCCGGCTATTGTCCAGCTTGCAGAGGACAAGCAGTGGCGTGTTCGTTTGGCCATAATTGGACATATGCCTCTGCTTGCAAGCCAGCTGGGTGTTCAGTTCTTCAACGACAAGCTCAGCGGGCTTTGTATGGGTTGGCTCGGTGACACGGTTTTCTCTATCCGTGAAGCCGCAACTCATAACCTCAAGAGGTTGACAGAGGTGTTTGGTGTCGAGTGGGCCAGCCAGAACATCATTCCCAAGGTGATGGAGATGGGTAGGCACCCAAATTACCTTTACAGAATGACAACCTGTTTCGCTATCTCGGTAAGCCGACTCCCCCTTCTTGCATGCCTCACGTTTTTATATGGGTTCTGACAAGATGACTAGACTCTGGCCAGTGTTGTCACACTGAATGTTGTGGCTGAAAGCATTCTTCCTATGCTTGAAAAGCTTACCAGCGATGACATCCCCAATATTCGGTTCAATGTCGCCAAGACATACTCTGTAATCATCGGTGTCCTTCGCAGACTGCCCGACCAAGGCACCATTTTCACTCTTGAGAAGGCGGGCGCTCCCTTCACTGCTTCTCCAAGAGGCCAGCAGCTGATCGATGAACGCGTCACGCCATGCCTGGATAAGCTTCAGAAGGACGACGACGTCGACGTTAGGTTCTTCGCGGCACAGGCTTCTGCGGCCGCAACTGGGGCTGCTGCTGCGACTGGGGGAGAGCCTATGAACACTTCACCATAGAGAGAAGAACTTTAATGAAGCAATTCCCATTCCCATTCAACATCGTTCTTCCTGTCCCACTCTTATACCCGTATTCATCCGTCTGCTAGATGTTCAGGTCGCTTCATTACCAAATACAGCATTCGGATTTGCGCGTGCGCTATTGCGAATTTTATCGCCTTGACATTGCATGGGGGGGCCCGCCCAGCGGACAGCTTTACTTATGGCGGTGTGCTGGGGAAGTGGAAAATAAAAAGAAAGCGAAGCATTGATTTTGACATGTCGAGGTATTTTGAGCTGTTTGACTAGGTGTCGCGGGTCGATGGCGAAAGAAGGCGGTCTTCTTCAAATGCACAGGGTAAGGGGGTTGGGATGGGGAGGTGACATAAAGTAACCGAGTTATACCAATAGACGGTCTTTTGTTTTTTTCTCACACTATTATTAATACAAGGACTCGTGTGGGTATCATTTGGTTTCTATTTTGTTTGTTCTATGTTTTGTGTTTCTAAGCATCAACAACAACCTTTTCAAAGCACAAGGTCGAAATGGTCTGCCCTTTGACGCCCCCGAAGCTGAAGCTGGGGTAGTCTATCCTCCCGACCATCCTGAGCTTTGTGTTTTGGTCGTTGGGGGCGGTCGAGGTCTCGAACCACTCGCGGAGCTCGGCCTCGGTCCAGTTGCAAGAGGTGACGAAGAAGACGCCGCCGGTCCGGAGGAGCTGGAGGACGCGCTCGCCGTAGCCCTCGTTGATCCTCCTGCCTTGTGAGTCCTTTTCGTCGGAGAGGGAGACGGCGTCGAAGGTGCCCTTGTCGAGGACGAGGTCCCAACCTTGAGCAGCCTCGGGAGGGGAGATGGATGGGATGTCGCCGTTGAGGACGTCCCAGACTTTAAACTCGACGGTTTTGAGGGATTCGCTTTCCCGGGAGAGGGCGACTTGTCTGGCGAGGGCGATGGAGTGGGGGGAGTAGTCTACGCCCAGGAGGTGGCCGGACCAGCCGTCGTCGCGGAGGGAGAACAAGAGGGAGCCGTTGCCGCAGCCGAGGTCGAGGACGGAGGCGGTGGCAGGGGAGAGGCTGTGCGGGTGGGGGTGGTTCGGGTGGCTTCCGTCTTGGGGGGAGAGGTAGGAGAGGATCTTGGCCTCGGCGTCCGAGTCGTCGAACCAGACGGTGCCCTCGAGGGAGGGGTCGGCGGTGTGGGTTGTTAGTTCTGTCGTGTAGAGCGCGTCCCAGCTTTTTATACACGGGATGTTAGTGAACTGCAACTGGGGGGGGGGGGAGGGTGGGAGGAAGGAAGGAAGGAAGGCGTACTAGGCTTTTGTCCCCAGCTTGGACGGTTCAAGAGGTGTAGGCTTTGACTCTGCCATCTTGTGATTTTCGCGGGAAATGCTGCTCGGCGCAAACTTGCAAGTGAAGCTATCGCGATGTCTCCCTATGGCGGGGTACCGGAATTCTGTCAGTGTCAAGCGGCAGTAAATTGCGCCCGCGAACGCAAAATCGTAGTGGGGCAGCCCAGCAACAACCCCGATGAGGAAAGCGGTGAATCCCGAGCTGACGGACCTACCCCTCCTTTTTCCCTGATTCTTCAATCACCCCAAGATCCAATCTTCAAGCCCCTCCCCTCCCCTCCTCGGCCCTGTCCCGCTGTTACACGCACACAAAGGTCCCAAGGCTGTGGCCATGGCATGGAAGCTTGTTTGGAATATGGTGCTGGCGATGACCAATGTTTTGCTACCCCCATCTCACAATTCAAGAGTTCTTTTACGTAAAACGCATGGGCCAAGACGAAAGCTTGGTGTAAGTGGAATGCTCAGGTGGTTATAAAAGAGGCTCTCTCCCTGGTTTGAGAGAAGGGGGATATCATTCCAAATCCTTTTCCATATTTCATCGTCGGTTCAAATACATGAAAATCAAAGGAAAATTATCTCCCCCGAGGCTCGTCAGAAAAATTCAACATCCAATATGGCTACTGCTGAGCTGTTCTCAGCTCTGCCGTTCGCCTTACTTCTCTCTTCCCTTTTTTGAAACTCGTGGTATCACCGCCACACTTCTTCCAAGAAAGTCTCCTGGGCATGATCTGCCCTCTGCACTGACGTTCTTTAACCCAGCGTCCACACTGGCGCCTTGATCAGCACCTGGCGACCTCTGACCTCGACAGCAACAAAGCCAGCGAAGCGAACCTTGCCGGCGTCCTTGGGTGGTGGTTGAATTTGGTTCGCATCAACCACACTTCCCTTCCTGCTGCCAGGCGTGCTTCCGCCCCCGCCTAGAATGCTCAACATCCCCGCTCTAGATTTCTCACTGCGCCGGGCGTCTTTATCTTTGCCAGCGCCCTCTTTCTCGTCTCCTGCACCTTCCTCATCTGCCTCTGCAGGGCGGGCCTCAAGCGCGGGAAGTCCTTGCTTCTCGACCTCCATGGTGTCTGGCTGGATAGATGACTCTGGCAAGGGGTAGGTAATAGCCACATCGCGGCTTTCCAGCGGTAGATTGGCCGCAATCCCCACGGCCAACTCCACAATCATACTGGCACTTCCATCCACGCCAGGCGGCGGTGGGTTCGTCAGATGTTGGAATAGAGAGGCCGTTAGGTTAGTCGTCGCCCGCCGAGTGAAGTCACCTTTATGGTTTACAGCCTCCCCGCTGCGTAGAGCGTCTTGTAGTCCTTCCAGTGTGGCCATACGCCAACTGACCACCTTGCTCGTCAGCGCGTCGTACTCCTCTTGACTGCTTAGCGTGTAGCTAAAGTTTCTAATGTTCTGCTCAATCACCTTCAGTTGCCGGCTGAGCTCAGGTTCGAGGCCTGGATGAAAACACCGGTTGAAGATCTCCTCTACAAGCCACCTGGTTATTACCGCACGTCCAACAGCTGTCATCTCTTGCTTGCCCGTCTTGAGTGCTTCTGGGCTAACATAGGGCACTAGCCATTGTGGAAGCGAGATCCAGTCCTTTCGAATGTTGAACGAAAGATTGTTAATGGCACCGTTAAGGCGGTTAAACCGGGTTGAGTACTCGCTGTCGTCGAGAGACGTCCGGCTCTGTGACATGCGCTGATTGGCAATGGCATTCTGAAGCTGTTCAACCTGGCCGCTCAACTGCTCGATTTCCTTCTTGCCATCAAAGTAAAGCCGCTTGACATTCTTATACTTGGTTACTGTAGCACGGTTAGCTGAGCTTGAACGGGCCGGAATAGGAGAATACAACTAGTCGTACAAAGGTCCTTGTATGTCTTATCTGGGTCCTCCCCACGATCACTGGGTGGAGGTTGAGGGCTGTTGCGACCCGCAATATCTCCTGGCCCCTCAAACTGCCTCTCTGGCACATTGCTTGTGCGGAAAGCTGGGTTCGCCCCAGGCGCATTCGGGGGTTGAGGTAAAGGGTTGTTCATGTTGGGCTGTTGACTCTGGCGATAGCTAGGCGGGGGCCCGGGCGGGGATTGGACAGGGTCCCGTGGTCCTTTGTCTGTCTCCTGAGATCGTCGTGCCGGGGGTGGTCCGCTGGTGGGTGGAGCCATAGACTGTTGTTGCGGGGCTTGACCTTGCGCCGCCGATTGTGGATTTGGGCGGCCGGGGATATCCTGTGTCTGATAGCTTACCGACGTCTGCGAGCTCTGAGCTTGAATATTCGACGCCGAACGTTGGTCCGAGTCCGTGGCAGGAGACTCATGCGACAACTGTGAAATAGTCTCAGGATTTTGCTGCTGCGGGTTGGCGAGGTGCCCACTGAATCCGCCTTGGTATTGTGCTTGCTGAGGGCTCGGGTAGTGGTACTGCTGCTGCTGTTGTTGACTGGTGTGGTGTTGCTGTTGCGAATGCGGGGGCAATTGCTGGTTGGGTTGCGGCTCGAAGATGGCCTGGCCGTATTGCTGCTCGGGCGGTGTGTGGTCGTGGTGCTGAAAGTGACCTTGATGCTGACGGTATGCACCTTCGTCAGCCGAGTAGGGCGAGTTGTCCGAGTCCGAAGGGGGGACCGGCCGAATAGTAGGATGTTGCTGAATGTCGTGGGGGTTCTGCAGGTGTAGCTCTTGGTCAGATCCGTCAATCACGTACGACTCGCGGAAGTCTCCTACGCCTTGCAATGGGGACGGTTGGGACGGAGCTGCCTGGTTCTGCCAGTCGAGCTGCTGCTGGTCCAGTGAGACTTGGGACACCTGGGTGAGTCCAGTCCGGAGGCTTGGGGGTGCTGGAAGGCTCACGCGCTTCGAATTTCTGCGGTTAATGGCGGGAGGACTATTGTAATTGTTTTGTGGAACCTGAGGTGGGTGGTCACGACTGAAGATGTTCTTGACCAACTTGCGAGTGGACGACTTTGGTTTTGGTGGTGCCGGCGGCGGGGGTTGCTGCTGCTGCTGTTGCTGCTGCTGTTGCTGGCTAAAGAGGGGTTGCGGGGGTCCAGTTATGGGGGACGAGATGCTTTGTCCGCCTGCGGCCGAGAGATCTTCAACAGGCCCGGATCCGAACGGGTGCGAGTGGCGGGGCGAATGCTGGGATTGCTGTGACTGCTGGCTCTGCTGGTGTTGTTGGAGCTGCTGTTGCTGGGGGTGGTGATGGTGAGGTTGGGTAGACAGTGGAGAGATCTGAGGATAGCGTTGGGATTGGGAGCGCGATACCTGGTCGGCGTAATCGTGCTCCCGCTGCTGGCGCGAGTCAAATGCGGCACCCGAGACACTATTGGAGTGCTGCAACTGCAGCAGCAGGAGGAGGTTAGCAAGAGGTAAGAGGGCCGGCAGGGCTGCCGTAAATACTGACCAGATGGAGAGGCGGTGGAGGTTGTTGATGGCTTGACCGGTTGTTGCTGGTGTCGTGCTGAAAGGATTCGCAAGAGCTGAAGGTCGGGTTGGGCGAGGCTGAGGGGGGGTTTGCAGCACTCCCACCCGCACCCGGGGGGTTCGTCACAGCTGACCCAGGGACTGATGATTGCCCCGGCTGTCCGGTGTCCTCGGCAGCCGTGGTCCCAACAAGGTTATGTTGAGAGCGATTGTTCTTGCCAGACCATGGATAACTCCTGGATGGCATTATTGCGCTGCGCCGAGGAGATGGGGGAATGGCCGTCCAAGGTGTTTGTGCCGGTGGTCGAGGGCCGCTGATGCGACAAAGCACGCCGGGAGCCGGACGGTGCGGCGCTGACAGCGGGGTCTAACAGCCAAAAAAGACGGGATGATCTCAAACGTGCGGAGAGGGCAAGACACAGCGAACCTCTAAAAGCCGCAGAGACTTGTCCTGGAGTGGCCTCCTGATGCGTGACGATGGCCAAGCAAGCGCAACGCCAGAGCTACCTGAGGCTTGGGCTATGTCGCAGGGAAGCAAGGTAGCAACCTGAACGGCAATCCTGGATCAACAAAGCAAACAATTACGCAGCGTTAGCGGCCGGGGAGACGGTGACAGGCTGAAGCAATGTGGAGGAGGGGAATAGGATGAGACGAAATGGCGTCCCAAGATGCTGATGCACTTGTCGAGACGTGCCCCTCAAACAAGTGCGCCGGAGGTGCAGGGTGCAGCCGCGCGGAGGTCCAATGATTTGGCGGCGTCAGCCTTCCAAGAAACAGGGACAGGGGCTCAATGGCAGCTCCTCTTCACGCCTGGCGGGGCTGTGCTCCATGTGCTTTTGCCCCTCAGAATGTTCTTGACGCCTTCCACGCTCGATGTGAGTCTACTAAAGAGCCATTCCTGGCGTGATAAGCAGTCCCAATGTGACAAGCTGGCGTCTCGCCAAGGTCACCTTTCAGTGTGCGGCTGGAGAGGGCGCGGGAAGATATCGGACGGACAAAGAATCAGTCAATTGCAGTTGGCGTGTTCTCTTCGAAGAAAACGATGGATCCCGAACTGCAGCCTTCCTGGGGGGCTTCCGGACAAGCAAGTAGCGGGGATATGCAGGTTGAGCACGCCAAACGGTGGACAATCGAGAAATTAATTCCAACTGCAGTGTATTCTGCCTCAGGTTGATGAGCATCGAGCAGCATATCAGATGCACCAAAAAGGGGTCCGATTTCTGACCTACCATTTTCATCATCGCGGCTGTAAATTGCCCACCGAGCTAATTGGGCTTCGAGTGACGATGCCTCACTACAACCCTCGTTGTTGATCACCAAGCTAGCTGTCTTCAAAATCGACCATGATCACTCGAACAACAACCAATCATACCCCAACCAACCTCACTTCCGTTTGTTCCACAGCATTGATACCCTTAACCTTCCAACTGTGCCTCTCTCTCTCATCACCCACCCCGCCGGCACTGCAGCAAGCTGTGCCGCGCTTACAACTTCTAAACGCCTACCTACCTACCTACAGACCTTACCAAGTATTCCCAACGTAGGGATAGGATCATAAATCACTATGACCTCGCATACAAGATAGATTTGAACAGTTTATCTATAGCCACCGATCATTTCCTTTTCATATACTGTACATGGTCACACATCACTGCCCCTCCACCCCTCCAAAGCCAAGACCAAACGGTCGCCTACGGTACCCTCCTCACTCCTTATCCACTCCAAAAGAAACCCTCACAACGCTGATCACCACCACATCCAGACTCCAACTCTTCCCCCCTTTTGAATATCACGCATTTTATCATGTCGCCCAAACCTTGGATAAGCTTCCATTGTCCCTTCAGGTCAAAGCCCTGTTCTTTTTGCCAACATCACTCTGAAAAGATAATAGTGGAGCCCCCTCAGCCCAGAAGCCAAGTTCTAATTATAGCCCACTAACTCCGCAACGCTACAACACTAGGCCCATGGTGCAGCTGGGGTTGTGTGTGAGCTTCAACAACAACGACCATGGACATGGCTTGCTGAACTTCACACCGCCAACAAATACGAACTTTGGACGGCTTCAGACTTGATATGAAGTGTTTCAGCCCACAGCAAATTCTGACAAGCGGTGAAATGATCGCCAGTGGGCTTGAAATAGAAGCATGGAGCACTCAGTCAACTCGGATGTTGAATTCGATGGCAAAGATGTGGCATTTCGACCATGATCAGCATCACGATATCAGCACAGCCTCGATTTTGTTGCACATGTTGCGAAGATATGCCAACAAGGGCAATTTCAAGTCCACAACTGTACCTAGGTAAAAACCAACCCTGCCAGAAGACTACAAGAACACAACTTATTGACCATGGCTCTGATATGTGACTTTCACGTCTCCCGTTCGATATTGTCACTCTCATAGCTCCGAGTTGGCAGGAGAACACAAAAGTAGAAACACAAGACTTTTCCCATCATCCGCATCCCCACTGAATGGAGATGTGGACACCTCCTACCCTAGTCAAGGCAAACAAGCCATAAACCACCCAGAATCCCCATCCCATGCCCCCTATCTCCCAACACGGACACAAGCTACTCAGTCAAGAATCCCAACAACAGTAGCATTCACCGGCCCCCTCTCATTCAAACAAATCTTGTCCCTGCGGTGCTTATTCTCCTCATGGTAGTCAATAATAACCTCCCCCGTCGCAATCGTGGTCGGGTAATCCCAGGGTACGGTGAAATTTCTATTTTCTTCTCTGTCAGACATCAACCCGTCTTACCCAAGATCCTAGTTTGCGAGGTAGGTACTCACTCATCATCATGGTACGTATGCGACACCTCCAGCGAGAAATTCCCCGGGTGATCAAAGCTCGGCACCGACGACCGAAAGTAGGTCGCCGTGGCGTTATCGTACAGACACGTCTGGTACCCCGCCACCGGGTTCTCCCAGTCGTTGGAGCCGAGAGAGCCGTTCACGCCGTCCCAGGACCAGCCGTGGTGGCAGCTGCAGGACGTCACGTTGTTTTCGCGGACCGAGTTGGGGTCGTGGAGGGTGACTTTGGGCAGTGTTAGTCCGATGGTCGAGTTGAGGGGCCAGCTGAGGGGGCAGTTGAGCGCAACTTACAGTCAAGCTCGCAGGAGTAGTTGGTTTTGGTGTTCGGACGCTGGCAGTCAACGGTGATGTTGGTAACTTGGAAAGGGGCAAAATCGAACTGGGCCGCGTCAATGAACTTGGCTGGCTTGACAAGGATATGTGAGAGACGACGAAGGTAGTTGGTGGAGGGAGGGGCAGCGATGGTCATCAGGGGTAGGGCCGCTAGGGCAAAGAGCGCCGTGATAAGGTACATGATGACAGCTAAGTCGTGATTCGGCTTCTTCAGTTGACCCTGGAAGCTGGAGTTGGGTCTGCGAGGACGGCGTGTCAGTGAGGGAAGCAGAGGGCGCCCGAAGACAAATAAATACCTTGCTGGCTAGCTGCTGTGCGGCCTTGGATATCAAAGGCAGTTGACGGCCCAGCGTAATTGCTTTGAGGAGTGTTCGGATGAAGTCTTCTAAGCACCCGAGCAACCGTACGGCAATAAGAGTTAGGTACCCTAGAGCGAAATACTCAAAGAGGTTGCTTTTTTGATTGTCATTTCCTTGAAAGGCTGGCAATCCCCGCTGTTTTATGCCTCATCGCCGTCATTTTTCTTGCGTGATGGACATGCCAAGTCTGATTGTTGTTTGCTGTGACACGGAGCTTGTACGTATATCCTTCACAACGAGGAGCGGTCAACACGGATGCCATTGGAACGACAACCGAGCTTGATTCGTGGACATCCCAAGCTAGAAACCATCGCGGCCGCCATCGAGGTTACATCTCCACACTCAACAGAAGTAAAAGGCACGGTGTTGAAAGAAAATCTATCGTCTTCATGTCGTCTCATCTATGACCGAGTCAAGCCGGAACTCTAGAAGTAATCATTTTAGTCTGAAGTGCTCTTTCCTGTAGCCAAGTCTAGGCTGTTGCCGTGCTTCGATAGGTATGTGGGCCGATCAGCCCACTGGCTGCTCTCGACAGCCCAGAAGGCCAAGAAGTCCGAACTGAAAGCACCCAAAAGGATGTTTCCCCGCCAACACAATCAAGTAAATCAACAAAGACGAGATAGAAAGGGTAGTACCGAAGTCGGTATACCTGAAGTAACTATGGTACGATGCCTGTCAAAAAGCAAAAGTCACTCGACAGCCATCGGAGACATTGCGGATGTGACAAGCTAAATCGATGAGGTGTGACGAGCAGGTCAGGTAAGCACTTTGCTCAACCGTTCCCTTCTTGAGCGACCCCAGCTACTGTCCCAATGGCTGTCGGTGCTCATAAATCGCCGGCGGTGAGGAAGACAGTCATGGCCAACACAACTGTGGAACTGCTGGTTAGACATCATTTCATTGAAATATCAGTCTTGATGACGTACCCCGAGGAGATCGCTTATCAAAAGAACATGTAGGACCCGGCGCCTGTCTCAATCACACGGGGACTTCTGTCTACTTCGTGAAAAGAAAGAGAAAGAGTCACCCAGTCTAGCATTCTGAGTGGCGCAACTAAAGCCATCTATTGGCAGAGTTACATATGTACAGAGCCTCACTCAACTCCACAAATCAAACCTCCCAACCACAGCCCCATTTTCTGGTCTACATCTAAGCTAGGGGATAAGAGGTCTGTGGGAGAGACTCAAGGTGCTTTCTGTGATGCTCGTTGGCCTGTGTTTCGCCATTAGTCCAACTGAGTTCAGTCTCCGATATCTCTTCTCCTGCAACCCGGTTTCTGGACTTACAAAAGGCAAGCCGCAGTATCCGCAAGGCGTGATCTCAGCCTTGTCCAAGTTGATAAAAACCTTGGGGTGGCCAGCAGGGCCACCGCCACCATCACAGGCAACGACCCGGTCGTGTGTCCATCTGACGGGCTCCTTGTGGATGAGCTCGATAGCAGCCCAGGGACGAGGCTAAAAAACGACAGAGTTTCAGCATGCACCCTCTCAGAATGCGCACCTATGTCCTCTTCTCCTTCCAATATCTCTTCCTTTCCCTCATTTCCCTCTCCTGACATCATTGCCCCCCTCCTGCCATGGATTTAACATCGGGTATCAACCAACCTGGTTCTCAAGATCTGTCTGCTCAAAACGGGGGCCAGTCATGGCATCGGCACGGGGTCTCTGGGTGCGCGACCAAACCTCGGTGCGGTTGGGTGCCTGCTGAACAATGGTGGGCGCAGGGCCGCCGGTGACCTGGGGTACTTTCTCGTCGCCCTTGGTGGGCACCGTCGTGGATTCCAGTTGCCGGGCAGTCGCAGTAAATGACCGCTTCGAAAGCTGGCGAGGCAGGCCCTGGGCCACCGCCCGCATACGTAGGGCGAACATTTTGATTTGTGGCGGTTGTGGTTGTTGAAGGAAGGGGAGGGAGCTCTGCTCGCAAAGGTCCGTCGCGAAGCTCTGGGATCCTGTGGCCCAGTAGCGAAGCGTCAATTGACGTTGATGGAGCTCCAAGTGGCTCATGGACAGGCCCGGCTAATCATCGGATTTGTCTGTTACAGTCCCCTAACCCTGGAAAGCGGCAGCGATAAAGCTTGGCAAAGGAAAACCAGACCCGCTTTCAGATTGGACTTGGCAGACCCAAGAACTGCATCACTTCAACTTTTTTTAAAACACCGCATGCGACAGCCCCAAGCTTCGCCGTGCAAGATATTGTTTACTTTTTGATAGTTGCATACTTTCTACCATTTCCATCCAGTCTTCCAGCGCCAAAAGATTGCTATCAAATTCAACACCCAGAATATTCACTTCACTCCACAACAACCAGTCACCAACCCAACTCCCCGTGTCGACATCGACACACCCCAACCGCGACCATGCCAGTTAAAGAATTCATCCTCCCGATGAAAGCCACCCCGCCCGTCAAAACCATGTCCTCTCGGCTCTTGACAATGAAGTTCATGCAGCGTGGAGCTGCTCTTGCTGCTGCCAGCTCCCCCACCTCCACCACCAACTCCCCCGTCACCGCCACCACCCCAACTCCCGCGACCCCCAAGCCCGACAGCGAAGCCCTTTCCTCCTCGAAGCGCCGCAAGTTCTCCCATGCCCCCTCATCAGCATCCGCCACCCCACAGACCCCATTATACGACCAGACCGCCATCCAAGCCGCCATTGAAGAAGAGGAAAAGAAGCGGTTAGCTGCCGTGGAGAAAAGAGCGGCAGAGCTAGGGGATAGTCACTGGGTGTTGGAAGGAGTCAACGCCGGGGTGAAGAAGGGAGCGAAGAAGCCGTTGAATGTCGTGCAAGTGGGATTTGCTCAGATTGACTATGGGAGATCGAGCTACGGTGGTGGTGGAGTTGAAGATGATAACCCGTTTGAGGAGGGCAGTGGTGCTGCTGCGGCGCCGCCGGTGATGAGGTTCAATATGAAGAAGGCTAAGGCACGTATACAACAGCACAGTCCCAGAACAAACCTCAAACTGACAATTTTGGATATCTAGGCCCCGAAAATCAAATCCGAAGACGACGACGACAGCGAAAGCAGCTCCGGCTCTGATGATGACAGTGAAGGGTCTGGCTCTGATGATGATGACGATGATTATAGCTCAGATGAGAAGAAGACGCCGAATAACAGACAGTCACAGAACCGCGGCAGACAGAACTTCAGCGGCGGTGAGAACTCAGCCGGCCGCAAGCGTAGCAGATCAGCCTTCTCGAGCAAGAAAGACGAGGAGAAGAAGAGGGCACAGGAGTTTGCCGGTCAGAGAAGGAAAAAGGAGGTGAAGCTCAACAGGTTGAGCTCGATATCTGGATCAGGGGGCGGTGGGCTGTCCTCGCCGAGGACGTCAGCGGCAAATATGACTTGTCATGGGTGCGGTAAGCTGGGGCACAAGATCGCGGACTGTCCCAAGAAGAGACGCTGAGCGCGGGCGTCTTTTTTCTTTCGAACTTCTTGATGGTGATGGATATTGTGTCCCAGATTCAGGGGCTGGCATCTTGATTCTTCCATGAAACCCCCATATTGTTTGAGTATTGTTTACGCTCGAAAGGTTACCCATCCGGGGGAAAGGGGCAATGAATACTGCACAATTGCCCTGCTAACTGCATAATATCATGATATTCCATGCAAAGCAGTGATCTCGTCTGGTTTAGGGACCCTAATGCCCTTCTAAGCGAAAGAGCCGAGTCTGCTCTCTCGGTGTGATTTTGGGAAGCTACGTTCTTTACCCAGACGAAAACCCAAAGTACCTAGATCCTACAAAGAGGCAAAAAGGCAGTTTTCAAGAATACGAGAAAAGTTGGAGGGATGGTCTGAACTGACGTCCCGAGCGAGGAGAAGGAATAGCTGGGCTAGTCCCTTACCTTAACAGAGCAAATATATGAATGGTTGGATGTAGAGTAGTTTGTTGAACATCTGTACCTTCCCGATATGGTGAAATCAAAAATTTGAACGCCTTCGGTTTTCACTTACCGAGGCCCTGTGGATTAGGTTGTGATGACTTGAAGTTTCCACGCCTGTGCTAGAACAGGCCTTGGTTTCTTTGTCTTTGACCTGCCATGTTTGGTGAATCTCAACTTTCTTCCAGTCTCAACATTTTGGAGCGGTGACTTGGCCTGTTTCGACTTACATGCTTCTGGCGTAGCGTAGACCTGGGTTACCGAATTGTCCACCTTGAACCGGAGCTCATACACCGTGTGGTGCTTCACTCGGCTGGTTTCCCCCTCTTAGTTCCACCACCGGCGTGCCTCGCTACAAATTGAGGCGAGCGGACGATGTGGGCAGAATGCATCGGCTTCATTCCGGAGGGATTGTGACGAGGCTTGCATCATCGGTTGTTGGCGAGAGTAGCTGGTTGGATACTCTCTTGTCTGTTTCTCCCTTCTTCTTGTCTCGCCTATACCTGAAGATCCATACAGGCACGTAGTTCGTTCTTTGCCTATGCCTTCTTTGGTTAAAGGTAAAGGTTGTCGGTGAAGGAAGGAAGAATGACTGACGGGTTGACAATTTTATACCAGCCAAGTCAGGCAGAAACGGTTGCATGCAGGTGGCATGCTCCTCCCGTTTTTGCCGCTGTTCTGAAAAGAGTGTCGTATAAGGGGGGCTTGTTCCCGTTCAGCTTCTGTTGTTGTATATGGTCATGTCATGCCGTGTGTACTCCCCTCCTAACCGGGTAAAGTCTTGAAAACTTTGATAGAACCAAGAAGCAGACTGGAATCCATCCCGGCGTGGCGGAAACTGCTGTCCGTGTTGAAGGGGGGTGTAAGACTTGATGCTGGGTTCTGCTGTCGCCCCTTGGCCGTGTCCGTATCAAACAAGGCTGGATCATGGAGGCTTCGACCACTATCGGGAGTTAGTATCATGACGCCAATGGGAATAATAGAAGAAGGGAAAAAGAGAATTGCAACACGCCGGGCCGGATCGACCCTTGACCACAGATGCGGCCATGACCGACCAGCTCTTGGCACCCGGGCGATCATCCACTTCAACTATGCAAAGCCGTGCTATGTCTTCTTCCTGGCATAACGCTCCGGTACGTCTACCTCTGAAGCATATCTGTCCGTCATACATTGGCAGAACGCATGAGGCCGGCTTACCAGTTGTTGGCTTATGAACTTGGTAGTGGGCATAGAAATGATCGCCCTGTCCTGTGTGCTGTGGGGTGGAGTTGACCCCTTCCCTGGGGCCCGTCAAGAAAAGCTATGGTGAAGCATAAACCACGCAATGTTGTTGATATACTAGATGCGTATGCGTATATAGGCAAGCAGGATGGAAACCTGCAGCAGCGCGTGTTAGTGTAGCTGAACGCTGCTGAAGGTTGCCAATCCTTCCGATCGCATCCTGCTGGAAACCGCAAAAAGGTGGGGACGTAACCGACGATAGCACGGGACAGAGGGACATCAGCCGGTGCGGACCAGCTTTGGAATAGTTGTGGTTCGGCTCCCCATCGCGGTCGCATCGCGGCAAGCTGGCGGTTCATGGTCACAATCAGCTAAAGCTTCCCGTAAGACCGCTGTGGTTGCTTCAATGGTCGCAGCACCCAATTATCATGTGCATCGGGACAATGTGTAGGAGCTTCCTTACTTGGCGTTGCTGAGGGATAGGGGATGAATGCCCGCAAACGTCAGGTAAGTCTTATCGGTTGTGAGAGCTTCCGCTCGGGGCTTGACTCCGAGATTCAAGGCCCTTGATTACCTGCTACGCCAGATGATATCGACACCTCCGACAATACCTGAGATTTTTCACCATGGAAAAAGAGGGAATTCCAAGACGGACGGTCAGCTCGCTAATGCCTCGCAATATGGAACTGCTGGCCGAAATGGTTGCGGTTTTTTCTGTTCCTCACTGGCGAAGGAACCTGGCGTCCTGGCCTAAGATATCTAAGGTACATACATACCGCTCACCCCTCCCCGGTCGTCTCTAGAAAGTGTGTTGCCTTTTTGCCTGGGAAGGTGTGAGCTCCTCTGAATCATGCGAAGTTGCTAACCCTGGTGATCCACGTGCCCTGGCTTGTCCCAAGGATCAATTTGACATCGATTGCCAAGGAGGAATTGTCGAAGACGACCTGAAATGGCGATGAGGGCGGCGAAGGTGATGAAGGAGCAGTCCCGTCAGCTTGGTGCCGCATCGGAGTAGGGACGTCCTAATTTGGTCCAGGCAACCGCAATCCTGGGCTCTGATAGAAGAGAAAGAATGATGTTGTCAAACGAAAGGAAAATACATGTGAGCCGGATTGGCTGGGCTTGTGGGTGAAGTCCCCTAAACCACGAGCATGGGCCACCATTACGTAGTTCATTCCGTGTTATGTAATCAAGGGTGGACAAGGAGTGTGAGCGGTAACAACTATCCGCCTTCCGTCTCAAAGTGCACCACATTTTTCCGCCCGAGGACCGCGTCCAATGCATTTAGGTGCCGTTGGGCGCCGTTGGTTCTCGATTCAGGAGCTGGGCTCGGTTGTATCAGAAAAACAGGCCGATCTAAGCTAAGCCTGGAAGGATATGCCTTCAGTTTCTCACAGCTCACATCGTCAGCAACCTGGCAAGTATCGAGGTACGGCCCGCCCCCTTCATCTCCCTTCCGACAGACTCTGTTTGCGCTCGCGCCGGGCAGACGCCCGACCTGAGCCACGGCCGGCAGAGCAATCTCCCGGCGCCGTGCCAGAGATCAAGCTCCCGTCTCCACAGCTTGAGGCGCTTACATTCTTTGCCATCCCGCTTATGCCACCACATCACGAAGTCTTCTACCCAAGGACTCAAGCTTGTTACTTATTCACCATTCGGAACCGAAACGTAACCAACTCTTCACAGTACTGTGAGTAGTATTTATGGTTGTCCACCGTGTCTTGTGCCTGCATTATTTTCTCGCGAGTTTCAATGTTGGCAAGCCATGCCCAATCTGACTGTTGGATTGGGTGCTTTTGCTGCCTGCGTGTCATTGCAGACAGGTCCCCTACGAGCCATTCTTGTCCCTCGGAAGTATTGCGACCGCTGGTCACATTCTACTGACGGGCATTCGATTGGGAGGCCAAGTTTCCAATATCCTCCGTCCGCAGAAATGCCTCCCTGTCTGAAGCTTCTCGGATCACGGGCGCTTGTCTTGATGTGTCGCCCGAGATTAGACAACAAGAGTCTCGTAAGGTTCTCACAACTTCGGTGATAGGCAGGTGTGGTGCTAGCACATAATAAAATAGCAACCCCCAAGGGAGTCTTCATAGTTGTCGATACGCTGGTTCAAACTGCCCGCGGTGAGGGTGAGTTCCTCTCCCTGAGAACCTCCATGGCTTACACCTACCCCTGTCATCATATGGTGACCCCTCCACCCCTCCACCCTCCACCCTTCCCACCCCTCCAACAAGATTTCTCACTCCCCCCCACCCCGCTTACCCACACCTCCCATGTCCTTACCAGGTCATATCGCGACTCTTATTCTCCAGCCTAAGCAGCTCCCTGAACGTGGACACTTTCGTCAAATGTCTGTTGAGAGACAGGTCATACACATCGTTTTCGACGGTATACTAGAGAAGCAAGCGGCTCGCTCATTTCCCGAGGCGCTGTTTTGCATGTCGAACCCCTGGTCGACAGCGAGCAGGATTGAAATTGACAGCAACTGGATGAATCAAGCTGTTGCAATCCCAAGGCCAGCTACCTATATAAGACCGTGACAAGGGCCTTCCTGGCGTCTCTCTGGCTTTCTCTCCCGCGATCCAAGACACAGACGTATCCCATGTTTGAGAAGTGGTGTCTAGGAACTGAACAACGAACCTTTCTTGCCCCAACAGCTGTGTTTCAGGGGTGCTTTTTACGAAGCCGTTATTCGTTCGTCCTCACGTCATTGCCGCTCAACCTCGACATCTCGACGCCTCCCAACTCTTTTTCTTGTTGAGCACTTCAGGTACACCCACTGGTTCCCGTCTCTCCCCCCGGGGTTTTCGGAGCTTTATTAATCATACCGTGCAGGTTGCCGGCAGTGTGATTCCTGGATGCAGGTCAATGGTTTACCAGTCACCAGTAGATCCCCATCTCCACTGGTAGCGCTACAAACGACAAGCGCAAATACCACCCGATTACTGAATTCCAACTCGCTGGGACCGCCTCCGTAGCGCGCTCTCGGCTCCACAACTGCACCAACGCGCACAGCAACTATCCGCTCCCCACTAGAGCATCACCTAGGTATTGCCTCCCCTCGCCGTCACTGGAGAAGCAAGCTTGCAGGCAGGCAAAGCACGCGCAGGCCCAGCTCGCCCCCACTAATTTCTCCGGCCCCCTGCCCCGCAGACGAGCTGCTCATACGGTGTCTGCTGGCCTGGTTCTATTCCTCCTTCATCAAGACCTTTCCCTTCTCAAAACAGCCCGGAACTGCTTGAGAGGCAGGTGTCACAATCCATAGGCGCTCTTTGGCCAGTCGATGCTTGTTAGCCTTCTGCTGACAAGCCAACCTTAGAGATCGGCTGTCACCGTCACTGTCTGGCGTTTTGCTACACCCAACGGTAACACAAATCTTTATAATTCACACACACGATGGCCAACTCGGAGGAATCGCCGCCGCAGCAGGCTCGAGTCGAGGTTCAGGTGGTAACAGAGAATCTCGAAACCCCCCAACTTGATGATCGTTCATACCGTGTCATCCGTCTCCCAAACCAACTGGAGGCTCTTCTGGTCCATGACCCCACAACGGACAAGGCCGCGGCAGCGGTTGACGTCAATGTCGGAAGCCACAGTGATGAAGATGATATGCCGGGAATGGCTCATGCCGTTGAACATGTAAGTGTTTCTGACTCCCACCGCACACAATTGAGCGTCGGCCACTAACTGGGCGAAAATAGCTTCTTTTCATGGGAACAAAGAAGTTTCCTGTTGAAAATGCCTATCATCAATACATGTCGAATCATTCTGGGCTCACCAATGCTTTCACGGCTACCACATCAACTAACTACCATTTCGAGGTTTCTGCGAAGCCCAGCAACGACGAGGAGCCCTCCGCTACTAACCCCTCGCCACTACTGGGAGCGCTGGACCGCTTTGCCCAGTTCTTCATCGAACCCCTGTTTCTAGAGAACACCTTGGACCGCGAGCTACGGGCTGTGGACTCGGAGAACAAGAAAAACCTCCAGAGTGACAACTGGCGCCTTCATCAACTCAAGAAGACCATCTCAAACCCCAAGCATCCCAACCATCACTTCTCGACCGGCAATCTCGAGACACTCAAAACCATTCCGGAAGCCAAGGGGATCAACGTGCGGGACAAGTTCATTGAGTTCTATGAGAAGCACTACTCTGCGAACCGCATGAAGCTTTGTGTTTTGGGACGGGAGCCTCTGGACGTGCTACAGGCATGGGTCACAGAGTACTTCTCGCCCATCAAGAACAAGGATTTGCCACGGAACAGATGGGAGGACGAGGTTCCCTACACCAAAGACCACCTGGGTGTCCAAATCTTCGCCAAGCCTGTTATGGACACGAGAGAACTTACTCTCAGCTTCCCGTTTATGGAGCAAGAGAATCTTTACGAGACGCAGCCGGGTGGGTATATCAGCCACCTCATTGGTCACGAGGGCCCCGGCAGCATCATGTCATATGTCAAATCCAAGGGATGGGCGAACGGCTTGGGTGCTGGGCCAAGTACCATCTGTCCTGGGTCGCCAGATCAGTTCGAGATCGGGATCACATTGACTAAGGAGGGACTCAAAAATTACAAGGAGATTGTGAAGGCCGTGTTCGAGTACATCGCTCTTCTGCGAGAGACAGAGCCGCAGCAATGGATATTTGATGAGCAAAAGGGCATGGCAGATGTCAACTTTAGGTTCATGGAAAAGTCGCGGGCCTACCGGTTTGCGAGCTCGGTCAGTCAGAGAATGCAGAAGCCAATCCCTCGCGAGCACCTGGTGTCTGGCTATTCCAAACTTCGCAGGTTTGACCCGAAACTGATCAAGGAGGCTTTGGGCTGGCTACGGCCTGACAACTTCTTTCTTGTTGTCACCTCACGGAATCCCCCTGTCACGTTGGACAACAAGGAGAAATGGTACGGGACGGAATACACCATTCAACCAATCCCGGAGGCATTGATGAAAGAAGTCCAGACAGCTGCCGCAAGCACACCCGAAAACCGGAAAGCGAAACTTCATCTGCCTCACAAAAATCAGTTCATCCCAACAAAGCTAGATGTGGAGAGGAAGGAGGTTAAAGAGCCCGCGATAGCGCCTCGAATTATCCGCAATGATCCCACAGTCCGGACCTGGTATAAGAAAGACGATACCTTCTGGGTCCCCAAAGCGAGCATCATGGTCAGTTGCCGGACACCTATCACATCGTTGGCATCCATGAGAGCTGCAGGTCGTCTGTTCACCGACTTGATCAAGGACGCCCTAGAGGAGTATTCTTATGATGCCGAACTGGCGGGAGTTGAATATACCGTGATCTGCGAGGAGCGTGGAATGTATGTCGAAGTCTCTGGCTACAACGACAAACTTTCGGTGCTGTTGGAGCAGGTTCTTGTCACCATGCGCGATCTTGACATCCGCGACGATCGATTTGCCATCATCAAGGAACGCACAATTAGGTCATATCGTAACTGGGAGCTTTCGGCACCTTGGACTCAGATTGGTGGATACATGAGCTGGTTAACAACGGATCACTACAACACCATTCTGGATATCGCCGAGGAGCTTCCCGCCGTCACTGCTGATGCAGTGCGCTCTTTCAAAAGGGATTTCTTGGCCCAGATGCACATGGAGGTTTTGGTTCACGGCAACTTCTACAAGGAGGACGCACTGAAACTGACCGACATGATCGAAAGGACAATCAAGCCTCGGCCGCTGCCGCCGTCACAGTGGCGCTCGCCTCGGGGGTTGGTGTTTTCCCCAGGATCAAACTACGTCTGGAAAAAGACTCTCAAAGACCCCGCGAACGTCAACCACTCGATCCATTACATGCTCTACACAGGCGCCAAGATTGACCGCCCTCAGAGGGCCAGGACGGCACTGCTGGACCAAATCATGCATGAGCCTTGTTTTGACCAGCTCCGCACCAAAGAGCAACTTGGGTACATTGTGTACTGCGGCTCATGGAGCAATGTGACGACTTTTGGTGTCTACTTCATCATCCAAAGCGAGAAGACTGCCCCCTACCTCGAAACTCGCATTGAAAAGTTCCTGGAAGATATGGGCAAGAGACTCGAAGATATGTCTGACGGCGAGTTTGAAAAGAACAAGCGGAGTTTGATTGAAAGAACTCTTGAGAAGGCCAAGTCTCTGGAAGGGGAGAGCAACCGACATTGGCAATCCATTGAGTCTGAGTACTACATGTTTAACAATCGTGAGTACAACCTACCTCTTCTTGTCTGTCTGGGTAATACTGACCTTAATACCGTTTTGCAGGCCAGCTAATCGTCGATAATCTGAAACCGCTCACCAAGACGGACATGGTTGAATTCTTCAACCACTACATTAAACCTTCATCACCTTCACGGGCCAAGGTCGCTGCCTACCTGGAGGCGCAGGCCAAGAGTGATGTGACGACGAAGCAAATCACCGATCTCATTAAAGCACTGGATCTCGATGAAAGCACAGCTGCGCAGACCGCCACGGACCTCCAATCCCGCCTGAGCGCGGCCGGTCATGACGAGGAGAAGGAGGTTGAGGGCCTGGTCGACTATCTCAACGGCCTTGGTGTGCCCGAAGCCAGGATCAAGACGGCTTCTGACGTCTGGAGAAAGCTGCACTCGGAGCATGGACCCGGGAACGGTGTCGTCAAAGATGCCGAGCCACCGTCATCTAACGGCACCACTCCAACACCCATCAAGAATGTGCGCGACTTCAAGGCACTCCATGCCACCAGCAGAGCGCCTTATCCGGAGAAGGATCTTGCCGAATATTTTGACTTGGACCCGAAGCTGTAGATACTAGAGGAACTCTAGATGGACGAGTGTGAACAGATTTTATACCCAAAAGTATTTTACCAGCATTGCTGGCCTTGCAGCGCATAGATCAACTATTGAGATTTCGTTACATCCGTTCTCTGGGAAAACATCTTTGAGGATGTCTGTCGAGAAGTCCAGGCCCGTGCTCCCGACAGGGCTGAAGAGCACGAGCCACAGCGCTCCATCTCTTTATCCACCCCTGACTTGACTAGAACCTAGCGGGCCAAACAAAAAATAATCCGGCATCAGAACTGGCATAAATTTTGTGGCACGGACTGGGCAAGAGAGCCATTATTATTTTGTGACCCGTGCCCCTCCAAAATGTCAAGACGTAGCCGTCGCGCCTGTTCCACTTGATTGATAGCCGCTTGGGGTATCCCTTTCATCCAACAGAGTGCGAAGCACAACTTCAACAGCAGCCGACTTTTCACACCACTCCTTGCCACTAACCAGATTTCACATTTGGTCCCTGATGCAGGAACGACCTTCTTGAGCTGCCTCCCTCACGGTTCGACCTTGTAACCATCGTCGTCATCCACTCGCTTGGCTTAGGTGTGTATTAAAAAGACGCCGTTCCAAAGAGAGTCGCCGCACCTCTTTGCACGGTTTGCCCGTGTATCAGAGACATCAATACGACCTTTTACATTTATTACAACATCCAACCTGAACTCCACTTTAACACCTCAGTGTGTTTCTAGGATTGCCCTCTCCGTCCACCGCTTTCTGCGACTTTCTACTTACCAACCCTATCGACGATTCAGAGCTGCCATACGCAGCTCACAGTCACCACGTCGTCCTCAAAGAAAAGAAGAGTGACTCGCCAGTCCGCCAGGGAGCACCAGCCCGAAGACTTGGTGCTGCCCTCAACTGAAGACATCGATCCAAGCTTCTCCTTCACAGAACAGGCAGACATCCCAGACCTCGACACACCCACATACGTCCGCCACGGCGACTCGCTGCCACCGTCTGGCGTTCCACCTCGCTTGCAAACCCAGTGCAGCTCGGTAGCTGACTCGCCCTCCGTCGCAAGCTCCCCGTGCGCTTCGGCCGACCTCTCAGTTGACTTTGACCGGGGTGCAGATTTTCTTGACCCTGCCCCAAGTCTGCGACCGACAGACTGGACACTGCCGGGTAGCCAGTCCACTTCACTCCATAGTACAGTCCACCGTGCTCTCATGGGGGCTGCTGCAGATCTTCCCCAGCGGTCATCGTCCCCGCTAAAGCGACCTGCCTCCAGCATGGAACCCGAGACAGACAACATGAATGCCAAAGAGGATGTGGCTATGAATGTGGACAACGACTCTGCAACCCGGGCCGTGAACCAGGAGCCCGTTCAGAAAGAGACCGGAAATGATGAGGCGATGGATGCGACCCCCTTAAGCCCAAAGGAGCCCACCACAGAGCCAAATGGACTTCCTCTACGGAACGGTCAGTTTTCACCTTGCGTTGCCTGCGTTCGGCTTTGTGCTAAAACATCATAACAGATATCCCTCCGCTCGACCAGCAAATCAAGACAATCGAGACGCTTGTCAAGGCATTTGCCGAGACTCCGATTCAAGACGGTGACCAGGCGTATCTAGTGTCAAGACAATGGCTCCAAAGAGCCCAAGCTTTTGGTCTTGATTCCAAGCATGTCAGCAAGGAGGTGCCAGAAGGAACACTTGGCCCGGTGGACAATTCCGATATTATCCAGGCGATATTCACAGATTCCAATGGAGTAGAGTGTGTGAAGCTGAAGCCAGGCTTGGGAACGGAGAGCTTCGAGCTATTCCCCAAAGATGCCTGGGATCTTCTACTATCCTGGTACGGGTTGGTTCCTGGGCAAGCTCCTGTTATCCGGTTTGCGCACAACACTGCGCCGGATGCAGTTTCTGAGCCCGTCATTCAGTTCGAGTTCCACCCTCCTGTGTTTACTATACACAGATTGTGGTCAGCCACGAGCCCGATTCCTATAGAACAGGAAATCAAGCTCAAGAAGCCCGGGCCTCCCATTGTGGTTCAGAGCACTTCGTTCAGTTATCACAAGTTCTTGAAACAAGTCAAGAGCCTTGCTGGAGTGGCGACAGACCGCAAGGTGCGTGTGTGGAGGGTTTTGCAGACCATCCCCGCCACAGAGGCCACCGCTCCAGAGCCCTCAGAGCCCTCTGGGATGATGAAGACTCCTCCAGACTCACCGATTCAGGGAACTAGCGTTCCCAACGGACTTCCCGTCGTGCCTGGCGCTTGGCCCGAGATGCTTGTCGATGTGGTTACGTTCTTGCAGTTGGAAAAAGACGTTCAGCGCGCACTCGTTGAAGCAGAGGACACCACTACCAATGCCAATTACAACGGAAAAAAGAGCCTGTCCTTGATCGGGCTTAACGTCGACCAAACACTTGTTCTTGATGAGGAGATTGAGCGTAACATGTACATCTCCACGTTCATCAACCGCAACCTCAACGACAAGAACCCGGCGACTAGGAACAGCTCAACTGCTCTTGTCCAGGCCCGTGCGAATACCAGCGGACGCAGCAGCCCCGCGCTTTCGGCACCTCTCACTAGGGGTCGGGCCCAGCAAAAGCCGGGACGGACCAATGGTTGTGTTGGACTTCAGAACCTGGGTAACACCTGCTACATGAACTCGGCTCTTCAGTGTCTGCGTGCTGTCGAGGAGCTGACGAAGTATTTCCTGACAAAGGAGGCCCAGAAGGAAATCAACGCTGACAATCCTCTTTCTCACAATGGCGATGTTGCCGTTGCCTACGGGCGCTTGCTTGACGAGATTTACAGAGATCCTACACCAAACTCGATTGCGCCGCGTCAATTTAAAAGCGTTATTGGCCGTTATGCTCCGACGTTCTCGGGCTATGGGCAACAGGACTCCCAAGAATTCCTTGGTTGGCTTCTCGACGGCCTCCAGGAGGACCTGAACCGCATCTTGAAGAAGCCCTACATCGAGAAGCCTGATTCTACTGACGAGATGATCAACAACCCAGCGGCTATCCGGGAGATGGCACTCAAAGTGTGGGATATCACGAAAAAGAGAGACGACTCGGTAATTGCCGATCTGTTCACCGGCTTGTACAAGTCTACCCTTGTGTGCCCGGAGTGCAACAAGATCAGCATCACTTTCGACCCCTTTAACAACCTCACACTACCCCTGCCCATGGCAAATTCATGGTCCAGGACCGTCAAGTTCTACCCGCTCAATGAACCACCAGTCCAAATTGTCGTGGACATTGATAAGAACAGCAGTTTCAAGACAATGAAGCAATTCATTTCACAGCGTGTCGGTGTCCCTGTTGATCGCCTTATGGCGAGCGAAGAGTACTCGGGCAAGTTCTTCAAACACTACGACGACTTGTCAACGGTCTCGGAAGAAATCACTAGCAATGATATTGCCACGGTCCATGAACTCGAAGCTCCTCCTTCCAATCTTGAGTTGACCAAGCAAGCCAAGAAGCCGAAGTATAAGTCACTACTGTCTGACAACGATGAGGATGACATGATGGAGGACCCTATGGCCCAGAGCATGGTTGTTCCCGTTCTGCACATCGGCATCCATGGCAAGAACAAGGGTAAAAACAACAAAGGCGGCTCCCTACCGCCGCACTTCATCATCCTGACCCCCGATGAGGCCTGCAGCGAAGATATCATTCGCAGAAAAGTGTTGGAGAAAGTGGCGACATTCACTACACATCCTGGGCTTGCAACGGTGGAAGAGGCCGACGCAGGTGATAACATTGATCCAGAGATGGTCAACATGGCGTCGGATGTCGATTCACGCGATTCCAACATAACAGCTAAGTCGGTTGAGGGCGAAGAGGATATTGTCGACGTCACCATGGCAGACGCAGGCGAGGCGCCGAAGCCTGCAGTGGCCGGCGCAGCCGAACAGTAAGTTCTAGGTGACAATGGCAACTGGTATCCGGTTTGGCTAACTCAGCATCGCAGATCCCCGCAGTTGCTGAAGGTGTTCAAGCACCAGCGACCAAAGTGGATGAACCCCAAGGAGTTTCTTGACCCAGAATTTCAAAACTTGTTCGAGCTCAGTTTCTTCACAGAAGGCGGTGCTAACTCCATACCTACTGGGTGGTCGAGCGTAAATGATGGCAACGCGCATGCGAGATTGAGCACCAGACAGCCAAAGCCGATCGTGTCTGATGTTGAGATGCAAAGCCCTGGGGCGTGGCCAAATTCTGATGAAAGTGGCAGCGAGGAGGTCAATGAAGCCACCCGCATGGCAGACGAATCGAGTGAGGACGACTCAGACTTCCCTCATGTCAAGGTTTGTTTATATCGAATCGATCCCAAATGCTGCTGTACTAATTCTCGTGCTATCTTAGAACCTACAACCACGGTCAATTGGACCAGTCAATCAAGTAAGCACTCGTGGCGGTAAAAAGAAGGTGAAACCTCGTCAGCAAACTTACAGCAAAAAGGGCAAGAAGCGGTTTGAGAAGCAACAGAAGGCTCGTGTGCGTAAGCAGCAGGCTAGCACACCGGATTTCGGCCCCGTTGAAGGCCCCTTGGTCCGCCTTGGTGAAGGTATTATTGTTGAGTGGAACGAGAACGCCTGGGAGGTCCTCTTTGAAGGGACACCAGGAGAGCCGATGCGGGGCTGCAAGACTTATGAGAATCTCGACACCCTGGTGGATCCTGCCCTCGAGGTCAAGAAGAAGCAAAGGCTGCTACGCAAGAAGCATGGTATCGCGCTTGACGACTGCCTGGATGAGTTTGAGAAGGAGGAAATCTTGTCGGAACAAGATACGTGGTACTGCCCCCGCTGCAAGGAGCACCGCCGCGCCTCCAAGAAGTTCGATCTCTGGAAGACCCCAGACATCCTGGTTGTTCACCTGAAGCGGTTTAGCTCGAGCGGATTCCGCAGAGAGAAGCTTGACACCCTGGTTGACTTCCCTGTGGAAGGACTCGACCTGACCTCCCGAGTCATCGACAAGGAGGACGGAAAGCAAGAAATATACGACCTGATCGCCGTTGACGATCACTGGGGTGGTCTGGGTGGCGGTCATTACACTGCCTTTGCCAAAAACTTCAATGATGGGCTTTGGTATGAGTACAATGGTAAGTTTTCGTGGGATCAATTACCTTTGTTGAACAGCCTACTGACATCTGGCAGATACGTCCGTGTCCAAGTGTAGTGATCCCCAAAAGGTTGTTACGCCTGCCGCGTACCTCCTCTTCTACAGGAGACGTTCCGACGAACCGCTGGGTGGGCTCAGGTTCCACGAGATCCTAGACAAATATGACAACCAGGTTGCCGCCGCCGATCAAGACATGTCGGATTCGGGGGAAGGGCAGCGTCTCGGCCAAGGCTCCTCCCTTCGTGGATCGCCGAGCGCTTCGACCGGAGCAGGTCTAACTCTCCCTCAAGGAAAACGTGGTTTGGTTAGCGACGACTCTGACCGCACGGGACGAGCCCTTGTCCTTGCTGACGCCGAACCGCCGTCTTATCAGGCAAGCATCACGAATGTCGATGAGGATACCGAGATGGGTGCTGTGCTGTGGGATCAAACCACGTTGCACAACAGCATCGAGGGTGACGAGGATGAAGGCATCGGCCTTCCTGACTACGACAACGGTGGCATGGCCGGTATGACCTCGGTTATCAGCCCGAGCTGGAACTTCAGTAACATCAAGGCCGGTTCCGCGGCGTCAGATGGCGATATTGCTAGCGATATTGCGCAAAATGACAACTCGTCACTCGACGACGCCTTCGCGGCTGGGGATGACATGGACGAAGTGTTCATGGGCGCCCCAACTATCGGTTTCGTTGAGCCCGAGCCGACATTCCCTGATGAAGACATCCCAGCCCCCCCGGCTGAGGCGCAGAACTTCCTCGACCAGATTGCCGAAGACAAATGGGCACAACAACAAATCCACACCGTTCCTGTCAACATTGACGACGATCAAGCTAGCGATAAGGTGGCTGAGATCCGAGTTGGCGACAATGGCGATAATGGCGATAATGGCGACACTGGCGGCACTGGCGAGGCTCACGTGCAGAAACCAAGCGTCTAGGTCACTGCTTTGTATTCTGCAGATCCAGAGCCAGTGCCTGCCAAAGCCACCCCTAAAGTCTGCGAGCCTCTGCATGTTTGTTCTGATCTCGCCCCTCGCTACGTCCCTCCCATGGCGGTTTCTCACATCGTCGACATACCACCTAGTGAGCCGCAGTCGATGTCAATGAACACAGAGGATGAAAGCTTGTAGGGCGATTTCTGTTCGTGGACCCCATTGGCCGACGAACAGTCAACTACCAGTGCTCAGCAAACTGCTCGACAGAGGGAGGTGCCTAAGGCTGTCACGAGAACTCAATTTTCACGGCTTCCAACTCGCAATCCGTCGCCGGAAGGTTCCAATATATCCCCTTTGAAGGTCTCCAGGCTTTCAAAGTCTTTGCCAGTCAAGAAACCCATGGCTCCCACATCGCCTAGAACTAAACAGCCTCCCGTCCCAAAAGGTCCAGCTGCTGGTAGTAAGCAACATCGTATGAGGTGGGTGTCCGCGACACCTTCACAAGTCAAGACGCCTATGGCTGCTTCGTCCAATCCCTCAAAGCTTTCTGTTTGTAAAACCCCAACTTCTCCGACGGAGGCATCTGGCCTCTCAGGTACGCCTGCGCCTTTATCACCGAAAAAAGGAAACGGCAGAAGGAAAATGGGGATAAGCGCAAGCGGTGATGGGGGTGTGAACTGAACACCTTCTTTCACTCACGCCCCAGGCTTAATATGGAGGCAAAGGTGGATACGCAGCATACATATAGACCTCGTGTGCACGCTTGTTAAATGTCTTGTTTATGGAAGGAAAAGGGATGGAATCCACAGGGATAGAGAGGTATACCATGTACCTACCATGCATAGACGTCACTTTCACACAAAGACGCAGCACATCTACTTTACCTTGGGAAAGAGGGGAGTAACTTTGCGATGTTGGTCTAGCTCTCTTTTTAGCATGGGGATAGGGGATAGGGAGGGGTGGGTAGGGAAGGGAGCTTTTGTTTTTTTTTCATCTTTGATGGATGGGACATTCTTTTCTTGTTCATGACAACCCAGCATTTACAACCCACAGCGAAAAAGAGAGAGAAATAAAGGATGCATATTAGATCGAGAGGAATGGGGAAAGTTTCGCCTGTGTGCTTCTGAGGAGGATGAGACAAGCAAAAGGGTACTAAAGGTATCAAAAAATTGATTGGCATGGGATGGTGTTTGTTATTGTAGAGTAGGCTTGGCTATGTATGCCATGGCGTAGGAGGTAGTAAAGTATACATACTACTGTAACACAACATTTGACGTTGATAATTTGATGAAGTGATTGGATATGGTGATCGCGGCGGCTGCACACATGAAGGGCAAGGTTCTTTTGATGCTGTGTGTTCCAAGTTTTTTTTTGAGATGACATGTGACGATGTAGGCTTCGTCAAGCAAAGAAAAACATCGATCGATATTTTGGTTATGCATACTAACAAGGCCTATGAAAAATGAAAGGAAAACTATCCCGAAAAAGTAATCACCAGAAAACAGGCAGGGCTCAGGAGAGCAGGAGGGTTGGGTATCTAATTGTGTTGTTTCATTCTCCAGACTAGTTATCATACCCCCATTTAGAAACCTTTACAAAATGTAATGGCGCGACAAAACCAAGAAAGACAAACGCTAAAATAAGCAGAATAGAATCATGATGCCTTCTTCCACTAACCGTAATGAATCGTTTCTCTTCTTATGAAAAATCTTTTAAGTTTAGGGCGTAATCGGTAACCGTTAAACTCCGATAAAATTGAATAAACTGGCTATAATAAACGGTGCGATCGGTAGACGCTAAAACCTTTTACTATTAAAATTAATAGGTTAAACATTTTAAAGTTATATAGCTTTATTTTTATATATATAATTAATTATATTATTTACTAACTTCTTTAATATATTAAATAACTAAACCCTTCTATTATTTATTTAACGAAATCGTTAAATTCTGGTAAAACCTTAGATTTTTTTAAAAAAAAGTTTAAAAGTATAATTTCCCTATATAAAGGCTATATTTTTATTAGTTATTTTATATTATTTTTTATTATTATTATTACTGAAATTATATTTTCTAAAGCTTTAATATATAAAAAGTAAAAAAAGAAATTAATTTTTTTATTTATTATTATTAACTTACTTAAATAAATATTTAAAACGCTTTCTTTATCGAAGAATATTAATCTTTTAAAAAATACTATTATTACCGGAAAATTAATCTATAATTATAATAAACGTTTAAGGAAATTAATTCGAATAAAAAATCCTATTTTTAAAAGATTTATTTCTTAATTAAAAAATAATATAGTTTTAAAAAGTAATAAATATTTAATAATCGAAAAAAAATTATATATTTAATAATGATATTGAATAAATTAAATCGGTAAATTATATTATTTAACTTCGGTTATAGTTTTAATATAATATATAAATTAATAATATGAAGATTTTAAAAAATATAAAAAATAATAATTTATTTATATAAAAAAAAATATTTTATAATATTAATTAAACTTTATAATATTTTATTAAATATATAATTCGACTTTTAAATATTAAACCTTCTCTTAAAATATTTATAAACTTGAAGTTTAATTTATTTTTTAATTTTTATTTAAATATTATTAAGAAAACTTATATTACGGTAAAAGTTTTTAACGATTATAAAAAGATTATTTAAAAAAATTAAAAGAACTTTATTTTTACTAATATAATATTCGTTTATAATTTCGATAGGAAAATCTTATATTTTTTACTAAAGTAAGAAAATTCTATAAATAATAATAAAGTACTTATTAATATATTAATTAAAAGTTTTAATATTTTTAAAGGATTTATATATTTAATAAATATAGAATATAATAATATTTAACGATTATTAATATTATTGTTAGTTATATTATTTCTATGTAATATATATTAATATAACTACAAAAAACTATTGCTTATGTAATATTTGTCTTTGACGAATATAGT
>MU863883.1:0-39319 GCA_033296885.1 Triangularia verruculosa
GTGTGTGTGTGTGTGTGTGTGTGTGTGTGTGTGTGTGTGTGTGTGTGTGTGTGTGTGTGTGTGTGTGTGTGTGTGTGTGTGTGTGTGTGTGTGTGCCGAAAACGCAAAAAAGTAGAAGAAAATCAAACTCCCAACCACCAACAGTGGAATTTCGGGTTTTAACGAAAGGAAGACGATTCGTCAGTTGAACTCTCAATTGTTCGTCGTGTGTGTGTTGCTGTTGGGAACTCTTCTCTTCACCCCACGCAGGCACAATACGAGAAGGAGTCAACAGATCATCAGGGGTATTGTCAGGAACGGGAACGGGGCGTGGGAAGCAACGACTTGATTATATATCCTCAATTCCTCTATCCTTCTCTCCCAACCAACTAAACTCCAATAAAATCATGTCAGGAACGAATCGAACCAACCTCTTTCTCGTATAAACCCCCCACCCACACTTGCCCAGCCAGACATACGTATGCTCCCCATAACACACCATAATGTATTCCAGTTTAGGCAGGATCAAGCACACCCGCACCCACGGACTTTTGCATTCGTGATCGAGTGAGTGCGGAACAGCAAGCGGGGGAAAGAACTTGGGTGCGATGAGAAAGATAAAAGACACAAGGTCCTCACATATGCCCAATATTGGAAAGCATACTTTGTAGCGTGCCATTTTACCAAGTAATGCTCGCCAACAACAATGCATTATCTGACATGCTTTGTAACTGCGCCACATACCACATAGCAAACGGGCCTCCCCATGAAACCACTTTATTTCCGTTTCTCCGTCTCGTTCCTGAATCTGTTTTTCGAGCATCCATCATGATAACCAGGCCTGCTCCTCCGCCCGTTCCTTCGGCCGACTCTATACAACTCAACCGGATGATAAAGGGCCGCTGACAATTGCATACCTCCCACGAACATATCACACAGTAAGTATGTAGTGGCTGTCCAAGTCGTTACACAACACCAAAGACGTCGTATTTTTGAGTGGAGTGCCATCCTATACAAGGGAGGAGAGAAGAACCAAGAATGACGTGGTCTAGAAAGGAAGCCGGGACTGACCACATCATCAGGTGTAAACCGACCTAGAAGCATGCTGGGGCTGGAGTCTGTCACATCATCAACATCCGTGCAGGAGGTGCCAAGGCTTCATTGCTGTCTGCAGTTGTTACACATTTCATTCTTTGAGAAGCGATCCAAGCAGAGCCGCATCCCATTCTAATCTTGAGCTGCGAGCCCCAAACGCGTGAAAATTAGTCATGTCCGCTCAATATCAGATCTTGTATACACCCATATCGACTTATTCAGTCTCAGCTCTAATCATCGTCCTCACCAACCCTCGTCCTCTTGCTCCTCCTATCATTCTCCTCCTGCAGCCCATACCCCCTCTTACTCGAGCTCGCCGCCGTCTCCTGCTGCACTTCGGACAAGAACTTATCCACATTAAACGGATCCGTCGTGGTGTCCTTCTCGAACTGCACAGGGCCCTCTCTCGGCTCGTTGTCCCCCGTCCCCTTGAACTTGCCCCTACCCAGCGCCTCCCCAAACCTGTTGCCCTTGCTTATCCGCTCCATCGCCCTGTCTCCCGCACCTTCATCATCGTCATCCTCTGTGACTCTCGGCCGGTAGATATTGTTGACCGCATCTTGCGCAGCGAAAAGGGGCTTGTCGTACGGGTTGTCCTCATTGAACCCGCTGTCAAATCCACTTGACTGGTTGAAGAGGCGCGAATCGTACATGCCCTCTTTGGATTGCGTGGGCTTGGCCAGTCCAAGAGCAATCTTCTCTGAAATGTCTCGATCCATCTCGCGCGCCATGACTTGAGCCCTTCTTTCAGCGCCCATGCGTGACTGCCTGAGCTTGCGCTCTTCCTCCTTAAGCCTCTCCCTCCTGGCCTCTCTTCTCTCACGTTCGGAGCTGTCGCTTTCGGAACCAGAGTAGTCAGACCCGCTGTAGGATCTAGACCTAGACCGAGACCCAGATCGAGAACGGGATGACCGTCTTCTGCTGCCACCTCCTCTCTCGGCACGGGCTTGCTGTGCCAGTTGGCGGAGATTCTCCTCCTTCTGCAACCGTTCCTTCTCCGCTAGCCTCTGCTGCATCATGGCGCGCTGTCGAACCTCTTCTCTGGCATGTCTGTCCGCCACAAATAGGGCCTCGGAAAACTGCGCAAACTTGTCGTTGATCTGAACGTCCTGGAGATTGCGGCCATCGGCAGCCAATCTTTTATCAAGAGGAACAGTGAAACCCTTGGAGTTCTTCCACAATGAGACTGGGGGTGGGATGCGCCATGCTTCCTGGTCCTCGGCCGTCAGTTTCCTCGGTGGTGAGTGCATGACCGGCGGGGGCGGTGTTGGTGGGCCCCTAGGAATCTTCTTGTGCTTGAACTTGGGAGGCTCCATCGGATCCTGCTGCCTTTCCACGACCTTGATAATTCTCTCCTGCTTCTTCGAACTATCGCCCATCTGAGATGACGGTGTGTACTTGACGAATGTCGGATCCCTTCTCCCGTTCACATTGACATTTTTGGGCTTCTGCGCTGCGACTGCACCGCTGACCAACTTGGCGAGGGCATTTTTCGTCCTTTCAGCAGTCTCCTGCACTGTCTCCTGACTGGGTCTCGAGAGGTCCAGTTCGCCTGCCTCGGCACGTTGTCGTAGCGGAATGAGATCCTTGAACGAAGTATGTATGATGCGGTCCTTGCTGTGCCCTTGCCGCGCGATGGCAGAATAATCGACTTTGCCCTCTCCGGTGACCTGTACCACGAGTGCGTTGGAAGTTGACGCGCCATCACCTTTACCCCAGGGATATTGCGCGACGGGAATTTCAGGGAACGCGCCTCCATCGCCGAAATCCTCGGGCGCGCGAGGACGCCAACCCGCTCGGTTTCCGTATGGGGGTGGTCCTGTTCTCTGCAAGGAGGAGCAGGTGTTAGCAACTGGAAGTCCAATCTGCAACGCTATGTCGAGTCGACTGACCTTTAATACCAGTTGCGTGCTGTCGATTTCGCTGACACCGACAATCCGAGGGCCGCGCTGCTGTGCTCGCAGTTCTTCATCCTCGCCAGTGTATTTTGGTTTTGGAAGTGCCTGGGACAGGCCGGATGCTATCGAAACCATTGCTGCGGATCTGCCAATTGTTCGTGGTAACGGATTGTCGCGATACTAAAGTGTGACGGAGTGGAGATGCTGGCGTCGAATCTTGAAAAGTTCCAGGTGCTGTCGCAGCTGTGAGGACAGAGGATGAGCACAGTGGCAGGGCACAGTGTTGCAGGCTGCACGGGAGCTTATCGCATTTTTTCTTATCGGGCCTTGGCGCTGCCGAGGGACGGTGGCCCGCGCTTCACATGGCAAGATGGACCTTATCAATGGAACAACCAATTCAGCTCGACATAGCCAGCATGTTGAGCCTTTGAGATTACAATCGTCACACATTTCCCATACTCTACCAGACACTATAACCCAGAACATGCGCATCACGCCCAAGAAAAAGACAAGCTAGGACCACCGATAGATACCTACCCTCTGATAAAACCCATGAGCCATCCCTATGATATAGAATCCTCATAGCAAGACATGCCACCTGGCCCAAACTAAACATGCTTTTATTTTCGCATTTCAAAAAAGAGACGACCCCTCATACGTAGCCCTTGCGTGCGCCCTGGAAGAAGAAGCGGACGATAAAGACCTGCAACCCTCCCATGGCCATAATCATCAGAATCTGGATAATGCTGAAGTTGACAATTCTTTGCTCGGTGCTGCGGACAGTGCTGAAGTTGCGGTTCTCACGGGTGCGGAAGTACTTCTGGTTGCGGGTAATGGTGGACAGCTGGCCGGAGAGCTTGAACAAGGACTCCTCGAGAGCGGATGTCTGCTCGGGGGACGAGCCCTGCTTCGAGGGGATGGTAACGCGCGCTTCGTTCTCGACCTGGGATGCAAAGAGTTGGTATCAGTACATGCGCTGGGCCTTGCATGTCAATGCCAGGGGTAACGGCTTACAGCAATCTCAAAGTCGACGTATTTCTCAGTGTATGTGCTCATCTCGTTGTTGAAGCAGAAAGAATATTCGCCAACCTCCCTGGCGGTGAAAACGAAGTCTCCCTGCCTCTCCTTCTGGCCATCCATGATGTACTTCCCATTGGGACCTGTCACCTCATAGTCGATATCGAAGGAGCCACCGGATTGCACCTATGGTACTGTGTAAGTATTATCGCCTGACCAAACACCCAAGGTCTGAAAATGGAAGCGCATACGGCGAAATAGAAGGCAATCTTCTCATCCTTGTTCTGTGTAGCTGTGTAGAAGCACGCCTTCTCGTTCGCATGAACCTTGTAGGTCAGGGCTGTGGCGGTAACTTGGGTGGCCAGCAGGCCCAAGAGACCGCACGAAAGTAATGGCAGCTGCATCGTGGGTGGAGTGTTGTGAGAAGTGTCGTCGAGATGCTGGGTATCGCAACGCTTCGGCTCGGCTTCAGGACAAGTCTCAATCGGAGCGCGCCGTCCCCTGCCAAAGGCCACCCGCCAATTGCCAAAGCGCTGAGCTGGACACTTTTGGACGGAACAACCAAGTTCCTGGCCCGCTCCATCCAGGGGCAGCTGCTCCAGAGGGTCTATGCACGCCTGGCCCAAGCTCGGCACTAAGTCCTCCTGGGACATCCCCAGTTCTTGGCCAACCGCCGGGGCTGTGTTCCGCCCAGTGACATCAGCGGAATTAGTTGCGTCAAGAGCCCGAAGTTTGCTGCGCGGTGAGGCCTGTTTCCCAGAGCCTGAATTTATACACTAGACTTTCCTTCTCATACCATAGACCGAGTGACTACTTGTCGAGGATTTCTATTAGGCAGCCGTGCTGTGCCTGGCTTTGCAATTTTACCAATTTTACTTCCTACCTCCCAACGATATTGTCGAGACCCGCCATGACCCATCCAATTTCATAGTGACGACACAGACTCAGAAACTATTTGAAAACACAAAACATTTTGTATGCCATTTGCTGAGTGATCTCAACTACTGAGGGCATATCTCAGGATGGCGATACCACAAACGAAAGTCGCGACAGCGACCTCGATCGCGATCAGGACATTGAGTTACTTCTTTCTGCGATGGGTAAGTGAGAGGCGAACCATACATGAAAGGGACGTTTAGCTAACCACCTCCAAAATATCTAGGCTCTTGCTCCTGTGAGTCGGATCGCTGAGAGGCTGACAACATGAATCGCTTTGCTGACAAGGAACTGGCAGCCATTTCCTGCTTTGATCTTTGCGCTATTCGCGGTAAACCTGCCATCTTTTGTGTCAGGCTATCTCAATGAGCCAAAGAAGGAGCTAGTTGATCAAGTCGATGTGACAGTCACCGACATTCCTTTCGAGGTTGAAGTTCCCGAGAATGGCAGGAGAAACCGAGGCACCGAGAAGCTAGTTGCTGAGCAAGTGGCTGTCGAGGAAACCCTCTCTATTGAGGATAGGCCGCTGAACCCCCTGAAGACATTGCTCTCTGGCGCTCCTAACCCTCGAAGCCTGCTGCTCTCTGCTACCTCGCTTCTGATCAACGCCCTCTGCGTCGGCATGGTTGCTGACCGTCTGTTCACTGAGCGCTATCACACTGGCGATGACCTCTCTTTTGCCAGACTTGGCTATGTCTCTGAGCACGAAGCCAAGCTCCTCATCAGAGAGCCAGATCAAGCTAAGATGCCTGTTACTGTTGAAGTGCACATCAAGGACCCGGTGGCACCTTTTGACAATCCCATGTGGCAAAGTGCTGGAGGTATTAGGTTTACATCCAACGAAACCGACTATACCGGCGTTGTCACCATTCCTCTCCGGCAGTCGAAGATGCGAACGTACCAATGGCGCACCTCGAACAACTACACCGGAGAGTTTACAACCCCTCCGCCTGTTGGCCACGCTGAAGAGACGACGACTGGTCCTTTCACATTCCTCTCCACCTCCTGCATTGTGTCTCGACTACCCTACTCTCCATTCGATCACCCCTTGGCTATTCCCGGCTTCCGCTACCTTGCCAAAGTCCTCCCGACCTTGAATGCGCAGTTCATGCTCTTCCTCGGCGACTTCATCTACGCTGATGTTCCACGCTACTGGGGTTCTTCCAAGTCTGACTACAGGCAGAAGTACCGCCAGGTCTATGCCTCCCCTGACTGGCCCTCGGTTGGCCAGAACCTCAGCTGGATTCACACTCTTGATGACCACGAAATCGCCAACGACTGGTCTGCTAATTCCACAGGAGTGTACAAGGCAGCCTTTGATCCATTTGACCACTACCAAGCGGCCGCCAACCCGCCCCCTGCGCGCAAGGCCGGCGGCATCACAGCCCGCAAGACCGCGACCTACTACTCTTTCACCCAGGGCCCAGCCAGCTTCTTCCTCCTCGACACGAGAAGTTTCCGATCTAACAACTATCTCGCCGACACTGCTGAGGAGAAAAAGACCATGCTTGGACCCGAACAGCTTGAAGATTTCCTTGCCTGGCTTAAGAAGCCCGAGCCTAAGGGTGTCAAGTGGAAGATCGTCGCCAGCTCAGTGCCGTTCACCAAGAACTGGCCGGTTAACACCCAGGACACATGGGGCGGTTTCCTGACAGAGAGGAAGAAGGTCCTCGAGGCGATGTGGGATGTATCGAGGAGGGGCGTTGGCGTTGTGGTTTTGAGTGGTGATAGACACGAGTTTGCTGCTACCAAGTTCCCGCCGCCGGTGCCTGTTCTGGTTGCTGGGGAGAATGGAGAGTCGGATCACGTCGAGGGAAGGGCTTGGCCAGAGGAGGCGACTGTGTGGGAGTTCTCGGTCAGCCCTCTGAGCCAGTTTTATTCGCCAGTACCGACCTACAGAGAGAAGGATGGGGATGATGTTTTGGTCAAGTGAGTAATTTCTGCTGTTATTCTGCTCAAGGCTTGATCGGTCAACGGGACGAGTTGCTAATATGATGCGTGCAGGTACATCCACAAGGGAAACTCCAAGTTCGGAGCCATCACAATCGAGAACTTGGAAGGCGGCGACCAGAGCAGCCTGAAGTATCGGCTGTTTGTGGATGGAGAGGAGGTGTGGAATACGGTGCTTCTCTCGCCAAAGGGCGATTTGGCCCCATCGAGGGGTTCGTTCTGGAGCAAGTTCAAGATCGGTGCTTGAGAGAGGATATACGCTATCATAAAGAGGATAGCATCTCGGAAACGATATGAGAAGGGTATCTTGAGACTCATCTCTGGAGGAGGCTAACCTGATTTATACACGATGGAGGCTGATGTTTGTGGGATATGAAGCTTCGGCAATAAGATAAGAGGGACATCTGGAGTTTGGTTGTTTACACGGTGGACTTAGATAGATTCTACAATCTAATCAATGCCTGTTTTCTCACTTAACTGCTCATTCACCCCCCACTGCAGAGACTGTCTAAACCCTAACCCTATACTCGGCCTGTGATCGAGAACAGCCACCCCCCTTCTCCGTTCAAACGACACAAAGCAAACAGTCTCAATTTAATGCCAATAAACCCTTTGTCTTTTACGTCCTTGAGAAATAACCCATCATGAGGCCATCAGTTGGTGTCGCCACCCCCCTTTCCAGCTCTCACATTCCAAGAGAACTCCATCTGCCGAGGTTCCGTCGAAACAAGGACAAGGACGAATGTTCCGGTTCTTGGCGAAGCCCGCCCACCGATACAAACCTGCGGTTAAGCTCGGCGTTCTCTCTCTTATACCTAATAAGCAACATAAGTTGTCATATGATGGCTTTAAATCCCACTGCATAAAATACCTATCTTGAAGTTGTTTCCGAGTTGAAAGTACACAAAAAAAAATGAAACCATTTAGAGTCTTGAGACCAGCCTCTCGGCTGCTTGCTGCAAGGTGAGTGAAACATTCTTGATCGAAAGAGAAGCTCATTCGCTGATGACGCAACGATCATGCAAGCAGCAGCCGTTGTGGTAGCCTTCCACGAAGAGCTTCAGGGTCAATCGCACTGTGCGCCGCCAAAAGGCTCCGTGTGAGACATTACAGCTCTCACAAGAGTGCGAGTATTGGGAGCGATGGGCTCAGGGTGGATGTCTCTGGGACTAAGAAGAGGGAGAGCCTGTGAGTTTTTTTTTTATCATCTTTTCTTTTGCAAATTTCGGGACTGGATGCTGATAGGAAGTGATATAGACCGTATTTCTGGTTGAGGTGAGTCTACTTCGCGGTGATATGCACCCCTTCGGCAGATCTGCAATGTACTGAACGACGTCATGCAGGGACAACTGCCGATGCGCGAGCTGCATCAATCAGGATACGAGGCAGAGGAATTTCAATACTTTTGCTGTAGGTGTCGACATTGTTTGATCGATTTGACACGAGCGGTATTCGCTGATGAGGTGGTGAAATAGATCCCCACAGATATCAAGCCTTCCAATGTCAGTTCGACAGCGGAGGGTGTTTCTGTTCAATGTATGTGGAACTGCTGTTTCCATGTTATTCAGGAACGGGGATATTGACTGGCGGTGATTAGGGTCCGATGGCCACCAAAGCCAGTATGACTGGGATTTTATCCAGCACTACGTGAAGGGGGATAAAAGGGATAGGAGCGTTACTCATGAGTATGGCCTCCCCAGAAACGAGCCCTTGAAGCCCGAAGACTAATAATTCTGCAGCTTGCACTATTGGGGTGCTGAAATCGCAGAGAACCAGCCTACCGTGTCATACAACGACGTTATGAACTCTGAAAAAGGGGTAGCTGAGTTGACCGCCAGGATCGTGAGTCCCCTTTGCCACCTCCCTATTTCACATCAGAAATCTGACACCATCTTAGCAAAAATACGGCTTCTCCTTCATCGACTCAACCCCCGCCCACGACCCAGACCTCACCCGCCAAGTCCTCGAGCGGATCGCCTTCATCCGGCTCACCCACTATGGCGGCTTCTACGACTTCATCCCCGACCTCGCCATGGCCGACACAGCCTACACAAACCTCGCCCTGCCCGCCCACACAGACAACACTTATTTCACCGACCCCTCGGGCCTCCAGGCTTTCCATCTGCTCTCTCACACCCCTCCCCCGGGTGTTTCTGCCGAGACTGCGCAAGGAGGTGCTTCACTGTTAGTGGACGCATTCAACGCTGCGAGAATCTTGAAGAAGGAAGACACCAGGGCTTTTGAAGTCCTCTCGAAAGTGAGACTGCCATGGCATGCCAGTGGCAACGCGGGGATTACGATTACACCCGATAAGCTATATCCTGTGTTGGAGTTAGACGAAGATAGCGGGGAGCTGCATAGAGTGAGGTGGAATAACGATGATAGAGGTGTGGTGCCGTTTGGGGAGGAGTATAGTCCGGAGGAGTGGTACGGGGCGGCGAGGAAGTGGGATGAGATTTTGAGGAGGAAGGAGTCCGAGTTTTGGGTGCAGTTGACGCCGGGCAGGGTGCTTGGTAAGTCTGCGATAAAATAAGTACGGTGAGAAGAAAATATGCTAATGATGTTTGGACAGTCTTCGACAACTGGAGAGTCATGCACGGCAGGAGTGCGTTTGAAGGTATCAGGAGAATTTGTGGGGCCTATAGTAAGTTTCCTCTTCTTGCTGCTATGTCGTTAAGACTAGAGGCGCTGACATTTCGTTACAGTCAATAGAGACGATTGGATCTCTCGTTGGAGGAACACCAACTTTGACCGGAAAAAGGTCTTGGACAATGTCATTGGGTAGGCTACCGAGGGGATTAGGTACCAATGCTAGTGCCATTCAAACAGATATAAATCCAGGGTCTGGACGTATGCACTGTAACGTCTGACCACAGGTGTTTGCTTGACAGGTCAGTTCGACATTGGATGAAAGTTGTCTCTTCTCTCGATGTGAGCTGTCTACCAAGCAGATACCCCACCTGTCCACTTCCGCCTACATTCACATTTACCCCACCATGAAGTTTTTGCCTTCTAAGCCCTTACTCAAACTATTCATTCAGCTTCCAACCATTGTAAATCCTTACCTCGAGGTTAACGTTTACGAGGATCCTTATTTCCACAGATATCGGCCCTTTCCCCTCAAATCTCCAGTCTCGCTGTTTTACCCCTCGATCCCCACGGTCCCACCATGGAGCCCGGCCAGACTGGAGAACTGGAGACCTCCCATACCAAGGCCACGAATGGCATCATTGTGCATATGGATTGTGTCCACGAATCTTTGGGCAGCACCCGCGGGTATTCACGTAAACACAACCCCACCGAGCCCAGCGACGGAACGAGGATCCGTCTGCCCCTCCACCATCTAATAAATTCCCCCTTTGCTTGCAGCTAGACAGCTGGCAGCAGGGGCAGTTGGGCAAGCAGCCCACAGGTAACACAGTCAGGTAGCCGTGTAGGTATCCATCCATTCCGAGGGACCACAAGCCGATATACCCCCCCCGAGGGTATCTGCGGGGTCGGTGTGCGTCCCTGGCCAAAATAGGTAGCTCCGCCCTGAGCTGCGGTGTCTTGATATTCTCTTACTTTTCCCACTTCTCCTCTTGTTTTCTTTGTTCTCTCTGTTAGTTACTTGGTTCAAAGTAGCATCCACATCCAACGTCAAGATGTCGCACGTTTCCCCAGCTGGGCTCTTCGCCCACGATTCCACCGCCCCCCCAAAGGCGAACCGAGTCCTCCCTCTGTTCTCCCTCGCGGGGAAGACCGCTATCGTGACTGGTGCCACTGCTGGCATCGGTCTTGCTGTTGCTCAGGGATTCGCCGAGGCGGGCGCCAATGTGGCGATCTGGTATAACTCCAAGAAGGATCAGGCTGAGGCGGCCGCGGCAGAGATCGAGAAGGACTATGGCGTCAAGTGTAGGCACCCCCCCTCTTCCTTACTTTTGAGACCGTGAGAGCTGATATAGAAATCCCCTAAACAGGCAAAGCCTACCAAGTAAACGTCGCCTCCTTCCCCACCGTCTCGTCCGCCATCAACGACCAAATCCTCCCCGAGTTCAACTCCCGCCTCGACGTCTTCGTCGCCAACTCAGGCATCGCCTGGGAAGACGGCCCCATGCTCGATGGCCCGGCCGAGGACCGCATGAAGCGCTACAAGCAAATCATCGACACCAACCTCGACGGAACCTTCTTCTGCGCCAGAGTAGCCGGCGAGATCTTCCGCCGTCAAAAGCAGGAAGGCCTCCAGGGGTTCACCTATGGCAGCTTCATTGCTACGGCAAGTATGAGCGGGAGCATTGTGAACGTTCCGCAGTTGCAGACGGCGTACAATGCGAGCAAGGCGGGTGTGATTCACCTGGTGAAGAGTTTGGCTGTGGAATGGGTGGGATTCGCGAGGGCGAACACAGTGAGCCCGGGATATATCATCACGGAGATTAGCAAGTTTTGCGATGAGGGGACGAAGAAGGCGTGGAGGGACAAGATCCCGATGGGAAGGGAGGGTGAGCCGAATGAGCTGAAGGGTGCGTATTTGTATTTGGCGAGTGATGCGGCGTCGTATACGACTGGTCTTGATTTGGTTGTGGACGGTGGGTATTGTGCTCCTTGAGTAGGACTGGTGTGTAAGAGATGGATAGAAAAAAGGAATCCAATATCAATTATGAGAATGATTTGAGATTGTTCGGTTTCTGAATGTTTGATGCTCGGACTTGATCTGGCAACTGGTCTGCTGCGCTGGTTGTAAGTCAAGGACCGGTGCCAACTGTCGGCCAGCTGCAGCCAGAGAACCCCTAATATGCCTTGGCAGCCAGATTCCAGACCGACCCAACTTCACCGCTGAGGCTCCAACTTCCCGGAGCCTTGTGAAACCCGTGAATAACGTTCTTTGGAGTTGGGCACGCGATCGCATTTAGAGCAGTTGTCTGTGCCTCGCCACTACCTAGACTGTTTGGCAAGACCCGTACATGTTTTGTTTGACAGAATAGTGAATGTTTCGCGCTTCTGAATGGGCCAGACCCGAGACCATTTTTAGCAGAAGCGGGCCTCTCTTATTCCTTCCCCCACTCCAGAGCCGGGGGACATGATAGTGTGTAAAGTAGGGTGGATTATACTTTTTGACAACTATCGCTGGTGATTGATTTGAAAGCAAAGGCAACGAGGCAAACACGAGACCGATCTCGTTTTTTTCAGCTTCTGGAAAAGCAGCCCCTTCTCTCGTCCCAACACAGCTCACCTCCCGCCAATTCGGTGAAACAACCAAGGTACCCCTCCCCTCCTCCCGCCGCCCCAGCTTTTTGGAGCTCGCCCACACCCACTCTCTCGCAAAGAGGACCAACTGGGAAAGTCGCCTCTCCGACCGCCGACCGCCCAACTGCCCTTCAGCCCTATCCATCTCGCAATTCCCATATCCCCCTTTCCCACCTGGATAGCCCGCGAGTTCAACCCCAAGGGCCATTTGGCGCAACTTACCGAGCATCCCACCAACGGCTTTGGCGACTTTGCATACACCCCGCACCCTGCATTTTAGGGGAGCCTGACCGACCCCCTTCGCCAGGCCTTAGCCCCCCATATCCTCTTTACCGCCGATAGCAAAGTATCGATAATATCCTTCTCCCACTCTCACCTACAAAGTTTTTACGTCGTCGATCAATATGGACACCGAGGACACCGGCGCCCAGGGCTTCGCGGACCCCCGCACCCAGCAGGTCGACAACGCCATTCGTGCCATACAGCAGAAGAAGCCGCTCCCTGAGATTGACTTCACCATTCATGTGATGGAGGATGGCACTCAGGTCAGCACCCAGGAAAGAGTTTGCAAAGGTAGGTAATTTGAGTTCAAGCCACTCTGCTTTCCCCCCTCCCCTTGGTGTATCTGTGAATTACAATGCTAACGTTCTGGGCACCCCCCTTTATGCAGATGTGCAAGCTCCCGCCATGTACAAGCCCAGCGACGAGCAATTCTTCGAAGACGAGACGCAACAAAAGCCCAACATTCAGTTCCTAAAGCAGCACTTTTACCGCGAGGGCCGCTTGACTGAGGAGCAGGCGCTATGGATTCTCAAGAAGGGCACCGAGATCTTGCGCGCCGAGCCCAACCTGCTCGAGATGGACGCGCCGATCACAGTCTGCGGTGACGTCCACGGCCAGTACTACGATTTGATGAAGCTGTTCGAGGTGGGCGGCGACCCCGCCGAGACGAGATATCTGTTCTTGGGTGACTATGTCGACCGTGGCTACTTTAGTATCGAGTGCGTGTTGTACCTCTGGGCCCTCAAGATTCACTATCCCAAGTCTCTCTGGCTGCTGCGTGGCAACCACGAGTGTCGCCACTTGACGGATTACTTCACCTTCAAGCTGGAATGCAAGCACAAGTACTCCGAGGCCATCTACGAGGCATGCATGGAGTCGTTCTGTTCCCTGCCGCTGGCGGCTGTCATGAACAAGCAGTTCCTGTGCATCCACGGTGGTCTCAGTCCAGAGCTGCACACGCTGGATGACATCAGAAATGTGAGCCTCGCCCCTTAACCCTTTACATACTCAACATCTAACCCCTCACGTTCAGATTGACCGCTTCCGCGAGCCCCCTACCCAAGGCCTAATGTGCGACATCCTCTGGGCCGACCCCCTTGAGGATTTCGGTCAAGAAAAAACGACGGATTACTTCCTCCACAACCACGTCCGCGGCTGCTCTTACTTCTTTTCCTACCCGGCCGCCTGCCACTTCCTCGAGAAGAACAACCTCCTCTCCGTCATCCGCGCCCACGAGGCCCAAGATGCTGGATACCGAATGTACCGTAAGACACGCACAACCGGTTTCCCCTCCGTCATGACCATCTTCTCCGCCCCCAACTACCTGGACGTCTACAACAACAAGGCCGCCGTACTCAAATACGAAAACAACGTCATGAACATCCGACAGTTCAACTGCACGCCCCACCCGTACTGGCTCCCCAACTTCATGGACGTCTTCACTTGGTCCCTCCCCTTCGTCGGAGAAAAGATCACCGACATGCTCATCGCCATCCTCTCGACCTGCTCAGAGGAAGAACTCCGCGAGGAGTCGGCCTCCTCCCCCGGACCGGTATCGCCCCCCTTGGCCTCGGCCTCGAGCGTCGGCAGCCAAGATCCAGACTCGATCGAATTCAAGAGACGGGCGATCAAGAACAAGATCTTGGCCATCGGCCGCCTCTCGCGCGTCTTCCAGGTCCTCCGCGAGGAGTCGGAACGCGTCACCGAGCTCAAGACTGTTTCCGGCGGACGCTTGCCCGCCGGCACACTCATGCTTGGTGCGGAGGGCATCAAGAACGCAATCAGCTCGTTCGAGGACGCGAGAAAGGTCGACATCCAGAACGAGAGGCTGCCACCCAGCCACGACGAGGTGCAGAAGCAAAAGGACGAGGAGCACGCGCAGGCGCTGGAGCGGGCGGCGAGAGAGGCGGAGCAGGATAAGAAGCTGCAGACTTTGAGTAGGAGGTTGAGCACGTGAGTTTTTTTCTCTTTCCCCTTTTACAACCGGCGTCACAAATATCCTTTTTGTTGGCTTGGTGATTATTATTTTGGTTTATATGCGGAGAAACTAATACGAACGGTACTAATGTTCAGGGGGGAGTAGTGATCGCAAGCGATAATCGGATTTCGGATTTGTTTTTGTTTGGTCTCCCGTTGTGTTTTGGCTTTATGAAGAGAGAGAGAAAGAGAGGGATCAGGAAATGGGCAAGGTTTGAAATCTGGATTGGTTTTGTGTGTGTTGTGGCAAGGGCTGGATCCGTGTAGTTGTGGTGACAGTGTCAGTGCGTGTGTGTGTGTGTTGAATAAATGTACAATCTGTCAAAAGAGACGGACGACAGAGAAGAAGAAAACAGGACAGGGAGACCCTACTACCTACCTACATATTTTCTACTCAAATTCCCTCCTCAACTGAAACCTCCTACTACACACACGTACGTGTTTACCATATTAAAAATGTCACGATATATCCGGTAATCTGGATGGTCAAAGTCAATATTACGTGGATATCACCGAGTTGTAAAGAATAACGATCCATACAATTCCTATCATGCCTATGCCCTAGTCAATCCCATGCCAGTTCATCCTTCCCCCTCTTCCTGGTGTTTACCCACCCCCAGCAACAACATCAACCAATTCTCTCCCAGCTAAGACCTATCCTTCCTCTCTCTGTGCAAGCTTGTATGGAAAAAAAGAAGCCACTCCCAACAAACCACACACTGCCTTTGATGAGATATTCCCAGAAAAAATGAATGCCCAGTTTTTCTTTCCATCATAGGCCCCAGAAAAGAAAAAGAAAAAGAAAAAAAAAACCCACGAAACCACCAAAGAACAATGAACGAGAGCGCCTCGATAAACAACGACAGGGGATGTACATATGCAACGCGCTGCCGCTTGTGGCTCTAGCAACAACAACGATCATCTACATGAATCATAACCGCCTTGTCTAACTTTAAACTCAAAAACTCAACCCTTGAGGAACAAGTCCCCGGTGCCGTTGCGCGCTGTTCGCGCCCGGTCGGGGTGGTCTAGACCTAATTGGTCATCCGAGTTCGCCGCCACCTCCCAAAGCACGTCATCTGTACAATATTACGTTAGTATCTCATTCCGGTAGCCGGTGATGTTGGGGTGACATTTACCATCATTCAAATATTGAGGTCGTGAAAATTGCGCTCGTCTAATCACGCCAAACTTGATCTTCTCGAAGCTCTTCCCCTTGATGCCAGTCCGCTGTTCCAATCGCTTCTTGGTGTCCGAGAACTTCTCGCCTTCCTTGAGCAAGAACCGGAAGGGGATACCATGCGCTCTGCTGGGCTCGCCGTGGAAGTGATAGCAAGAGATGAACTGCCCTTGCTCCTTGACCTCGGCGTCCTCAGCCGGCATGCGCTCAGCAACTACCGAGGTGTACTCGTTGATGCTTATCACCGGATACTCCCTGGCCAGATCTCTGAAGAACTTGTGATTGTTGCTGGTTTCGTAGACGCGGATCTTGCCCGCCTCTTCCTCGCTGGGAATCTTTGCCTTCTTCACCAGAGCCTCAATAAGATCTTGCACTTGCCCATTCTTGGCCACCAAGACGTCGTACTGCTCCTCCTTGGTAATGCCCTCACTCAGCCAGGTGATCTTGATGCTCTTCTTGGTATCCAACTCGGCCAGGCTCATGTCGAGGACCTCGAAATATAGGGCATCGTTGCGCTGATTCATATTGAGCTGCCCATAGCCGGCGGGGATGAGAATATTCGACAATGTCTGGGTTCCACGCTTGACCGCAGTCCTAGGGTTGTTGGAACTAGCGTTGACCGTGTAAAAGCGCAGATGCGTTGGTTCAACATTCAGCTGCTCGCCAACCTTCTCACATAGCCTGTCATAATTCATTCTCGTGTTGAGAACAAGATCGAAAGGCTGGTACTGCTCCGGATCACATTTTTGTGGGTGTGCGTGGAAGCTGACAGTCCTCTTGTTATGGAGGAAATCGTAATAATCCCGGGCATCCTCGTAGCGATCAAGCGCTCTAAGTCTGTTCAAGAAGTGAGCTACTGCATCATAAAAAAAATCAAAAAAAATCCCTGAAGGCGGATCACAACTCACGTTTCTTCTGAAGCTTGCCTCTCGCCACCGAGACCTAATCTCGATTTCTTCTCCTGGATTCTCTGGAAGCAAATGATATCACCGTCCTGAAGCTCGGCAGCTTTCAGTGTCAGCTTGACCTTGAGACCCTCGATCATGTTAGGCTTGATTTCCTCCCAGAGTAAGATCTTTTCGTCGCTGGGCAGCTTCTCGCCCCAGTTCATCTTCTTCAAGATGATGGGAATAAGTTCCTCGACCTTCTTTTCCTTGCTGATGTAGATGTGGCCTACACCATGCAAGCACTGCGACTCCACATCGAACCATTTCAAGAAGAGAAGGATCAAGTCGTTCTTGACAACCACTCCGTTGAGCGTCCCACCGTAGGTCGGCCAGACGGGATTGCCATCCGCATCGACCTCTTCAGCAACTTCGACCCACACACGGAGCGCCTGATCCCTGTGTGCCGTGGCTCTGCTGTACGTCTCTTCAACGGTAGGGCGGAGGTCCATCACGGGTTGGTCTGGTCTGATTGTCTTGTTCTGCCGGTTGACCATAATCCATAACCTCACACGTCTTGGATCCTCACCAATGTCGGCTGATATCTCGTTGACCAGATCCTGCATTGTTGCTAAGCGGAGCATCTTGTACTGTCTGTATGAGCCAGGCTCCGTATCCACTGGTGCGTCAAATGTGGTCAAGTCAACACCGCCGTGTGCGTTGAATGTTGCTTCTGTGACGGCCTTGACACCGAGGTAAAGATGCTGCTCTTCTCTCTCCTTGCGCTTGGCCTCGCGGGCAGCATGCTCCTGCTCAAACCTCTTCTGAAGGTGCTCTGGGGCATCTGCCGGTGTGACAGGGCAGAGGACCTTGTCCAGCCTCGACTTCCGGATGTAAACCAACATGTAGGCACTGTTTGGCCGCATAATGGGTTGCTTTTTGTTATTGAGCTGAGGACGACCGCCCGCAGTTTTGTAGAACCCGCCAAAGTTGTCCTCCAGAACTTCTCGCTTTGTGGCTTTGGTGACTTTATCGTCGTCGTATTTGTACCACCAGCCATCCTTTTCAGGTTTTAGGAAGGCATAGTAGTGGCCCGCATTTAGATCGCCACTGTGCACCAACACACCGTGAAGCTCGTACTCCCATGGCTCGGATCTGTCAGCATCCTTTGACAGATACGAGGAAGCATCAAACTCCTCGGGGAACTCGTAGCGATCATTGATCTTCATCATGGTGTCAAGATTGATGTCGTACTCGAATCGCTTCAGTTGCAAATGGAGAACATCTGGGAAGCTGTTGAAGATGACACCCTTGTTGGCGTCCTGAAGCTTGTAGGTGTCCCCAGCAAAGTACTGGTTTTCTCCGTCAAGCTTCTCCACCTGGATGTAATCCTGAAAGCTGTCCAACAGATTCTCGTTACCGCTTACATTCAGCTGGACGTCCCAGAAGTCCTCAACGCGACTTGACTCGTAGGGGACGTTGATGCACGAGATGTACGTCTTGATCTTGCCGCTGAACATTTTCGGGAGTTCCTTCTCCAGCTCGGTGCCCTTCATCTTCTCCTCCATGCGCTCCATGAGCTTTCGAGAGAGTTCCTGCACATCCTGCTGCTCAAAAATATGCCTCGTCTCCCAGCCAAACGACTTCGTGAGTTCGTTGGTACTAACAGCCGTGGTTGAAGTCTGGAGTTGGTAGAAAAGCCTCTGCAATGTGTAAGCGCTGTTGTTCATATTTTCTTCCTGCTCTGTGGGGATGCTGTAAATGGCCTTTCGGAAAGCATTCGTGAAGTATAATGATTGGAGGAGTGAGTTGAGGTAGCACGTGGCGCCCTGGTTCTTCAGGCCAACGTAGCCGGTCTCTTTCTTGGAATCGTAGTTGTTGAAGTTGTGCCATAAAACGCCGGTCTCATCCTCCACAATCCTGACGTAGGCTGTGATATTGGCGCGGTCGCCCTCCACTAGAGGCCGGTCTGCACTCTCCCAGACAACATTGAACATCTTGCGGGACTCGAGAAATCGTGTGAAGCCCCAGTCACTTTCTTCCTTGGTGAATCGATGATGTGCCGAGTGGTGGAAAAATAACGATGGATCGTTGGGGTTCCAAAGCACAAGGGCAAATTGCACACAGCAACTCCAGTTGTCTGGAACGCTGTTCGTATCAAAGCCGTGCTCCAGGTAAATGGAGCACTGGTCCATCACATTATTGCCATGTGGGAAAAGCAGGATCCGCCTATCAAGTCGAGTCAGAATATCGTCACCGACAAACATGGCCGTATTTGCTTACCAGGGATAACCTCCTGCTTGGAATATGGGGCCTCGCTCCTTCTTATTCATCGAGCGCCATCCTTCCACTTCCCAGACGAAATGAACATCTTCCAAAATTCGAGGCTCTTCGACCAACGGCGGAAGAACCTGATCTCTCATTGCGTCATCTGCTATAGGGTTAGCACGGGTGTTTGCGATATGGGGCTCAAATCTTGAGTTTGGTGTTCCGACGTACGGTCTGTTGCGAGCACGGCATCAGTATCCATGCTGTCGGGGTTGATGACTGCGACATCCTCGGACTCGGCGCCATTCGGCTCGACAATATGCTCTTCGGGATGGTCTAACATCATGACGTTTGGCGACACAGCGTCGCCGTTTTGGTGGTTGTCCGCCTGGACGGTCAGGTTAGCAAAGCCAGGAATTAGCGAGGCCGGCGGAAAAGGATCAATCCCCGGCATGGCGGCGAAGCTGGGAAACAGTCGCAAAGTGGTCTGGTTAAGAAGGCGAGGGTAGAAGAGCGTGATATGTGGAACTGCACAGCGATGATGGATGGAGGGGAAGGTTGGCAAGAATGAAGGGGCGGAGAGGTGTAGAATCAAAGGAAGTTAAGGCAGTCAAGCTGCCCAGGCACTTGCTGAATCTGTGCAGATTCTTGCTTCTTAGACAAGGAAAAAGCGTACCATATTCTAGGAGCAAAAGCTACTCTGGCAGTTGCCTCTCAGCAACGTAATGCTCCCCAAGGAAAGCACGGCTTGAGCAGGTGACGACGAGGTCGATGGCGTCTGTCAAGCTTCCTTGTGAGCCAGTGGAGAGGGGTCCACGGCTTGATGGGCAGTGGTTGACGGCTGTTCGCTGCTGTCGGGCGATCCGGCACCAGCAACTGCAAGCAGCTGTTGCGGGGCCAAAGATATATGCTTAGATTCGGGCTGCCGAAACACGTCCGTCCTGGAAATCGAGAGTTGGTTTGGGCTGGCGGCACCAAGGGGGAAGATGTCCGCACTCGTCGTGGTCTGCAAATATGTCCAGGTGGAATGGAATCTGGGGAAGGCAAAAAGAAACCCACCCTCACCTTCCGCTGCCAAATGGTCGAGTGGGCGCAGCACGCTTTGATTTGGCAGGCTTGCTTGGCCTGATAGGGCATTACTGGTGTTCACTGCATCTCCCAGGCATATTAACAAGTAGCTCCTTAACAGCCCTTCCCCAAGTTCACATCCCCGTCCTGGACTTTGGTGCCCCACGTCATGGCGGGGCTTGAGATGGCAGGCTAGTGGGAGAACACAGCAGCTTACAAAAACTGGTGTCAATCGATGCAGTACGTGCTGTCGTTTCTCGACAACACGCGCTCTTTGGGCACTCATCAAATCTCATTTGAGACGAACCCTAGATATGAACAAGATAGGAGGGATTAACGTCTCTTCTTCAAATCAGTCCCTACTATGGCAGACTTCATTACTGACTGCCAGAGCACTCCCCCAATCGATATTCTATTCATCTATCAAAGACGAATGAATCATGCTGGCCTAGTTTCACGTATCTATACGTTGTGAAGCCCATTTGGGAGATATATGCTTGAGCAAGAACCGAGGCGGTTTTCAAGCCTCTCAGTTATTAGCAGCCTAACCCCCTGGCTCAGACTCGGCCAACGGCAACAGCACCCGTTCAACCACTGAAAAGACTTTGTATCTCTCTATGCAGCTAAAATCCTGCACGATCTGAGATGGCGGGGGACAGCTGCCCAGAAGCTGCCATCAACCAAATTGAACAACAAGAAAACCCAACTGCTTCCGTGTATGCAATACGCAACAGCAGAAGGTCAATAAAGACGACTTTGGGTGATGACTTACAGACTAGGCGCACGGATCATGGTAAATGTGGGGTAATTGCCGGTTCAGGGAGCACCTCGGGGGTGGGAGACCTGATCTGATTCCCATGCCGCATTGCAACCTACCTGTGGGTAGACATCATTGTCTTTTAGAGCTCCTGCACCATGGCTGGAGCAACGAATGTGCGTGCTCTTTCCAATAACGCCCGTTTCCCTTGAGACCTCATGTTATAGCACCTCTTCCAGGTTCCGCGGCCCATGTAAGACGATCTCGAACTTGACGGCTTTGCGAATCAATTCCGATCTCGGCCGGCCCTCTTCCTCACAAGCGCATGGCACCGACGGTATGCCGCGCCTCATGCTTCAACATGTCACGGCCGCCGTCCGGTTGAGGAGAGCGGGGGGGCTGAGAACCTGGGGCGCCTCGGCGGCACGCGCTCAGCTGCCTAATCGGCGACAAAGTCATACCAGTAGCCAGAGTCATATTCATAGCCCCCAATGGCGCCCAGTATCAGTCTTGGATGAGTATGTTGCGCTCTCTGTACACATATAGCCATGCTCAGTGACTTACCTCACTTCTCTTCAGATGGGTTGCAAAAGAAGCCAGGCCTATCAGTCTGCGCCAGTTGATGGTGTTTGGTCGGTCTTTGACAGAGTCCAGACTCATCAGCTCTGCCAACTATGTCCGGACAGAGCTCCCGACAAGGATTGCCCACCGTATTCGAGACATGCAGAAGCTTCCCTACGTAGTAGTCACCAACAAGCACTTTAACGAGGTGTACGACTTGTACTACACGGCCTTTGACACCTTCCGAAAGGTGAGGGAGATCAAGAACCTCGACGACAATGACCGTCTCTGCGCCACGATCCGAACGATGCTCAACGCCCATCTGACCGTCATCCCCAAGCTGGCCATGGGAATCCTCGAATGCAACGGCCTCAAGGATGCCGCCGAGCTCGACAAGTTCATGAACACCATCCTCCGCTCCCGCATCTCCCGCCGAGTAATAGCAGAGCAGCACCTAGCCCTAACCGAAACCTTCCACGCCCCCTGGTTCTCACCAGGCGCCAAACTCTCCGAATCCGACTTCATCGGCGAAGTCTTCCTCAAATGCGTAGCCAAGGACGTCGTCTCCCGCTGCGGCGACGCCGTTCTCTCCATCGCCCGCCACGCCTACGGCCCTGACATCACCCTCCCAGAAATCAAAATCGACGGCCACCTCGAGGCAAACTTCCCTTACATCCTCTCCCACCTAGAGTACATCATCGGCGAGCTCCTCCGCAACTCCGTCCAGGCAGTAGTAGAAAAACACACCAAGTCCAAAAACAAACCCTCCAAACCTCCCCCGATCGAGGTCACCATCTGCGAATCAAACCAGCACGTCATCATCCGCATCTCCGACCAAGGGGGCGGGATCCCAAGAGAGAGCATGCCCTACCTCTGGTCCTTCTCCAAGGGCCCAGCCTCGAAAGAAATCCTCGCCAACCTAGGCCAAGTCCCCAAGATGGCGGCAACGATGCAGGAGCTGCAGATCGACGATGTGGACGCCCCCGCCAAGAAGCTGGATGCTGCCCACCAAAAGTACGGCCATCAGTCCGCCCAGTCCATGTCAGCGGAAGAAAAGGAACGGGATGACAGGGCCAAGTACAGTTCCCTCGCCTCTCTATCTTCTCGACCACCAAATCTAAGACTGGGGATGGGATTGCCGCTAAGCAGAGTCTACGCTGAATATTGGGCCGGCACTCTGGCGCTGCACAGTCTGGAGGGATACGGCGTTGATGCGTTCCTGCAGATCTCAAAGCTGGGCAACAAGAACGAGCAACTGACTACGAGGGCGACCATGGACGCTGTTTAGCAGGCTGTCCAGTGGGGCGTCCTGAAGTTGTAATAAGTACTAGTCAATTAGTCAGGAGTCCTAACGAAACAAACAACAATACATAATAGAATCTTTGCTTCTTTGGTTATGATAACATAGTTCCTTGGTAGCTTTCAGACACATCCTCGGTGATCTCTCATACAGTGTGTAACAGCCTTTCTCATTATTTGGTATCATGAAAGGGGGGGGGAAGGGGTGTGAGTAGACGACGACTAAAAGACGACTAAATTACATCGTGACTAAGTCTCAAAAAAGTCAAAAAAGTAGAAAAAAGGCGGGGGGGGGGTGCTCTTTTTGCGAGAGAAACATAAAAGCTCGAAAAAAAGAGGTAGGCGAAAAGAGATATTGGGTATATCTTTTTCCTTTCCCCCAAGTGTAATCTTTCTTTCTCCGAACACCTTGCGCATCCTTTTCGAATAAATTTGGCGGAGCAAAAAAGAAACAACAACAACGATAAAAAAGTGAAACCCCGGAGATTATGGTCAACCCAACCAAATCCGCTCAATCACTGCCGCATCACCCCATAGCAAATTCGTGAGCATATCCATGAAGGCCGAAATGGTCGCTGTTTGGACAAAACGGGCCAAAATGTTCTGGAGGTTGTTCAAAGCAGGGTAGTCCCTGGGAGTGGCCACATGCTCATCCCTAAGCTCCAGTAGAAACTCGCCTTTAGCGGCGCCCGTGGCTGCGGACGGTACTGCCTTGCAGCTGCTCCAAATCGCCCTCTAGCTGCTTGATCTGGGCGTGGGTTTGCTCGAGGTCCTTGTTGAGGCGATCGCGTTCGGCAATGAGCTTCTGTTCCCATTGCCTGAAGCGCTGCTCCTCGATCTTGACCTGCTCGGTGAAGCGCTTGCGGAGCGCCTCCTCCTCCTCCTTGAACTTGGGGTTGTCCAACTTCCGGGGACGGGCCTCGCCAAATTTGCGCGTCTCCATCTGCTGAGCACGGTACGCCTCGTAGTGCAACTCCTCGGTCGTGTGAATGAGATCCAGCATGTGGGTGCGGATCAGGATCGAACGGAGCTTCTTGAAGTCGCAGTGGTCCTCATTCTCCACCTCGGCAACGCCCCACGAGTATTGCCGGCCCTTGACAATACGCCCGTCATTAGTCTTGACGTCCTTCTCAGAGCCGATAACAGCGAAAGGCATAGCCGCCATAAGGGTACGCGCGTGCTGAGCAGCCGGTTCGTCATCCTCCTCAATGGGGGGCTGGTAGATCTTGATGTTTTGGGCCTCGATAACAGCACGGATCTGAAAGCGGTTCAGTCAGCATGGAGTTCCGTCAAACATCGGCAAATTGGTGTCTCACTCTTGACTTGAACTTGGCCAAGTCGGCCGGGCTGAGGGTGTCGGCCTTGGCAATAACCGGGATAAGGTTGACACGAGAGCAAAGGCGCTTCATGACCTCGATATCAAGAGGCTTAAGAGTGTGGCCGGTAGGGCGAATGAAATACAAGCAGGCGTGTACACGAAGATCGATCTTGTCCTGGCGGCGGGGTTGCTGCTCCTGAAGCATGTAGGACTCGTGCTGGTCGTCAAGGAACTCGATAATGGGCATCCACGAATCTCTGTTGTTGACATAGTCGCCGAAGCCAGGGGTGTCAATAACGGTGAGGCGGACTAGAATCTAGGTCAGCCATTATCCTGGCATTGTCGAAGTTGTTTGCTACCATACCCTTGAAGAACTTCTCCTCCAGCTCGGCTTTGGTGATCTCGATCTCGACTGTCTTGTCGACTTGCTTCTGGTGGCGGCGCTTGTGGTCGGCATAGTTCTTGATGGTGGTAGAGAAGAGCGTGTTAATGAATGTTGTCTTTCCCAACCCGGACTCGCCCGCAACCTAATTCAAAAAAAAATCCAGTAAGCAAATATCCCCAAGTATTCCCGTATAATAATCATGCTCACCATGATGGTGAAAGCAGCGCCCCTCTTCGCAACAATCTTGTGTCGCTGGTTGGGCAGGTTGGCAATGCCAATTGGCGAGGCGCTCTCCGCGTTAGCTGGGGCCATCGTGTCGACGCGACAGTTCGATCAGGACGAAGCGTATGGTTGTAGGGTTCGGGGGGTCGGTTGCTACTCGGGCAACGTGTAGAATTACAAGAGGGTATCGCAGGAAGAAGAGATGCGTCTGTGGCAGTTGTCTACGGGCGGTGGGAGAGAATGGGGAGCTCTGTGCTTCAGGGGAATTTGGCTGTCAAATTTCCAGACCAATGCAGCAGGTGGTGCACGGATCAGCACGAGAACCCACGACTGAGCGACGGGAACCAAATTGAGTGGGTCCCCGTCACCCCTTTCCACTTTCCCCAGCTGCAAAGCGCCAATGGCTGCCAAGGGACCCTCGCCGAGCTAAACGCATTCAAGACGTCGGATGTTAGGAGAAAGAATTCGCCGACCCCGCCAAAAAGTTCAAGCTTGGCGATAGCAGCTATCAAGGTTATTTTTTTATCAGTTATCAGAGTCTTCGTCTTTGCGCCAGCGAAACCAGCACCAGCACCAGCGACGATGAAGACGGATTTCAAGTTCTCCAATTTGCTGGGGACGGTCTACTGCCAGGGCAATCTTCTATTCAGCCCCGACGGCACCCATCTCTTCTCTCCCGTCGGCAACAGGGTCACTGTCTTCAACCTCGTCGACAACAAGTCTTACACACTCCCATTCGCCCACCGAAAGAACATCTCGAGGATAGGCCTGACCCCCCAGGGCAACATCCTCCTCTCCGTAGACGAAGATGGCCAGGCCATCCTGACCAACATCCCGCGCCGCGTCGTATTATACCACTTTTCATTCAAGTCAAAAGTAACCGCCCTTTCGTTTGCGCCTTCGGGGAGACATTTCGCAGTGGGATTAGGGAGGAAAATCGAGTTATGGCGCGTCCCATCGACTCCAGATACAAGTGAGGAAGGCGACCTCGAGTTTGCGCCGTTTGTGCGCCATCATACACACACACAGCACTTTGACGATGTCAGGCATATCGAATGGTCGCACGACTCCCGCTTCTTCCTCAGCGCATCCAAGGATCTGACGGCGAGGATATGGAGCTTAAATGCCGAAGAAGGATTTACACCCACCGTCCTGTCAGGACACAGGCAAGGTGTAGTGGCCGCTTGGTTCTCCAAAGATCAGGAGACAATCTACACCGTCAGCAAGGACGGAGCCGTTTTCGACTGGCAGTATGTGGCAAAGCCGGGGCAGGACGAGGACGAGATGGTGGACGATTCGGATATGCAGTGGAGGATCGTTAACAAGCACTACTTTATGCAAAACGGTGCAACACTCCGATGCGCCGCCTTCCATCCCGAATCGAATCTCCTCGTAGCCGGTTTCTCGAATGGTATCTTCGGTCTGTACGAGATGCCCGACTTCAACCAGATTCACACCCTTAACATCTCGCAAAACGAAATCGACTTCGTAACGATCAATAAGAGCGGTGAATGGCTTGCTTTTGGTGCGTCTAAGCTGGGCCAGCTTTTGGTGTGGGAGTGGCAGTCAGAATCATACATTCTCAAGCAGCAGGGGCATTTTGATGCAATGAACGCGTTGGTATACTCTCCCGATGGTCAGAGGATTGTCACAACGGCCGATGACGGAAAGATCAAAGTGTGGGATATTGAGTCTGGGTTCTGCATAGTAACATTTACCGAGCACACGAGCGGCATCACAGCATGCGAATTTGCCAAGAAGGGCAACGTTTTGTTCACAGCAAGTTTGGACGGGTCTATCAGAGCCTGGGATCTGATCAGATACAGAAACTTCAGGACGTTTACCGCCCCTGAAAGACTGTCCTTTTCTTGTATGGCAGTCGACCCAAGTGGCGAAGTCGTTGCGGCTGGTTCCATCGACTCTTTCGACATTCACATTTGGTCCGTCCAGACCGGTCAGCTCCTAGACAGACTTACTGGCCATGAGGGCCCAGTGTCTTCGCTCGCTTTTGCCCCCAACGGCGGTCTCTTGGTTAGCGGCAGTTGGGACAAGACCGCCAGGATATGGTCCATCTTCAACCGAACGCAGACCAGTGAGCCTCTGCAGCTCATGTCGGATGTGTTAGACATTGCCTTCAGACCAGACTCGTTACAAATTGCCATTTCCACACTGGACGGCCAGTTGTCGTTCTGGTCTGTGTCGGAAGCTACCCAGGTATCCGGCGTCGACGGCCGTCGTGATGTATCAGGTGGCCGCAGAATCACAGATCGCCGAACAGCAGCCAACGTATCAGGCACCAAGAGCTTCAACACCATCCGCTACAGCATGGACGGGTCTTGCATCCTCGCAGGCGGAAACAGCAAGTACATCTGCTTGTACTCTGCTACAACAATGGTTCTCCTCAAGAAATTCACTGTCAGTGTCAACCTCGCGCTGTCGGGCACACAAGAATTCCTCAACAGCAAGCTCGTCACCGAAGCCGGCCCCGCCGGTCTCGTCGATGACCAAGGTGAAGCCTCCGACCTGGAAGACCGCATCGACAGGTCACTCCCCGGTGCCAAAAGAGGCGACCCTGGTGCCAGGAGGAAGAACCCAGAAGTCAGAGTTACTGGCGTAGCCTTCTCACCTAGCGGCACATCTTTCTGCGCTTGCTCGACAGAAGGCTTGTTAATTTACAGCCTGGACAGCACAGTGCAATTCGATCCGTTTGATCTCAACATGGAGATCACTCCTGCCTCTACCCTTGCTGTTCTCCAAAACGAAAAGGATTACCTCAAGGCTCTGGTCATGGCGTTCCGTCTGAACGAGGCTGGCTTGATCCAAAGGGTGTTCCAGGCCATTCCTTACACAGACATTGGGCTGGTAGTAGAAAACTTCCCTACTGTTTACGTAGCGCGGTTACTGCGTTATGTGGCCGCCCAAACAGAACAGTCTCCCCACGTTGAGTTCTGCATGCTGTGGATCAAGGCGTTGGTGGACAAGCACGGCGCCTGGCTCATGGCCAACCGAGGCAAGGTCGACGTCGAGTTGCGGATTGTGTCGAGGGCTGTGGCAAAGATGAGGGACGAGATCAGACGGCTGGCGGATGATAACGTCTACACAGTCGATTATTTGATCGGCCAGGCCAGCAGCAAGGCAGCGCAGGCTGGGAAGGAGCCAAAGACAATTGAGTGGAGTGCTAATGGTGATTTGGAGGTCAAGGCTCTGCCTTCGAATCAGAAAGAGGTCACGATGGAGGATATACTGCAGGAAGAAAGCGAAGGGGAGTGGATTGGGTTAGAGTAGGGTTGGATCTTTTGTTTAATATTATGTTATACTAGGTTAAAGGCAAAAGGCTGGCGTCGGGAAAAGAATGATTGATACCATTTTGATACCACATTTCTTGTCTACAGCTTGCTGTCGTCAACATCTGGGATGTCCTGTTCATTGTTAGCGTTTACACCGTGATAATGAGTGATGGCATAGACCTACCTTCCAAGCCTCCTCAAATCCAGCACTCCTCACCCAGTGCTCGCCAGGTGCCTCAACCGAATCAACAATCAAATGACAAATCTTCTCCCACAACTCCCCCTTCACCCTGAACGTCTCCTTCTGCTCATACGGCCGGGAGATATTCCTGCAAACCACCGTCGCCCTCCCTAGCTTAATCGCATGCCCATCATCCCCAAAACCATGCAGTCTAGCCACCGCCTCCTCCACTGTCTTCCCCTTTTCCGGGCTCTTCGGCTGATAGTGTTCCAGCCTCTCCAGCCTCAGCTCCGGACACCCCCTAGCCACATACTGCAGCAAATCCATCCTAATCTTCCATTCCAACAGCCTCCTCTTCGTCCTCTCCGACACCGAACCCATCTTATTAACCGAAACAAAAAACGGCGCGGCATTCACATGATGCATCAAGAAGAAATCAAACTTTGGCACTTTCTTCCCCTCCATCACCACCGCCGCCCCAGCAGCAATATACACCGCCGCATTAAACATCTCCGCCGTCTTCTCCTCCACCTCCCCTTCTTTCACCCTCACCCTCGCCGCAAGCTTAATCATCTCCTCCTTCGCCCTAACCAGCACCCCATCCCGGATTTTATTCCCATCCTTAAACCTCGCCGATGTTCTCAACTTCTCATTCCCGCTTACCTCCCCCAACAACCCCAACACCCCCTCCCCCTCCCCACCATCCCGTGCCATTTTCTCTGCCCCCAAAAGAAACTCACGCAAGTTATCAGAGTGAACCGCCGCCTGCGCCAACCCCTCCGCCACCACCCCCGGCAAGCCCCATTCCAGCCCATACATGACCTGAATCAGCGGGTGCAGAAACCCCCCAAACAGCCTCACCATCAAATCCTCTTTCCCTTCTCCCTCCTCAAACAAATACCTATTCACCGTCTCCTCCCACCCGACCCTCGCAATCTCCTCCTGAAAAAACCGGAGAAAGTCAGGGTAAAACTCCTCTTTGCCGTAGTACTCCCTCAACGTCTCCGGCGTTAACTTCACAGAGTCGTGCTCCGGCAGGACTGGGCGCTGGTAGGAAGCGTTGTGGTCGTAAGCGGACTGAAGCTGGGACGAGTCCGCGCCGGTGCCGTATAATGCAAGCAAGTGGTGGGGTATGTGATTGTGGAAGCCGTCCTTGTTGAAGAAGACGTGGTGGGATTCCATGTCCACTTGTAAGAGGTCGGAGCATTTTCTCGCCGAGGGGGCGGTTTGGGTGATGCCCCAGAGGCCGGTGTTGGTTGGGGTGAGGTGCATTTTGGTTGTTGCTGTTGCTGAAGAAGACATTCTGAATTTTGTCGTTGATGCTGCTGACGAGAAGTGGAGAATGTGCCTTGCTTGAGGGACAAGTCTGAAGAAACGAATGGAGATCATTCATAAAAGCTACCACCTTGGCTGTTTCTCCTTGGACTGGATACCTAGACGATTGGGACAGACGAAAAAGTAATTCCGTTATTGGGGTGTTCTGATGAAAACCACAGCCATCAAAAATCAAAACGAAGAGGGGCAGCTGTAACACCTACTACTACATAGTGCTTAGAAATCGTCCGTCCCCCTAAAACCCGAGGCCGAAGACCGACGACTTGTCATTCTTCAAAAGCTCCCACTATTACCCAAACCTCTTCCCTGAAAGCTCCCATCTCTTGCTTGTTCTGTCCTCACAGCTGACCACCCATTGTAACAATGACATCATTGAACTTGTAACCCCACAGCTTGTGTATGCAGGAACAAATGACCATCTCAAGTATACCTCACACTAGATAGCTCCTTTCATTAATTATTATGTAAGTTATATCATCCGTAATTCATCCCATCTACCTTACCTGTAGGTCCATATTAGATAATCTTCATATTTCATCTCTTCAATTACGTCTTGTCTCTTTTTCAAACCATCATCACCACCACCACTTCCCCTCCAGAAATCCAACGGCAACCACAATAGGCTTCTCTAAAAATCACCAAAAACGCATCGCTATCTTTTTCATTACAAATAAACCATGCCTTTCCCAAAATTGTCCCCCGTCTATGCTCTCAATATATGTGTTGCGTGTATGGCTGGGCAGTAATTCATTCGCTGTCGCCATTAAACCCGGTGTATTCTTCACTCCCTATGTCCGCTCGGACTTCTATGATCTCTCCTCCCGCCAACAGCGGACCTGCTCGATCGTTGCTGCTGCTCAATTAACTGCGTCGCTGTCGCCTCATCATACCCAATCACGTTTGTCAAATAGTAAAACCTATTCACACGGTTAGTCTTGTCCCAGCCGTAAAATTGAGATGAAAAAAAACTCACTTCTCCCCTCTTCCCTCCCTCCCCCTCAAATTTTCCCACTCCTGCTGGCACTCCATCCAAACTTGGGCCCTCTCCTTGCCCCTCACCCTCTTCACCTCGAACCTAAACCTCCCACTCACAGGTCTATGATCCGACACCCTCACCTCATGCCTCTTATAATCCAGCTGCTCTATCCTTCCTCTACCAGCTCCGCACCTGAACAGCAGTCTATCACACCACGCCGGACTCCTCCTCTTTTCGCTCGTATCATAATTGTCCGTCCCCACATCATACTTGTATGTCGGAGCAAAGGTAATCGGCAGCTCTTCGAACGCCCGGAGCCTGAAACCTGGGTTCCTCCTCCTGGCCACAAGCAGTTGGTCCCGCTCCAGTAACTTGGCGAGGTTGCCTGCCTTGACGGCGGTCACAACAGTGTCCCGAGACATGGTGTCGATGCGGTAATTCAGATCGCCGTTGAGGAGGCACAGCTCATGGTCCAGAATCATAGTTCCATCACCGCCACCGACAAAGCTGTCGAACCGCACCGAGGGGTCCCTCTCACTTGGCAGCAGCGACGCCTCCAAGATGGCTGCGATATCGTTATGCCTCTGGTTCGCTCCCGACTGCCCGGCCGCCAAGTGGCAGTTGATAAAGCAGAGCGATGTGTCGTCCACCATGAACCTCACCACGATCGCTCCCTTGTTTCCGTGCAAGCCGCCCATACCGCGCTTGACTTCCGCACTGTTCAGGTTGCTGATCCGACCCAAGAGGTCAGCCTTGACGAAAATGGCCGTGAACAATCCCACAAGTGGCGCTGAATGCAGGACGTGGTACAGCTCCCCGTCCATGTGCTGATCCAGACTTTGCTTGAGGTGCGCCAGCCAGTTGCGGTATTGGTGGCTCATTCGTTCCTGATCCGTCCCTTCCTTCTTCTTTGGCTTCAAGAACCTCTTCGCCGTGAGGGTCTTGTCCTCCAAGTCAACCAGCTCTTGGAATCCAAAAACAATGATGTCGGGCGAATCGCTGCTCCTCAACAGGTTCTCAATGAACACCCTGTCGTCGTTCGCATAGTTGAGGCTATTCGGCGTCGAAGCTCCCGCATTCCAAGTCAGGATCAGCGCCTTGATCTTTTCGAATTGGCAGTACCTCGCATCATGCTGCTTCATCTTTGCCTGCAGCCAGTCATCCTGCAGTAGACCATCCCAAACGCGCAACATGTTATCCGCGCCGAGGGAGACCACCTGGTGACGATCCAGCTTGTAAGAGCTGGACTGATCAGATATCAGCTTCACGACTGGGTTTTCGTGAGCCTGCCAGTCCTTCTTGACCGCCCATGGCGTTTGCCCCATGTCGTAGACCGAGATCTTTCCCGTGTTGTATCCTGCCCATAGATACCCCCCCGCACCGGCAAGAGAGTTGATCTTGTACTGGCTGATATTCATCACACCGAGACAAGAGTAATCTTTCCGGGAATAAATGGTTACTTTCCCGTCGTTGTGACCGAAAAAGACCTTGTCTGGATCCGAGGCCAGCAAAGAGCCCGATGTCACCTCTCCGGCGCTCTCTTGAATAAGGGGTCGGATGAGAACCTGGAACTGCGTCCTGCCATCGAGCGTCGGTAGGAATACCCGGATCTCTTTCCCTGTGGCGTGCCAGAGTTCGTCCCCTACCACCATAGAGAATGCGTGACCCTTTGGTAATCGGAACGTCTGCGTTGGTGGGTAAGCCAAGCTGGGCAAATTGCTGCCGTCAGCTGGCCCCCAAACGTGGAGCGTTCCGCTCTCGTCCAGCGTCCAGAGCTCGTTGAAATGCCTGTAGATTCTCATAATCTCGTACCGGCCATGGACGTTTGGTCTGTTGGTGACAATGCTCTGTGAGAGCACATCGGCCTCCAACAACTCACCATTGTTGGTTCCAATCCATATCCTCGCGCCCTCCTCATCAACGCTCTCTCCTGGTTTGAATGCTACTGATGCTCCCTTCATGCCCTCGCTCATGGCCAGGCTCATTACGAGCTCCCCATCCATGACGTTCCACGCCCGGGTGTAACTGCCAGTCGTGCAAACAAAGGCTCCACATACGTCAAACATGCGACTGTCGTATCTTGTGGCAATTTCATGTGCACCCTTGCTCAAGAACGGCTTGCTTCGGTTGGTTCGCGATGTGTCGGGATATCCCATATCCGCCTTGTGAGAGGCTTGTATCTGACTCTCGACCGGCCTGGACTCAACGGGCGTTGCGGGAGGTGGCGGTGCATGGTAATCATTGGAGACTCTACTGGGTGCCCGATCTGCCACAGTCATGGACCTGCCATTCAGCCGTGGGATAGTAGGGGTTGCCTGGGCTACTGGCGTTGAAATTATTCGTTTTTGTTGAGTCGCCGTCGCTAGGTTCGTATTTACTCCCGGCCGGGGTGGTCGCGGAGGTGGTGCAGAAACAGAATTGGCAGCGCGAACCGATTCAATAATGCTCTGTGGTCGTGCAGGGAGCGCAGGCCGGTCGCCCGTAATTTGTGGTGTTAGAGGCTCGTCCTTGCCCCGTCTCTTTGAGGCAAGTGAGTGATGTTGCGGGGGCGGGTCAAAGCCTACGTGGAAGGTATTCGACCGTTTTACACCGATAGAGGTCGGGTTATGATTTGAGGGCAGTTGATGTTGGCTATGTTGATGTTGATGATGCGGTTGCTGCGGCCTTGGTCTCGTGGGCAACACTGGGGGGGTATCTTGCTCATCCGGCGATCCTCCACTGCTGGGTGGGCTGTTGAAAGGTGACACTTTAGGACTGGGCCGCTTCTGAATATCGATGGGTTGACTTGACTGAGCCGGTCTGCTGGGTTGCTCAAACAGGGTAAAGCGCGAACTAGGCTTCTCTGCCCGGTTGATCGGAGGCGGTACCGGCCTATGACCCATTTCTCTCTCCCGTCTTAACTCTACCGATCGTCTAGGTGGTGGAGGTGACGGGGGCCGGGTGGAAGCCATCCGGGGTGACTTCCGAGGTTCCGATGACGGCGTTTGAGAGCGGCTCGGCAAATTGAACTGGTTACCGATTGTCGCAGGAGACGAGGTCTTGACAAGGGAGTCCGTGTTGACGAATGCCGGACGATCCCCCGTTGGTATGCCTCCTACGCCTCTTTTGGGTGGTGAATGCGGTGGCTCGACGGTCAGTGCGGGAGCGTTGGTTGCTTTTGGCCTCGGACTGACAGGAGGGACTGTTCGTATTGGCGAGCTCGAGGCGCTGGCATTCGCGGATGCGGGGTGAAGACTCGCGAGCGTCAACTTGTCTTTGGGTCGCATTGCCGGTATTGGAGGGGGCTCGCGGGGCGCTGATGTTGAGGGACTCGGATCCCGCTCACGAAGTCGTCCGGGCTTCGGGGCCGGCGCCGGCGCCGGGGTAGGAGATGCATTTCGAGTCGGTGTACCGGGTTGAGAGTCACCGGGCTTGGTCAAGCCTTCGAACTTTGCCAGTAGCGACGAGACAGGTCTCTGTGCAAAGAAAGGAGTAGTCAGCCTCGAAGTCTCAATGTTTCAACAACGCCGCTGTCAACTTCACTCACAATCGACGAGCCGTCGGTCCCGTTGTCAGCTGGGGGATCCATGGTGATCTAGGTCCGTTGCGAGCTATGGTTGCTGTCTCGCTTTGCCCATAACACCCTTCAGAGCTCTTCTGATCAAGAGCGTGCGTATTGTTTGCGTATTTGTGACAGGTAGAAGCGTGAAGGTAGCTAGTTGTTGCTGAGTGCGAAGCGGGTGTGCAGGAGTAGCAGGGTGTGCGAGAGAGCGAGGCGGGCCGGCAGTAGAGCGGTCGCGTGTTTGTCGTCAATGCCAGTATCCGAAATTCCAAGGGAGACGGTTGATGGTTGTGATATGCGAACCAGTGCGGCGGGTGGAGGGGGCTCTTCGGCTGGGGCAGTGTTGGTACTGGGCAGTGTGGGGACGAGTGCCCCGTGGCTGATCCGGGACAGTTTGCAGGGGCAGAATGACGATGTTCCCTAAGGTACTTCAAAGACAGGTCCGAGGCGCACACTTGGTCCGAAGTTTCTAACAGGAACAACTCATACTTTACGCATATCCGGCCCCACTTGGACCTTAAAGAACCCCTTTTGGCCGCCGCAAGCAGCCACTCTGCAAAGCGAAACACGTATGGAAGTCAGATGGATAACTTCAGGGAGGACAGTTCTGTAGTTGGCAGGCTAATTTTGGGTCTGGATTGGCCGTGTAATGTCGTGCCTGTCCATTCGATGCACATAGCTTGCTTCCAGAAAGTCTTGGCTGTAATGCGCTCACAGCTCCCAAGAGTTAAAGTGTTTCCCCTTAAAAAGATTATTCACGAAACGGGCGATTGAGCAGAGCCAGCCCAGACAGCCGGCCCAACATGGAATAGGTGAACATCCTCGAGGCCACTGATACCTCACGAGAGGACAGAATCGGCCTCCATACCGAGAGACACTACCATCCAACCCAATAAGGTAACAAAGTAGACAGAGCCTCCATTTTATGCATGGTGAGGGTGACCCAACAAACAAGTCCATGTTTCAAAACGATGATTGCTGTTGCGGTGCGCCACAGTCCACTATAAATGGTGGGATGGCCCAAGCTTGCTGCTGCACGCTGAGTGAAAACCGTTGACGGGAGGCTGTCGGGGAGCGGAATCTGGATGGCCGAGGCCTGAATGCACTGACCACTAAGATCAGTCGACGGGAGCTAGGCCCTTATCCTGCACATCACCCCATTTGAAGTATTGACGACAAAGTCTTTTAGACGAAGATAGATCGGAACCGGCACCAAATTGCCGTGGACTTTTTCTTCCTCTCAACGGATCTCACAGCACGTTGAATCCTATCATCACCCCGAACCACGTCTTTTCTAGCCAGACAGCAAAATGAACACCGTATGTATTTTGATGAAGATACCATGACGTAGCAGCCTTGACTAACAAGTTGCGCTATCTAGGTCAAATCCTTCTGGTACGCCCCGCGATACAAACCCCATGCTGAATCTGTTGATTGACACGACCATCTAGGGTGGGCTTGGGCTCCTTGTGTGTTGGTATGCCAATTTCACTCTCCAATGGGTAGATCAGACTTGCTCATCTTTCACAGCCGGCGGCTCCGCATACTATTTCGCAAAGCAGGGCATTAACGCCGACAAACTTGCCCGGCTTGAGGAGAAGCGGAAGAGAAATAGCATGGTTGACTCGCTCGAGTACTCGCAGAATGTCCCGACCCAGCCACTTTCTTCTTCCGCAATGGGCGGTTCCGCCACGGCTGCTGCGACCAACGGAACGCCTGCGAGGACAGATGCGGTTGGATCACCAAGCCTAGAGACAGGCAATGATCCGGCGCCGACAAGGCATGCACCTGCTACCGAGGCCGAGAGGCTGTTGGAAAAGAGCAAGTACGAGGCCAGCGTGCCGTTCCGGAGCCGCAAGGGTGATCGATTCTCGTAAGGGGTTGAGTGGTGGACTGGCAGGAATCATGGTGCAACCGAATGGTGGATGGCGCTTTTGACATGAATCATGAGCTTTCAGGATCGGAAGGCTTCGGGGGAACCAGAACCGGCCTGGAAATTGTATAAAATAGCAGCACTCTTTTTATGGGCATATATATGCCTAGACTGTCAAGTTTCGAGCTTTCTGGCATTGTTATTTCGTGAGATGAACGTGGGCAAAGATGGATATTTCATGACTTAAATAAGTTACTATAGGTGAAGGGACGGACTGCGTTAAATGATTAGGGTGTCAGCACTTTCTTAGAACTGATGATAAAAAATAGGGAACAGGAAGGTCTCCGCATGATCTATCTGAGCCAGCTCAATGTTCCTTGCTGGGTTGTTGGCTAACGCAATGGCCTCGATATGGTGTTTCCATCTTAGACCGGGTCTTTTATACTACATCATGTATTTTCAAGTCCAGCAAATGTAAGGGCACAAAGCTGTAGAAGACAGGAGCTGAAATATATATCGATCTGTAACAGAAGTCTACCGTGTGTACACTGTACAAAATAGACTTGCATGAATGGTGGGGGAATTGCGCCGGGGCAAGGGTGCTCCAAGCCGACTTGGCGCGACTTGATTCAACGTCCTCCAAATAATTGTTCGCGATTCCACAGAAACCACAAGGGTACTCGTTCAACAAACAACAAACCGAGCGTGCCATCGCTTCCGGCCGTCACAATGGAGTCGGTTTCGAAAGACCTGACAATCACCAAGACGCTGCTCACTTCAGCTCTCTTTAGACCTGACCCGATATCCTGCCCGCGCAATGACATCGAGTCCATGCTTGCGCTGCTCAACTCGACCATCGCCGAGTGCTCGCCAACCAATGTCCAGGTTTGATAATACGCTTTGTCCATAGCTTGTTTGCCGTTGAGAGACCTGATGGCTAAGTCGCACCGCGTCAGAGATGCAAACAATGGGCTCTGAACAATCTGCTTCCGTCGACGGCTCGGATCTCCAGCTTTTGCAAATACCTGGTTGCCCTTTCCAAGTCCATTGGCCAAGACAAACATGTTACCGCACAATCAGCAAGGAGCCGTGTGCCATCGGTGAGACGCCGGAGGCTACACATACTCTACATTCTCAACGACTTGCTTTACCACGTCAAGTATCGAAGCCGCGATGATGGCTTTGCCCAGAACTTAGAGCCCGCATTGCCAGCTCTGTTCAAGAGCGCCGCCTCCTTCAACAACTGTCCCAAGCACATCCGCAAGTTACGAGACCTTATCGCATTGTGGGAAGAGAACCAATACTTCTCCCAAGGGCATATTCAAGAGCTCCGAGAAGCTTTGGAAACGCCAGCTGACGAGGGAACGGCCAATGATGCTGAACACACTGCCAATTCCGCTGATGGACTAGCCAATAATTCGGTCAAATCAGCACCGTTTATCATGCCGGCAATGCATGGCGACCCCTCACTTCCATGGTATGACCTACCTGCGGGCAACTGGCTACCGCACATCCAGAAGAACTCGACCAAGCCGATGAATCCATCATTGATCAAGCCGTTGGAGTTAAATAAGGGGCCAGCGGATCAGAACTTGGTGGCAGCGGTTAAAAGTCTTCTGCTCGATATCGACAAGATTTACTCCACTGAGGCGGACATTGGCGACACTCCACGAGACATTGGTCAGATGGGAGAGATGGTCGAGGTTGACGAAATCACGGGTGAGATAATTGGTGGAGACACATACTATGGCTGGTCTCGTCACTTCTGCAAGAATATGAGGGCTCGCAAGCGCAATGGCGGTCGGAGGAGCGAACGAGATAACAGCAGAGGACGAGGGATCACCCGGTCATCGCGTTCCTACAGCCGATCACCAAGTCGATCTCGCAGTCGCAGTGGGCGCCGCCGGGATCACGGTTCTTCTAGCCGAAACTCAAGCAGACCTGCTTTCAAGCGTCAGCGGGTTTCGGAGTCACCACGCAATGGCAGGAGCCGGTCCGACAGTCGAGGGAGAGACAGCAGCAGACGCAGGAGTCACTCCTACACGAGTCGATCACGATCACGGTCACGTTCTAGCCGAAGTGATTATTCACGACGGCATCGCAGTCGCAGCTTTTCACGATCTCGATCTAGATCTCAACCAAGGTCAAGGTCAAGAGCCCATGATCGTGATAGAAAAGACAGAAGCCAAACAGGGAGCCCCCCAAGAAGCCCAAGCTACTCCCGGTCACCGTCAAGAGACCGATCACGGCGCCGATCACCACCTAGTCGACAACCTTACAGCGGGCAGCCACCGCCATATCCCCAGCAACCACATCCGGGCTTTGCGCCACCACCTCCACCTCCTAATTTTCAAGCCGGCCACTTCCCTCCGCCAATGCCAGCGTTCCCCGGTGGTGGTCCTCCGCCAGTGCCACCCAATTTTCCACAAGGGAGTTTCCCAATGCCTATTCCGCCTCCAAACTTTCATGGAGCTTGGCCTCCACCTCCACCACCTGGTCAATCTCAACAGTTTTTCCCAGGTGTTCACCCCCCGCCTCCTCCGCCTGGTGGCCCTGGGATGGGCTTCCAGAGTGGCTGGGCTGGTCGAGGTGGGCATGTTCCTCCATCGCCTCCTGGACCGCCAACTGGACCACAGGGTCACTATCAGGATGTTTGGAATCAGCAAGGCCGAGGAGGCCATAACGGGGGGTTCAGCAGAGGCGGTGGTAGAGGGGGGAACAGAGGTTATGGGCAAAAGAGGTGGTAATGTTTGAGTTTGCGAGTGTAAGAACAGCCGGCTGCGTTGGAAAGTGCATGCTATCCTTTGGCATTAGCTGCATGGGATTTTATATCTCAGTCAATTGGTATATATCCTTTTCTATACTCCACCTTGAGTGAGACTGTTTTCCACACGAAATATGGATTTGTTCGCCATTTTCCGAGGCTATCCAGGGAATGTCTTCAGCTTTTAATACGATAAGTATAATTCAGATAAAAATCAAGTGGAGTGGTGCTTCTCCTTTCTGGATTGCTTGCCTCAATATAACGAAAAGATGAAGAGGTATCTTGCTTGTTGTTTGCCCATGTCCAGGACCCAACCCAGCCAGACATATAATCTATACAGCCCCCCCTTTTTATCCCCGTCTAGATCCAAAAAAAAGCCAGATCATTATAGAGCCGCCTCCCAAGCAAATGCGACGAGAAAACCCGTCCAAAAATCCAAGCCAGCCCACCAACGCCAATGCCATGGGAGATACGAAAACCCCTTATAACAACCCAAAAACACATATAATACAACCCCTGATTTTCTTACAGCCTCCCTCCCGAGCCCCTTCGTCAACCATTAATTTTTTTAGACTTTTGTTCAGTCCTCATCCTTTGGCATCCTCATCCAGGCATCAATCGCCGCGCTAAACGCAGCAAAGCCCGCACAGCCAATCGCCGCGGCCTGGGGCCCGCCGTTCCTCGCGAGGATGCCACCCGTCAGACAGCCCGACGCTACACCGTTGGCGAGATCGTTCTTTGCTCGGAGACCCTCGATGCCGCATTCTATCCCGGCGAACAGGGCGCCGACCTTGCCAAAGTTTTTGGCGGTGGACCAGGAGCGGGCGCCCATGTCCTTGAACCCGTGGGAGAGCTGCTTGCGGAGGGGGAGGGTGGAGATGTCGACGGGGGGTTTGATGCCTGGGATGGGGGCCGTGTGCTGGCCTGGGGTGCCGGTTTGGGGGGAGTGGTAGGGTGTGTCGTAGGCCATCTGTTTGGGGGGGGGGGGGGGGGGGGGGGGGGGGTGTTGGGGGGGGGGGGGGGGGGGGGGGGGGGGGGGGGGGGGGGGGGGGGGGGGGGGACG